>VZRX01014065.1:24116-142518 GCA_013398075.1 Notiomystis cincta
TTTGTATATTTTTAAAAAAAAAAAAAAAAAAAAAAAAAAAGCTTACCATTTACTTTCTGTAATCTGATGCTTTAAATTATTTTAAGAGTTTAATGTAAGGAAAGAAAAAGAAAATACGGGGGTTTTACCTTAACTGGTTCTGCCTAACTTAATAAGTTTTGATTTTTTGGAAACAGGGACACCAGGGCTCAAGAATCACTACAAAAATATTTGATTCAAAAAGATAAAAGTGCTAAATTTCTGAGCAACATAACACCAAATGTTACTGCCTACATATCATACTCAAATTTGCCTGATACGGACGACATTCCTTTATTCAGGTAGTAGGTTCAGAGTCAAGGTAGGATCTGGCTGGACCAGACAATGAAAAAACATAATTCATCTTCTTTCCATTCTTTCCATTCTGTCAAATGCATTGAGCACCAAATGGCACTCATGCTTTGCCATACACCTTGGCTTCTTAGCCAGCTTCTGAGAGAAGCAGAACTCTTGACAGGATGGTGGCTTAAGAAGCAACTCTCCATTCAAAGACATCATTCAATCCATTCTTTAGACTCCTCCCTTAACTCCTCTGTGATTCTCTCCTTCCCACAAGATTCTAGGTACATTTGATTTTCATGTACAGCTCAAAGTATACAGTCATGGTTCTCTTTATTCCTTTTTGCTCACAAATGATAAAGGTGGGATCAGAATCAATGACATTGGAAAAGACCTCTGAGATCACTGAGTCCAACCTGTGACCAAACATCACCATGGCAACCAGACCATGGCACTGAGCCTGTTTTTCTTGTCATGTCTTTCCTTAAACACCTCCAGGGACTGTGACCCCACCACCTCCCTGAGCAGCTCATCCCAATGTCTAATCACCTTTTCTATGAAGAAATTCCTGCTAATTCCAATCTAGACCTCCCCCAGTGCAGTTTAAGACTATGTCCTCTTGTCCTGTCCCTGGCTGCCTGGGAGAAGAGGCCAACCTCCACCTGCCTACAGACTCCTTTTGGGTAGGATCATTGAGGACAGGCTGCCAACCTGCTTAGCAGTGCAGCATGGCTGCTGCATCTTGGCTGATCAAGACTGACATAAAAGCTCTCAGAGCCTGTCTGAGCAGGAGCCAACTAACACTGTGTGGAGATCTGTTCTTAAAGAAATAACTGTTTAAACAGCCTTTCCTATGCTTTGAAGTTGGCAGAGACTTTCTCCAGAGACACTCTTGGCCCCTCTACTTCTCTACCTCCTTCCAGCAACCAGATAAAGGAAAACAGACATGCTGAGAATTGTACTTAATGCTGAGGTGAGAAGTTTCTGGTTCTGACCTCGCCTTGATCAAACACTTTGAAACTACCTGACACTTCATCCCTCTTGAGTCACCAGAGCATAAAGGGTCTGCCTAAAGTCATGTACTGCTCAGCACTGGGATGTCTTCCACCACCTCCTCCACTCCTTGGTGTATCCCTTACCTAGCTGTCCTTATTCCCTGTAGTAGTTAGCTGTATTGGTATGTTACGTCCTTAATGCCTTGGATTTTCATACAAGGCTGTCTATATAATGGTTCACTTACATTCCTTCAAGCACTGTTACCTGTGCTGGCTAGGAACTATCTTTCTTTGTCCTTTTACTGATATGGCTTAAGATAAAAATTGTTGGTTTTACTGTAAATTTTGGGTCACTCCTGTTTCTGCCATATTCTCTTATTTTAGAGAATTATTCAAAGACTACTAAGTGTACATAATACTTCTGCAAAAGGTTTCAGGATGGTCCTCAGAAAGTCTGCTTCTAAAATCACTTCTTTTTGGCTCAGTTTCATGTCTGAAAGAAACAGCAGCTCTCACTCTTAGGAGGACACAGATCCTTTTTGTAGTTACTTGGATTATTGCTTATCCCTTCTAATAAGCTTTAACCTTACGAATAGCCTCAATATGGAAGGAAAAAAAAAAAGAATATGATGAGGAGAACTCATTCATCTTTTCTCATATTTGGCCAGAGAAGCAAGCTTTGGAAACTTCCTTTATCAAAAGTAATTACTTTTATAGCATTCCTCCTATATTTACCACTTGCTCCCAGATAATCCAGGGAAAATTTTAAAAACTCATTCTAGAGCAAGATCTCCATGTACTCTCTGAATTTGCTAGGATTCCACTTTATTTCTTTATTATGGGAGAGAATTTCTAGATTAAGTGTGCTAGCAGGGCACTAAAAAAAAAGCTTTAGAATAGAAAACTGGTCTGGCTCCTCAGCTATAGAAATAAAGCAAAGCAACATAGTGCCCTTGTAAGATGATCCCAAATTACCTGCTTTAAACCTCTTTTCTACTGTGTGTGATGGGAGGTTTGTTGGCACAATTGGGACTGCTCATTCCCAGTGGTCAGACAGCTGTTCTCTCAGGGAGGATTCTCCTAAATTCTGTTAATGCAACTACTCAGCATGCTTTACTGCTCTGTTTTTGACAGCTCCAATAGCATGTGAGATGGACCTGTCAGCAAGGCTCTGGCTAAGCCAGAACATGCTATAGCCACCAAACTTCAGAAGCCAAAGCCTCTGATGGGAGAAGTGACCAAGAACAGCACCACAGAGCTCAAGAGCTAATGAGGGCAGTCATTTCTTGATTCTCTGAACAGAAAGTTAATTTAAATCTAAGTGGCTGAGGCAGTCTGGGTGTTTCACAGTGTCAGTACTTTCTGCTTGTCTGGACCAACTAGACTTGTCTCTTTCTGTATATTTAAAAGCAGCAGTTAAATTTTGCATAATGGATTTATTTTATCATTTTTGCCTGCAAAGGAAATGGTTTGTGATTTTAAAAGAATATACCTTTTGCCTTTTTGTGGTGGGGAAATGAGTATTACTTATGTTAGCCTCTCAGTTGCTATAAATCAATGCAGACCAAGTGATCTACACTGATTTAAGACAGAAAATGTGCAGAATTGTCTGCATTTGTTCTGCATTCCATCCTCCTTTGTCCACCAGTTTTTCTTTGAAGAGACATTATTGTGTGAGCAGCCATATGCTGGCTTCTCTGTGGCTACAGTTTGGACACTACACCACAGTCTTTCAAACCATGAGAAGGATTTTAAACACACAGAATGCAATTGCTGTAATTGAAATGCAGTTCCAAAAGCTTGGAATAACATTCTGCTGACAATGAGAACCATGCTATGATGCAGATTACGCAATCACTTCTTGAATTTTTATGCAAACCCACCCAAACTCAAACCCCTTCAATACTTCTGTGTCTTTAAAACTAAGAATTTTGTCCTTACTATTGAACAATTCCTGTAGCACTCAAGGTTTTCTTTGAAAATCTTCGTTCTGGATAATAATGAGATGCAATATTACATCTTTTACAAGATCCAGCAGAATTTAAATCTGAGATAATATGATTGATTTTTCAGAGAAAGATTTCAATTTAAAATTCAGCGATAGCAGTTTAATGTCTGCTTTGAAATTGTTATTAGATTACACTAAACCAAAAGAGCTATATATACATATACATACATATATAATATATAAAAATATAAGTGAAACTTGCCAAGCTTTACAAATTAAAGTCACTATTTTCCTAAGATAATGTGGCCACCCAAGAATATTCCTGATTTTACATGAAGGTAACCCTCAACAGCATCACAAGAAGTTTACTTAAAAGTACATGTAATTTACATATATTGTGATTGCAGATGCAAATGAGGCACTTCTTTCCTTGGTGGTTAATTGCATATATGGACACCTCATCTTCATGAACACTTGTGATAAATTAAGATATGCAAAATGCTATTAGCATGTTTGCAAATCAGATGCTGTTCTTTGGGAACAACAGTGATATGCATCCACCATGGTGATCTGATTTATGAGTGGGGTCATTTTAATCATGCTTGCTGTGGATGTTTTTACAGTATGTGTGTACTTCTTCAATAATGTACAAAATTTTTAGAACATTAATCCAAATTTGCTTTCTTTAATTACTGGAAGCTTGATAATGTAGCCAGTAGTGTATTATAAAATGGAGAAATGAGAAAAGGGTGAGAATTTCAAACTGACTGTTCCAGTCTTAATACCTGATCTGTAGGAAGACAGAAGCAGCTGAGCTTGTTTTCTATAGGATTGGAGCAGAAGCAGGAGTGAGAGTACTGATGGGCTGGGTATCAGAGCAGTACTTTTCAAGCCTACAACAGTCTGCATGTTTGATCCATTCGGTCCTTGAAGTTGTTTTACAGAATAAGAATTTGGCACAGGAAATTGGGAAGAAGCTTACACATCTTCCCAATTCCATCTATGAGCAGTTCAAATCAAAGAGGAACTGACATGCTGCTGGATGCAGCTCCATACCTTGTGAACTTGTGCCAGGACTGCCTCTAGCCTTCCTGACCTTTTAATAAAGCCAGTTGTAGTGCTTTTAGGTTTTGGAGCTTTACTCTTGAGCTGGCAGACATAATGCTGGACAGATTCTTCCAGTTCACACAATCCTAAGATTATAATGCAAAAAAATATTATAATACATACAAGGATTATAATACATACAAGGATTTTAACGTGAACAGTGATTAAATACTGGAGTGATGGGGGGAAAAACTCGAATTTTGTTAATATATCAAGTAAGTATCTCCCACAAGTAAGTCTTCCAAAATGCCTTACCTGCAAAAGTGTTAAGATAGAAGTTTTTTACAGCATAGTAGTTAGAATTGTTGTCTGGGAAAAAACCAATTCGAGACAAAGGAGCGTATGTTTGTGATGAAAAGTCATTATACTCTTTGATGATATCTCGTCTCTCCAGCTTTTCCATGTAATTCTTCCTCTTAGCTATCAGTTTCCTGAGCACTGAAAGGGAAATACAAATGTGAGACAGTTCATACAAGCAGTTCTATAAAAGCCAAATCTTTGTAAATTCACAAGAGTTTTTGCTAGATAAAATAAAAACATGACAGACCAAATGCTGGCCCATGCATATCAATATTGTGGATGCTACCTATTTCATTCTGAATAGATGGTAACCTTGTGAAAATAGAAATGGCTGGTCTGGAAGCTGTCTCATACCCTTCTCTTCCTGTCTTTCAGACTTACTCAATGCACAGTCGCGCTGAATCTTTCTTATTTTCTCTTCTTTAGCCTTCTGAAGTTTTTGCCTTTGGTTGCACAAGCGCATGGCATCCAGCTCATTCTGTTTCTCCTCTCGCCTCTGCAGCAGCTTCTTAAAGACTTCCATTTGAACCCTCTGCAACCTGCAAGGAAAGGAAGGGTCAGGCAGTACTGAGTGTACTCTGCAATGCTGTCACCATCAAATCTTACATACCTTTACAAATAGCTCATATTGCGTATCTCATATTCAATCTTTCATTTTAAAAAGGGAATTAAGCACTGATAAAATGTATTGTGGTAGTAGACCTGTAGAATAAATTTAAGAAAAACATCCCTTCCCAAAATCAGGGTATTTTCACAGAAAAAGAAGGCTTGTTGTAGCCTTTAGCCAATCCTCTAAACCTTCTTGCTCCTCCTCTATTCTGCCAATAATTAAAAGAAATAAGAGAGTATAACTGGACTCCTACTTATCTATTTCCTCTTCTCTATAGGCCCATTCCTTCCTTTCCATAGCTTCCATCATCTTCAACCTCTTTTTGATGTTTGAGGGACTGTCCATAGGTGGCAGAGCTGCTTCCCAAGCACATTTTTCCCGGATGCGGTCAATAATCTCCATCTCGGCTTGTCCTGCTGGCAGCCCCCGACCTTACAGGGACAAGGAGCATTAGCTCTTTAGGAGAATGGCAGATCCCACAAACAGCCACCACCACAAAGTATGAGAGGGCTGGATGGGCACAGGCCCACGTGTTAAACAGAACTGTCAAAAGCCAGAAGTAAATACTCTAAGGCCAGTGAGATTCTACAGTATGAGGCATGGTAGGACCTGCAGCTGCTATAGTCCAGTGGACATTAACACTGGCACTTCATTCCTCTACTGCAGGCTGCAAAGGGAGAAAAGCTTTTCTAGGAAGACACTTTCTGAGAACAAGCACTTTCTTTGGCATGTGCAGTGTCCATCATTGTTACAGGTGAGACACTGGGAGATGAGGATCACAGGTATATTCTGGGTCAGCTGTCTTCAAACTGTTTTTTTTTAAACATTATTCAACTCAGAGCAGCTGAAGAACAGGGGGTAAACGGAAAAACTGCTCCTAGTTCATATTTGTAAAACATGACCTTTTTATATTGAATGATCTTCAAAACTCTACATGAAATGCCCCAGAATGGCACAATTAAGTAGGGAAATACTATACTTATTTATCTTAATTTCACAGCTCACCCCAAGTGAGTGTAGCAAGCGTCAGAATTTCAGGGACTGAGCCACTGCGAACTATATACTCAGGGGAATAGGGATCTGTCTGTGCTTCTCCATCCCTGTAATCTGTCTGTGTCCCCAGAGTTCGGAACATGAGGCCTAAGACCTGGCTGTCTCTTGCAGCTGACTGGACATCCAGCTCTGTCCTAAAAAGAGGTGCAGAATGGAAGAAGATTGGTCACATTCATTAAACAAACCTCCAAGCAAACAAACCAGAAACACATCACTCAGAGGTGAGAGTCTTAAATGTGTTTTGGTTTATCTCAACATTACTCCCATTGATGTTAACTCCATTATCTTTAGTTAAAGCAGACTGAGTCTGAAACACCCTCCTTAAGCAAATAACCCAGAAATCTTCTAGTTTCAGTTCTCATGACTACATACAAATGTTCCCTATGTATCCATTCTAAAGCATTGCCTTTAATGGACACAAAGTGGTTGCAGTAACATGAAGTAGGACTGCCTCAATTTAGTTTATGTGTTTCTCTTCCCAACAATTCCAGAATACAAATTTAATTCTGATAAAAGCAAGTGCAACTTCCACTAATTCTACTAGGAACCAAATTTTATTATGTGACCTCAAAATTTGATACTCACTGAAAAACACATCATGGATGCTCTACATCTCTGAGAAATGTTGCATCTGTCACAGAGATTGTAATAAAATATGAGAAGATTTTCCAACAATACTGCTCTACTGGAGAATCTTCTTTGCAATGGTATCTAGAATGTTCTAGAATTCAGAGACAGGTAGCTTTCTGTTTCAAGTCTCACAGTCTTAACACACTAGAGGCACATCCTTTATGCACAAAGCACTACTTACATACTGCAAGTCAATCATCTGTTTACTCAAGAATTCTCAACAATGAGAACAGCACCTTACCTCTTAACAAGCTTTTCCTGTTGGTTCATTATGAGAAATAGTGGTCACCAGCTAAATAGTTTCCTGATCTTTTTCTGGTGAGATGTTACCCATTACAACAGTAATTTTCCACAATTCACTACTTACTCTGTCTTTGTAAAAGCAACATCTAGAATACCTGCTG
Source organism: Notiomystis cincta (assembly GCA_013398075.1). Classification (NCBI taxonomy): domain Eukaryota; kingdom Metazoa; phylum Chordata; class Aves; order Passeriformes; family Notiomystidae; genus Notiomystis; species Notiomystis cincta. The sequence goes on from VZRX01014065.1 coordinate 31,482, forward strand.
GAGGCAGCTTATTAGAAGAGCTCAGAGGTCTGGAAAGAGAGAATGAACGTAAGACAACAAGGATGAGCTTAAAAGATCATTATGATTTAGAAAAACAGCAGTCTACTAAATTCATTGGAGTTATACTGATTTTCCACAACTGTGGTTCTCTAGTTGCATATTTAAGAATTGTGCCTGAATATTAAAGAACTCTTTCATAACTAAGGAGTAACAGAGAAAGTTTCACCAGTAGGACTGAGTGTTATTAAGTCAAAGCAGAAAGTGGAATTGCAAAACAAGACAAATATTAGTTTTGAGCATGCTCCCAACATTTTGTGTATGTTTCACGAATTAATTTAATTTTTTCACTTCAAGATTTTGAAAGAGTTGTGGGTTTTTTAAATAACTGCTTGAAATCCTGAAATTCATTCCTACAATCAGCTGATAAGCTGGTTTGGACTTATCTAATTTTATTGTTTCCTTTTTTGCAGTATTTTATGAAATATATTGAAAGTTATATGGGCTCAACTACATATTAATAATTCCTTCCTAGGCATTCTTATAGTTTGCATATTGCAGTTCTCTATTGATTTCCCTTAGCCTTTGGGAGACTTTGAAGCTTAATTTCATATTACAGAAGATAACATTGTCTTTGTTCTTTTAAAACTGTTGATAACAGAGCCATAGTAGACTTCAATTTATTAAACTTGGCAAATTTATTATATTTTAAGTGGACATAGTGGCCAATAGCTGCTGAGTAAAATAGTGAATGCAATTCAAAGTGTACATGAGTATGTCAAGAATATTTATATGGTGGCTGTTGCTTCAGATCTTGAGTCCATTGCTGACTTGGCAGTGTCCTTCTGGAAGAAGCAGAGCAGTCCTGCTCTAGGAGACATTGATGAAAAGTTAATTAAGGCTTCCCTTTGCTCCCTCTCTGCTCCTGACAGAAACTGGGAGTTAAAAGGTTCCTTCTTAAGAAAACACCTTCCTAGAGGTCTGGAGAACCACAATGGCTTTGTAAATACCTTCTTCTTTTGCACAGGATGGTCCACAGCCCAAAGCTTTCTTAAGTACAGAATGTCTGGTATATTTGCTTATATGGTAAATCATAACTGAAAATTCTGTGATAGTACAAATTTAAAAAGACCTTGTGTTTTAAGATCTGGTTACTATTAAAATTTTCCTTAGCAATGATCAAAGAACTGACAGAAAAAATAATGCTCTGGCCTTTACTTAGATGCTCTTTAAACTAACAGAAACAAGCTGAACCCTGTTCCAAATCAGTTCATTCCTTACACTGCAAAATACTTGTAGCGATTCCTTCCATCAACTTCAGGATCTTCATACACAATCTGAGGCACCTGAAGAGAAGACTGACCTCTGAAAGCCAAAATACAGGACATCATTTAAGAAGTACATTCAGAGCACTTCTGATCTTTTTTCCTTATGCCCCTTTTTTTGCTCTCTCTCCCCTCTGGTTGCATTATTAAACATGCACACTCTAAATTCCCCCCAATCCTCACACTTACACAAGCAATTATATTTTGGGGTTTTTTTCATATTTACCTATGTAGCAAAACAGGTTGACACTTTATATATATTTCCCACTATGTGTAGTAAAGAAATGATCTTTACTGCCTTTATTAAAACTTTCTTAGGAGATTGTTATGAAAAGGATTGACCACTTGTAGATGCTTGACTTTGTAAAGGAAACTACTTTTATTGGAAGTGGGAGGAGCAAGTTTATTTTCTTAAGAGTGAAACACTTTCCATTACAAAAAATATGTGTAAAGGAGCAGAATGAGCAAAGGAGAAGACTTCCACTTTCTACCTTTGGAAAGTAGGTAAAGAGATTTTGAGCAAATGTTTAAACACTTAGAATCAGCAATTTCAATTTGAATTCTCCAGTACAGGAGAAAAATTAGGACAATCGTGGGAATGTTTCAAAATTTATGCTGGAACAACCATATCTTTTGCAAGAACACTCTTAATTTTTTTTCCCCCATTTTGAATTTAAAGTAGGCAGACTGCTTAAATTTTTCACTATAACATCTTGAAGAGCTTTCTTTAAGGCTTTGGAAGATCATGTGGAAAATCTCATTAAGGCAGTTGGTGAAATAATGGGTAGAACTGAGTAATTTGAAAGCTATTCATCAGGATTGCTATTTGATTTCACAACTGCTTTATACTCCAGTCTTACTCTTCTCAACCTGCATAGTGTTAAAGACGAAAAACAGAAGTTCTTCCCTGAGAAACTGTGGATGCCCCACCCCTGGAAGTGTTTGAGACGCGGCTGGATGGAGCTCTGAGTGAAAGGTGTCTCTGCCCATGACAAGGGGATTAGCACTTTAAGTCCCTTCCACCCCAGGCCATTCTATGATTCTATGATGATTTTATTCCTTTGTGCTATATATATATGGCAAGTCCTGAAGGCCAAGTTTTCTGTAAGACCATTTTTGGCAATTTGTAAGAATTCTAACCCCAGATGTAGGTGCTGGTGCTGAGGCTGGTTGCTGATGCCTAATTTTAATTACAAAGGTATATTTACAGAGATACAATTAACAATACATAACATTGCTTGACAGCTGGGATCAAAACAGAGGATTACACGCTGAGATAAGTTGTCTTCCAAGCCCTCATCTAATTCCTGCAAACTGTGCTGTGGAATCTGGGGAGGCACAGTAAGGCTACCTGCTACAGGAAAGCTTAGAGTGAGATGCTTCATTAACCTCCCATGACATACAATTTACTGCCAAGGTAAGTTTAAAGTCATCTCTTCCCAAGGCTTTCAGTTACATCACGTAAGAAAAGAGAAGGGAATATTTTGAGATACAATGTCGTAACCTGATATACTTGCTCAGCACTAATCAACCTATTATTGTGAAGTTGTGTTTGTAATTCAAATGAGTTAATTGAGCTGATGGCTAGCTCCACTAGCTGACTCTTCACATATCAGACTGTTGCTCCATCCAGATGGATTTGTGTTTCATTCAGCACAGGTGGGCACTTATTCTTATGATCTAACTTTATTAGCATAAACCGTTCATCCTATTATGGTACAGTTATAGGCACAATGGGAACCCAGGGAAATAGCCCTTTTTATTCCACAGATCCTGCCTCTTCCATGTCCTTGACTTATATTTGCTGACTTTGCTGAAATAAATGAGCATTTATTCCGAGTAACCTTGCAGAGGCAATGCAACTACTGAGAAGACAGCTGGGAAATATTCTGTCTTCCGTACCCGCAGCACTGTCAGTCAGTGCAGGTTGAAACAGAGGGGATGTATTTCTTGCTTTTTGTTAATTGCAACACACTTTGCAAATACATGTTGTTGAGATGTAAATGGATTTTAAAGCAGCACAGGTGTCAAGCTGTTAGAGAATAGCAGGCAAAATATAAGAAGACACTGAGGTTTTCATGTGCTGGGGACAGACTGAAACACTGAAAATAGTATTAAGAAAAAAATACTCCAAATTTCTTTTTTTTTTTTAATTACATAAATGAGAAGAATATGCCTTTGAAACTGAACAAAGCCACTGTACCATTCTTGAGCATCTTTGATTATTGTCCGGCATGTGGTAGAACTCAGTTATCAGCAACCCCAGAGCAAGCACCATCTGAAAAGCCCATGGTGTGAAGTTAGTTGCTTAAAGCAGAAGGAACCTTTGAAAACAAAAACCTAGGGTGATGCCTGCAGTCTTGAATACAGCTACAAGAGGACCTAAAAAAGCCTGTTGTGTACAAAACACATAAACTTTTTTTTTAAGATTTGCTGAATCAGAACCCTAATTGTGATGCCAGGAGAAAGCTCAACTAAGAAACCCCTGTGCTAAAAATGTGGTGCCCTGGTTCAGGCCCCAAGGCCCCTGTAAAGAGCAGCAAAAGCAACCTAACCAGCTGCAATTGCACGGGACTAAAATGAAAGAGCTCCCACTGAAGTAACACACATGAGTCACTGAAGTCTTCAGAACTCATCTGATCTGTAAGAGATTGAAATAACTCTCTTCTTTTTCATGGCAACCACTGCAAAGCAGATAGCACAGGGATGAAGGAATGTGCAACATCCACCCTGTAAGAAACAGATGGGTAACCATACTCCACAACAGCTGCAATCTCTTAATTTCAAGGGAAATATAAGTAGGAGCAAATTGCAGTCATCTCCACTTCAGTGTGCATAGGTTTTTGTTGGTTTTGTTTGTATGTTCATTTTAAATTATCCACCCATCCAACACTTACACAGCAAGCTGCTGAAGAGCCTCCAGGCGCTGCTGAGCCCTCCATCTTCGACCAATGAACACGGGCACTGGATCTTTATCCTTGAAGCACGAACTGCAGGCAGGGAAATGAATCAGCTCAGCAGCCATGCTTTAGAATATCGGGGCCTTCACCTAGCATTTGTGTGGACACAAAGAAGAGAGGCTGTAATTTAGCCACTTCAAACAGCACTGAAGAGATCAGAATTCCAGCTTGCTATGATTTACAGGACTGCACATTTGGGATGGGGAAAGAAGGCGGCATACGTATGCTAATGATGTCAGCTAGTTCGATGGTTCTTCTCAAGATGTGGAGCATACCAGACTAGCAGCAAATGCACAGATTTGTCTTCTGGCTGTTTTCCAGTGCTAAACTTATACTTAAAACCAAAAGGTCTAACGGTTTGTTACATAAAGAAGTTAGTGTGCAGTAACTGTGAATGTGCAGCAATGTGAACTTCTAGCACGTTACCCCAAGTAACTCCCGCCTATTTCTAGTGCTCTAGAAATTAAGTAACATATTCCACTTGCAGGGTAAAGTTACATTGTTTTATACTGGAACAATTTTAGCATTTGTTAAAAATAACTCAAAGGGAGCTAGCATACAAAAATGATCACATTAAACATCTACATCCTTCCTTTTAAGGACTAATTTCCCTGGGTAGATATGCCTTAAACTGCTAAATTTATGCTTGCCAATACATCTTTGCAATCATGCCTGAAGTATAAGTGATGTAGCTCTACTGGCTTGAGCTTCTGTAAAGACTGAAATCAGAACTGAGCTGTGAATTGCCCCTTTGATTTCAGCAGGTGCTAACTCAAATGCACACAGGTGACATTTCAAGTACTCACCAGAATGTAAGACAGTGTCAGCTGATGAGGATCTAGGCACCCTACCATGAGTTGCTGCTTGCTGTGCATGAAACTGTATTTTTGTTCCATTTCTCTTCAAAAGGAGTTCAACTTTTGGGAATTCAGAATACCCTATGAACTAATAGTATCATAACCTCTGTCCATCCCAATTTGTGAAGCTACAGATTAAGAATTCAAGGATGTAGAGTTTCGAATTGCACACTATGCACTTGCTGATAGATTTTAAAACATGTTTTATGCAAGTCAGGGTCTGCCACCACACCCATCTGCACCATTACACCTGTGATATGACAGCTTTAGTGACAGGATGCCTGTTTACTTTGGCCTGAACTGTTACCACAGCCATATTGTTGCAAGGGTCTCACTGATAACAGGCAATGTTCCCAGCTCTTTGTGTATGTCTCTCTACAGAGGGGCAGACAAATACATTTTTGTTTTCATGTAGGTATCAGAAATATTCTGAGATAATGCAGTAAGAGCTGTCCAGCAACACTCTTCAAAAAAATGCTCTTTGACTCCAGTGTTGGAAAGCTGCTCAGAGCTTTTCTCCTTGCTGTACAGCAATGAAGTTTGAGTTCAGAATACCTGCCTTGCAGCCTCAGTCACATGCACAGCTTCAGGACTCTGTTTAAAATCCAATGCATTGTGCAGTTGCACCAAGTGTGTTTTCCTCTGGCATTCTACCTGCATGTTTCCTGTGCAGCTATCAATCACTGCAACCCCAAAAGACATGCCCTAGCTGGTTTTAAAGGGAATACTGACAGCAGGTGAGCAACTGCAGTAGGAAGCTAAGCATGGGCTAGCTAGCTAAGGGCTTAGCTAGGAAGTTAAACTCTGCCAATTCTGTATGAAGAATCAGCATGGATTTGCAGTCTTTACTGGCTGCTTAGATGTTGCTAGATATTTCATTTTAGTCTAGATATGTTGACCTGTAGTGTAAGTATATCCCAAGGTAAGTAAGGAGGCACCGTGTGAAATGACAGCTCTGCTGAACAACACAGCAGCTGTCCAGTTATTTTATTAGATCTAAGTAACATATAAGCTACAGTTAACAGCATTTGGAGATAGCCTATTACAAATACTGACACACAATTTAGGAAATTACTCAGAACATGAAGCTGGGTATTTCTAGGCTGCTGTTACAGAGTAACATCTACTCCCAGTGTTGTCCTGTTTTAGGTAAAACTTCTTTCTTGCTTTGTATTTTGCTGTTTCCAGGGGGCAGTTTAGGATGAGGACAGAGTTTCTATCCCTGTGTATGTAGAAAAAGACAAGGTGAACACGTGAGGTGTCTTTGGCCAAGACCTACCACTTTATCATCAACAAGATGAGCATGGACATTTGACTTTGGAGGGTCCTTCTCACTTCACAGTGTGTACAGAGGGTCTGAAAGACAAGTGAACAAATGGAACTAGTTACATATTTGAGGATTCAGCATGAATCATTGGACTCCACTTCCCTCTTTAAAAGTGTGTCCATAAGACAGTATAAAACAAACTAGGAAGAAAAAACTGAAATACATGTCTCTGTATCAAAGAAATTTTGCCATCACACAAATGAGCCTCAGAGCTGAAATCCTACTGTTCTGTGGAAGATGCACACGAAAAATCTAATAGAAAAATCTGCTTTCTTTGGAGGCACTGTCAACTTCAACTGAAAACATAAGGACATGAAACATTAAAAGGAAGGCACGGTACAATGGTAATCCGTAGAAATACCATACTGTACACGATGCTTCCCTCCGGGACACAGAGCTGGCTTTGCTCCAGCGAATGTTTCACGGTCCCAGCCTCACTGGAGCCGCCAGCCCTGTCGCTTGCCCGCTGCTCGGGCGGCACCCACCTCGTGCCGAGCTCGGCGACGGCCCCGGGGCCCAGGGGCAGGCGCGGGCCTGGGGCAGGGGAGGCCCCGGCACAGNCGGGCCGGACCCTGTCCTGCCCGGCTCTGTGGCTCTTCCCGGGGGCAGCAGCGCCCTTCGGCGTTTTCCCCGGTTTCCCCCGGTGTGCTGCTGCTTGTGCTCCTGCTCCCTCCAGCTCTCCGCGCCCGCTTTCCGCAGAGCCCTGAGGCTTCGCCCAGCCGCCTCCATCTTGTGCCGCCTCCGGGCGAGCGGCGCTGGCGCGGGGATTTGGCTGGAGTTTGAAGAGGACAGGGCACGAGTGAGGCCGGGAAAGGAAGGACATGTGTATTTCTGCTTTTCAGCAGCTGCTGCACGGGTTGTTTCGTGTGGCGCTCCCCTGGCCCCTCGCTTAGCGCTTAGGAAATCTGGTTTAGCAGTTACAGCTAGGGACACGCTTCGAGCCTGGATATTCTTATTCTTGGAATTATTGTCACTTAGGACTTGTGCAACCATAAAGTGGTGAAAGCAAGTCCAGAGAAAGGCAACAAAGCTCATGACGAGTGTGGAGCACAAGTCCTGCGAGGAGTGGCTAAATGTTGTTCAGCCTGGGGAAAAGGAGTGACCTTACCTCTCTCCAGGACTCCCTGAAAGGAAGGTGTAGCCAGGTGGGGGTTGGCCTCTTCTCCCAGGCAACCAGTGACAAGACAAGAGGACACAGTCTTAAAATGTGCCAGGAAGGTTTAGATTGGACATCAGGAGGAAGTGGAGGTTGGGATGTTCTGCCCGAGGAGGTGGTGGAGTCACTGTCCATGGAGGTGTTTAAGGAAAGGCTGGATGTGGCACCCAGTGCCATGGTCTGGTTGTCAGGTTGGTGCTCGGTCACAGGTTGGACTCGATAATCTCAGAGGTCTTTTCCAACCTAATTGCTTCTCTGATTTTGTGAAAATAGGCTTGGAACTTACATCCCAGAGGGGCTGCAGGGATTTTTTTCATCTGTAGAGCATCTCAAGAGGCCTGTATAATGTATTACAAATAAACATCATGCTCTGCAAAACATTGGTGTTTCCACAAGGAGGGGACTGTGCTCTTCTGTAAGAAACAAAGTTGGAAGCTTCTTCGCGCTAAATGTTAAAAACAGAAAGGACTAATGCTTTTGTGAATGTAAGGAGATTTACGGGCAATGCTGCCTTGGAATGGGACACAAAAAGCAGAGAAATTGCAAGTGGGCCTTCTCCATCAGCCTATAATCTTGAAGCAAGTCCCTTATGTTAGTTATTTTGTCTATAAAACTGTATATCAAAGGGTTATTCACAGCTTGTCAAGTCTGACATAAAATACTGGCCCCTCAGTGCCTCATTACAGGAGAACAACTTTAGGATTGTAGTTCCAAATTCCTTGGCTCTGTGAGTTTACTTGTAGACAGTTCAACTTTCAATGCTGGTTTACTTTTTAAAAGGCCCATCCCTTGCCTGAAGCAACAACTTTTTTAGGTTAGTGGGTCAATTGAAGATGTGTCTGAACTAAGAAATGTTGTCACAGCTTTGTTTCTAACAGACATCTAGATCTGTACATCTGTAGGATGTGACTTCCCACACTGGATTGATCCATGCCCTAAAGATACCCAGTAAGCTGTAAAGACTCTCATTTTACTAAAGGGCTTTACAGTGTGATACCTTACTATAATTACTGACAAGGCAACCAAAGCCACTTTTTAATAGAGTTCCCTAGCATTTCTCATGATCAAGTTCCATTTTCCTTTCTTGTATCTCATTTCACTAAAACTCCATGATTCCCATGCTGAAATTTTTCCATGCTGAACATCTGCCTTGGGGTGATGAGGTGTGTAAACTGTACTTTGGCCAAAAAATTATTCTTTGTTGGCTCCACCCTCTGATATTTTTCCACTTTAAGGTTTTCAGAGATGACTAAATACAGGTTGCCTGGACTTCTTTTTTTCTAATGTGGAATGGATCCAGATGGAAAACAAGTTGAGAAGGAACAACTAAATGGGTTCTTGAGAGTACTACAAGATGCCAGGGCATAGCCTAACAGATAAGTACTCTCTGGAGTCATATATGACCGAAAAGGTATAGTCCCACTATTAACTTTAACTGCATTAAATTGGACTAAATGTGAGATGTTGCCACCTTTTTCTTTGTTCAACAGGAGCTGTCTGGCCCTGCTACCTCTGATCTGTTGAGTGTTGGCACCTGAAAGACTATGTAGGGAACCAGCTCAGGAGACTGATGTGGCTGAAAACTAACTTGTCAGAAAATAAAAGTTTTCAGGTCACTGCATAGCTGCCTGAAGACCAGTACTCACTCATGGGAGGTGACAGGTATGTGTGGCTGAGTGAAAAAGCTCAAGGTTCAGGTTCATGGAACTAGATTAGATTAGGAGTGTGTGTGTGTGAAATATTGTCCAATTTTTAACTACATTTCTAAGAAATTTCTGTGAACTACAGGTATGAATAGTGGACAGCCTTACAAGTTCTAAAAGTTGTGTTGATTATTACTATATTGAATGTTCTTTGCCTGAAATCTTCATATTCCTGTAGATCTGAAGCTGTGTGAGACCTGGCCAGGGCCCTTGACAGACTGGTGTGTGCTGTGGAATGCACTGTGATGGCAAAGTGGTGAGGTTTGGTCTGAATGGCCTTTGTTTATTTATTCGTTTGTTTGTTTGTTTTTAATATAAATCAGACATTTCCAGAGAAAAATATCCCAAAATACCAAAGGCTCTGAGCAAGTATTTGATCCCAGGCATTAAACTTTGACAGTCTTGTCTATGATCAGTACTTTGGAAAAGATATTCAGAGCTTATCTGGTAGGTTGATCTGTGTATGTCAAGGACATATCCTGTTGCTCTGGTGAAAGTGATCTGCAGTTAACTGAACTGTAAGCAATGAAGAAAGATTCCTATTTCCTACAGAAGAACTTGACTGGTGCACTTTTTCCTTAGATCTGTGGGCCATTGGGTCGGGTTTTGGTGTTTTTGTTGGGTTTTGGTTGTTTGTTTGTTTTTTCCATTAATAACTTTTCCAGAACACGACTCTGTTACTGAGCTGGAATGCTGTCTATCTGAACATTTTTTTTATAGCCACTTGGCTGTAGGGCATACCAAGTGCTCAGATGTATGAGTAAACTGTCCACACCCTTGTGAGTTACTGCACAGGGTCTGAGTGGATTAACTTTTCATGGTCCAAAATGGCAGCAAAGTGCACTAGTTTAGCTGCCTGTGACAAAGGCTGAGCCAAATGAATTTTACCTCACATTAACCTTGAGATAAGATGGTGTAATTTGCTGCAAGATGAATTACTGCTACTCTGCTGATGGACTTGTTATGCTGTGATGACTTGCTGATGTGTTTGAACTGTAAAATCAGACAGGGGGAAGTAGAAAACTTAGGGGGTAGGATTAGGCACTAGTTGAGAGCAGAGTAGTAGCTGACAAAGACAAGATGGATTGGGCATGAAGGCATGATTTTAGAGGAGAAACTTGGCTGGCTGAGCAAAGAAAAAAGAGTAGGAGATTGGGGTGGTAGAGAACCAGTGTGGCACAGGGAGGAGGGAGAGACAAGGTGAGCAGCCAGTAGAGCAGAACTGAAGAGGTTTGAACAAGAAAATGGGAGACATAGGTGAGGAGCTGCAAAAGTGAGGAAGGGTGTGGAAAGGCAGTATTAGGGAGGATAAAGCAAAAAAGTTGAGCTAAAGAGATGATGAGTCTCTAGTCAGTTTTCTTTCTGTCCTCCAAAGCCTGGGAGGGAACTGGGTTTTTTGAATGTGACTTTTATCCTGCAATCCATGACGATCTGTGAAACCCCTGGCAAGATCTGGCTTTAAGCTTCATTCTGTAGATGGTCATCTTCTGCTCTTAGCAGGGGTCAAATGACAGCACTGTCATGGTGCTGGATGTTTGTGATACTTCATGGCGACTTTTTTCTAGTAATTAAAAAAAATCTAAGTTACAGGCAACAAATTTCTAGCCTTAAAAGCACTGTTGAGGCTTTGATACCCAGAAATTCCAAAAGTAAACTATTTAAAGTGGCTAACCGTTAGTGTGCCATTTCCCCTTTTTGCCACAGGATGTCACAATTCCTCCACGTATGGTCCTGCCCATCACAGGCTCTAACCTGGATACCACCAGTTTAGCTCTTGTGTTGAAATGTGACTGATGTAAAATGGATTTGGGCCCATCCATGGTAATCCCTTGCTTTCCTGTTAGTTCCCTGTCCATTCCCTGTCCCTTCCACATGATTTACTATCTGTCTATAATAAACTTGTCTTTTCCAGGTGTGTGATTCAAAAGTAGCAGGAAAGCAGCAGCACAAGGCTGCAGTCAATGTCATGGCTAAATTTTTAATCCAGAAGAAGGGAGCTTTCCTTCCAGCCAGCAAAAGGATGAGAAAGGTGTGGTCACTATTCCCATCAGAAAACAGAGGTAAGTCTCAAAAAGATGTGAGGAGAGAGATGCTGTGAAATGAGAGATGCCTTGGAGTACTGATTGTGGCAAATGGAGCTTCACTAAGGTGAAGTCTGTGGTTAATTTGTGCTGTTTTTACTAAGAGTCATGCTAAGAGAGGCATCTTCTGATACAACAGCTGAAATAGAAAAAAATAAATAGATGAAAGTGTTTATAGGAGACCTGTTCTCTCTTGCCTTCTTTTTCTTAGTATGACTGTTGGCACATTTCCTGTACTAAAAACAATATACAGATGAGGATAGCCTAAAAAGTCAAAGTTCAAAGGAAATGAAGTAGTAGTACTTTGTGATCACAGTTACAGAATTCACTTTAAAGCCTGCTAAAAGACTTCTGTAAAGGTTTTGATTAGCATTTAAAAAAAAATTTAAAAGAAGGCAGAATTAAGAACATTTTCAGCCCATGGTTCAAATTGCAGCAAACCCCCAGTTTTGCCAATATTTCAGGCATCCTCTGGAGAACACTCATATACTTAACTTCACTTGGATTGGGTCATCTTTTTAAATGATGATTTTTAAAGAAGAGAGCTAACGTTTGGATGATTTGCAGGGCTGTAGTCAGGTATGTTGTCTTGCCTGAGGAGGAAGAGGATCTTGGATTGAACTCCTTAGGGAAGTAATGAAATCCTAGTGTTCTCACTCCTCTCAGGTAATATTCAGAGGAATAAATGCCAGTACCATTGTGTTATCATGCAGGTTTCAAGTTTCAGTGTGTTAAGGCACTGTTCTGGGGACTGAATTCTTGTGCTTGCCTGATATGAAGGGAGCATCAGAGACTCCTGATTTTCTTTGACAGTTTTAGCCATTCCCTTCAGGGAAATTAAATATCTGGACAGAAGTGGTACAGAGATTAATTTCAGCTTATTATGACAAAGTAGAACTCTTCCATATACTACACTCTTAATTACTCTTAAAAAACTAGTACAACATAATACAATCTCTTAAATCTTTCGACATTTTCATATCACCTTTTAATTGCAATCCACCAGATGAAGGTCAGGTGAGGGCTAGCACACATCCAGAGGCCCAGGGGTCCAGGCAGGCCTACCAGAGATAAAAAGGTGAGGAAGCAGTGATAGGACATTTGGGCCATTGGAAGAAAAAAGCCAGAATCAGATGGGATCTCAACAGAGCCCTTTCAAGGACTGCAGAAGGATGCAGAAGTATCACTTCCCTCATGTAAGAGAACACAGCCTGCACTCTATTCAGTCTTGAAAGTTCCCCTGTTTTTTCTTTCTGTCTTTGTTTGCACTCACAGTCCTTCCCACATCACTTCCCAGTCTCACATGGTGGAGACTGAACCAAACAGGATCTAGAGCACATCGTGGTTGTCTTGACATACTGACTGGGAGAACATGATAAGAACTCAGCCTCTAGAATATTGATCTGGAAACATCTTCTCTTTGATACTAAGCCTTTACTTGCATAGACCCCTAGGAGTGAACCAGGCCTTGAAGAATCCATTCTCATTTTAAATAAGGGACTAGAGTAGTTCATGCCAGTCCATACAGGAAATATGGAGTAAAATGTAGAGTTATACAGAGTAAGTACCAACCTAAGACAGTATTCAGATAAAATACTGCACAGCATATTGAAACTCAGGGCAAAATACTCAGGATATGGGCTTCAGCTGAGCTTTTTGATGAAATTTTCTGCCATGTAGATCACATATGTTCTCATATAACTTTAAAAAATAATTGTACTTCAGATACATAATGTATTTAGGAAGATGTCAATATAAATAGGCTCTCTTGAGAATCCCTCCACCTGCATATGGAGAAGTCCTAATGCTTCTTAAGATCTGACCATTAAGTACTCAATAGTCAAGTCCCATTGATTTTGGTGGGAACCAGGATTCTAAGGATCCTTGATTAAGGAGAAGAAAATCAGCAAGAAGGAAAGCAGAAGAAAACAAGTGCAAATAAATTAGGTGTTCAAAGTTGAAATCTAGAATGACCACTGATAAGAAAGAAGTGGCTTCAGAGTGACTGAACTTCCTACATTATCTAGTAACTGTGAAAAACAGCTGTGGGGATTTTGAATGGATTCAGAAGACTTTATAAGCAGCTTGCAGCATTGCACAGCATGTCTTGATGCAATATTTAAAACAAGTGTGATGCTGGAATGTGAGTGCACAGAAGTATGCAGCTGCAGTCAGTGACATCTCAAATATGGAATGACTCATGTATTAGCAAATACTAATGATTCCTTCCAGGCTTCCAGTTAGGTCCTGCAGTTCATTGAGATTGTTAAACTGTTTTCTGTAGTGGAGCTTCACATTTCATAAAATCATGAGAGGCTTGAATGTATTCAAACAAGCCAGATTTGCCACTGACACAGGCATCAAAATGGCATGCTGTCAAGCAGAATAAAATTGTTAATAGCAGCAACCCTTACAGGAAGAAAAAAGGACAAATGGAATGTGTGCAGTGCAAAAGAAGTGGACCTACAGTTTTGCTGCTTCTCAATTGACTGACAGCTTAACACCATTCACCAGAGTTGCAGAAACACTGCCTGGTTTGCAGCAGAACTGATCAAGGTTAGAAGTTTGTATTGTGGAGGATTTTATGGAACCACAGTGAGATGTTTTTTCTTCAATATACAGTCTCCTAGACCTGGGCTCTGAATGAGGTTTCCTGTGATGTAGAAGCACAGACCTTAGGCAGCATTTGTTTTTTGTGGGGTGACTAATTGGAGATGCATTCATGTAGTGGTATGTATTAACAGTGGCTCAGCTGTCTGATTGTGGTCAATTCTGACAATTCATATAGCTCTTCTTGCAGAAGTTTGAAAATCTTGCTCTTTCAAGTCATGAGAAGTGAGAATGGAAGAGGTTTCCTCTTTGGAAAGATCTATACAGGCAGCTATCTTGGGTAAGTCTGCAATATTGGGGGAAAAAATTCCCTCTGGGTGACTAGTGTGTATCTGCTTCATGCCTAAGTGATTTTAAACCTGGGGTATTTTTTTCTGATTTCTACATGAAAACAGAGAATCTGACTGCAGTGTAGGGACAGTCCTTCGCAGATTCATGTCTTTTGGAGGACTAGTAATGTTATTTCCCAAATGCAGGTTAAAATTTTCTAAGTCACTAAGCATAGAGACTACCAGAAAATAGACAGTTGTCTTCTTCTGTCATGCTTTTTTGTTGTGTTGGTAACATGTGCAGCCATTTGAGTGCAAACACCTGTCCTTCACATGAGTCTGTTCAATGGGATTTATTCCAGAATGCTCAGATTTTCATGGGTGTTCCCTCCACAAAAGGGAACAGCTGATCAGTCACCCCAGGAAGCACTGAAGTAAGCCTGACTGGACTTTAAATGCACATTGAACATCAGCTGTTGTGTATCTGCATTGTGGAAAAGCTGCCACATGTCTCGTGTCTAAAGGCTCATAGTTCTTGCCCCCAACATGTGTGGGACAGGCAGGTTATTTTGTGGCACAGTACAAAATACCAGCTTCTTTCTTTTGCCATATTACCAGGAGAGATTGCACACAGAACTTGCTGATCTGGATTTTGCAGTGTTGCATTCATGGAAAATTCCTAATCTTTACTAATATGCTTGGAAATGCTTTCAATGGATAGTGACAAGAAGTGGCATAATATGAAAGTGATGATAGCCCTAATACTAGTGCAAAGTGGTGAGAGATGTGCAGAAAACAATATGAGGAAGGCATTAATAGCTTCTAAGTTTATACCAAGGCTTGTAGAAGGGTCACTGTCTTCTTTCCTGGGGAGGGCAGGGCCAGAGTCCTGGTCCCAGCAAGAGACCCCAGAATGCCTTGGATGCTGTGGGCTAAGTCTTGCTGTTAGAGACAGCAGTTCTGGTTTTAAAGTAGAAAGTGACTTCATTCTTGCAAACTGCCTTCCACCTCCAGGCTGATGCTCTGAAGATTTGGCTGTATTTCTGGCAAGAGATGATGTCTCAGTACGGGCTTTGCAGAGCATTACAGAGACACAAAAGCCTTTAAGGTGATCTTGATTCTGCTCTTGTGTTTTTAAGGGCTTGCTTGCCAGTATGGAAGGAGAATGCTTCCATACTAACTTCCAAGGTGGTCTCCCAGGAGGGGGATGGTTCAGTCCTGTGGCACAGAATCCTTGAGTACAGAATTCATGCTGTAGCCCTGAAACATGAGGAATTTCCCTCCTCAGTCTGGGAAGGGGCTGATGCACTGCTTCTTGAGGTTATGTCAGCCCAGTGAACCCCTTGTCTTCACCTAAAGGTGGAGTTTGAAGCTTAGAGGGAGTGTAAACAATCTCTCTCTGGTCCCACTGCTGAGGGATAGCATTTGGTAGTTGCAGGTCTGCAACTCTGGTCAGAAAGAGAAACTCTATCCTGTACTTGGGCAGTTAATGTAAGAGGCAACCGGGCCCTGACAAGACATCTTGCTCAGAGGTTTGAAATCCTTTATCTCAGCATTGACACAAAACACAGACAACTTCTTTGACAATAAAACACAACATATGGTTGACTGAGCTGCTGAAGCAGTGGCTGTCTTATGTTTATATTCAGTCAAAAGCAAAAATACTTCTTTAGACTATATTGAAGAGGTTTCTTTTTTCAAGATGATAAAGTGGTTCCCAGAGTAGGCACTACATGGAAAATAACAAAATACCTTCAGGTCAGTTTCATCACACAAAATTTCCACAGCTTCATTTATTTTCTTTCATGTATATCAGAAGTGTAAGAAATCTGGAAAGCCCCAGACTACCCCAGACTGTTACTTTCAACTGATATTGATAGGGGCTTCTTTTAGTAGGCTGAAACTGAAGACACAAGAAGCCAATGGCAATGACTGCAGTGCAGCTGTGATGTTTACACATTATAAGCCACTGCTGTATGTTCTTCAATTCTGATAAAGGGCTGTACAGGGGGAAATAATTTGAAAACCCATGAGAGCTGGGCAATCTCTCCCTATTTCACCCATTAGTCCTGTAAATCAAGAGCTGTTAATGTCCAGTGCTACCTGTAGTCCTTATACTCTCTCATGTGGCACCAGGCTGCCAAATGATATGGCAGCTCCAGGGAGGATCTTTTCTTATTATCTCCTTCAGAGACTGAGATTTTCGCTGGATCTTTTTTCCTGGGTACTTGTTCTGACAATTTTCCCACAGTCTCATCTCAGTAGCCTGCCCTTAGCTATTCCTCTTTGACTGGTAGATAAATCAGTTCATTCTGACACATAGCTCTCTAACATAATCCTTCTGCCACTCTCAGCAGGCAGAGGACAAATAGAAAACAAAAGTCACCAAGTTAACAATCAGTCCTTACACACAATGCAATGTCAGAAGAGAAATGGCTGTGATCTCCCCTCTGCATTGTACTTCAAATTGGTGCAATCAGTATCAAAATGTGTTAACCATGCTGTAATGTCTATTCTCTTCCTTCTCCTCCCTTCCAGCCTCTGTCTTTTCATCCCACCAAGAAATGATTCTTCCAGGGCAATTGTTAGGAACTGTTACCATGCAGGGAGCACAGCCAAAATAGCAGTGCTCCTCCTTAATCTATTTGGAAGGCTGCTAGAGTGGAGTGCTGCTTCCAGAAATGTTTAGTCTTCAGAGGCCATACCTTTGTGCAGACACATCTGAAGTCATCTCTCAAGATGACTAGATTTTAACCTCCCTTTGCCCTTGGTATGCTGTAACTTGGGCAGGAGTATAAAGTGTATTTTGTTTGGTATCTTCCTGGTTTCTACAGGCCAAATCAATGTTTTTCAAACCTTCTTTTTACTATAAAAATAGCTAAATAAAATATACCATTCAACTGTAGGCTTGAGAAACCCTCTTGGAGGTTTTACTACAGTCTTTCCTGCAGAGTTTGTGTTGCTTTAGGCTGCATCAACAGCTCTATCCTGGCCTTTGGAAAGTGGTCAGCAGATAATAATTTAGGAAGACAAAGCTATTTAATTTTAAAGAAAAACTATGTTTGGTATGTCTAACAAACTAGCAACAAGGCACTTTTTTGGAGAACTGACGTGTGCTTTTGATGTTCCAGTTTTGGCTTTTACCTTGCAGCATGTTTGTGTGAATTTGGGAAAATCGTGTTTTGGTCAACAAGTGCAACCTGTACATGTTGCAGATTATCACATCTGGCCTCACAATGCACACGTGCTGAACCAGGAGGCTGTGTGGCTGCAGGCCACCTGAACAACCTTGCCACACAAATGGCATAGTGGGGAGCAGGCTACTGAGCTGAGATCCATGGATAATTCAGTGGTTGGCTGATTAGGTGAGTATTACATGACACTTTCTGCTACTCCTTGTTCTTGTCAGTGTTCCTACGATTTTGGATCCCTCAGTGCATGATATAAACTGCCAGTTCTTTTTTGACTCTTGCAACACTCCATTAAAAGGCACTATTCCCTTTGCAAGGTCTCAGCAGTGTCACATACACTGATGTCCTGCCCTTCCCACATTACCTGTGTGGGGCATCCCTTTGGTCTGCAATGTTCCTACCAGTCTAATAGGTGCAAGTATCGTGCTGGAGTCCTCAGGACTGGTGGCAAACACAAGTGTAGCACTGGGAGGTGACAGACTAGGTAGGACCTAAGAGTCAAACCACAGCTTGTATGTGGCAGAGATCTAAAAGGCAGGAGTGGCTACTGACACCTTGGTTTGGGACAGACTACAAGGGAAAGGCAGCTCTGTATCTTCTCCCTTATTGCCCGTGCTGTTGTCTCCACAAAAATCAGTCCATTACCTGGCGTGCAAGAAGCCACCAATTACACACTCAAGAGAGACACTGATTATTTATTTTGGAGTTGTGCAAGCCTGTGTGTTCTGTGGTTATTTCACAGATCAAGCACACCAACTACCAAAACTTTTTACTATTTACACATTTTAGCAAACAACGGAATTGGTGTTCATTGGCTGTCTACAAGTTACATAATTCCCGTATTAATTAGTATTCTATCTTGTATTGGTTAATGATTTTCTCACTTTTCATGCTGAATAATCTGCATGCTCAGTCTTCTGCCTGAGTCAATGGTACTTGAGTTGGTGGTCACCATGAACCCCTGCCAGAATTAACTTTTACCTAGCTGGAGCTATTTTAACACCATCGCTTTATTAGTTTTTTCCTTATCTTGGGAGTTCTGCCAGATGTCCTTGTGGCCCGTAAATGCTGCATTCTTTGTGACCGCTATCAGTGCACATCCTTCTTTCCAAGATTTGTTACTCTGCTCCCAAGTCTTGAGATCACTGAAGCATGTCGAGCATGGTGCTTGTTAGCTGCTCTCTGTTCCACGGACTAAATCTCCCTTCTTGTTGCTTAGGCTTGAAAGCATAAAAGATGAGGCATCAGGGCGCATCCCTTTGCGGCAACGCCAAGGGAGGCCCGTGCCGTGAAACCGCAACATTAATGGCAGAGCCGAGGGCGTCACCGCCTGCTCCTGCGGACTGCGCGGCTGCCAGCTGCTCTCGCCTGACGACGCCATTTCCCCTCCGCGCTGCCCGCTCCCTCTTCCCCTTCTGGCCCGTTCACTACCGGGTGTCCCTGGGAAATGTCACTTTGACCTCGCCGCCCTGCAGCCACTCCCGCCCTCGCCTCGGGCTGACGGCCAGGAAGAGGCGGGGAGCGGCGGGAGGAGGGCTCCGCACCGACCCCTCCCAGCAGCCCGCGGGCCGGGAAGGGGCGGGAGAAGTGCCCCGGAACCAGCAGCGCCCCCACGGCCGCCGCCGGCTCCTTCTCCCCGCGGGCTGACGGTGCCGGGAACTGCTCGCCATGTCCTCGGTAGCCGCCGCCAGCTGCGACGGCAAGGGCGCGGGGGAGGCGCGGGAGGAGAAGAAGCCGCTGAAGCCGTGCTGCGCTTGCCCCGAGACCAAGAAGGCGCGGGACGCCTGGTAGGGACCCGGCCCCGAGCTCCCCGCGGCGGCCCCTCCGCGCCCTGGTTCCGCCTTGCGCCGCTGTGTGCGCCCTGCCCCGCCGGGGTCCCCTCTCCCGGCAGTTCGTGCCCCTGCCAGCGTGCGCCCGTCATTCTGGGAGCTCTCCCCACCCCGGAGGGAGGGTGCGGAGAAGGAGCGGAAACTGTCTTAAAAGGATAACTTAGAATTTAAGAGGTTAATACCTCATAGCCCCGGTATAAAACATGTTTCAAAGATCAGCTTTTAATGCTGCTTGTAAATCTTCACTATTGTTGATTGACTGAAGCAGCGCGTACCAGCAGGTGGTAATGTCTTTGCTGTTCAGCTGATTATAAATTATGTTCTCTTTTAAATAAAGCAATGCACTCTGGGTGTTTGGGTCTCAGAGGATGACATCCCCCACTGAATTTCAAAATTTGGCATTGACCTATATAGCTGCATTGGTAATTATAGGCTTAGTCATGATCATAGGACCTATAAAACAGTATGAAGTGCACCCTCAAAATGGAGCTCCTTTGTCTATGACAGTGAATCTTTAAAGTTTAAAAAACCTTAATCTGATGACCAAGTTGTGTTTTGTTTATTTTCTTTTTTACTTTGCTGGTGGTATAGATGGTAGGTGACATAATACTGAACGCTGTTTTTGCAAAATTTGGGGGAGCATGTGTGATTACATGGTAGAGTGAAGGTGAATCCAGGGCCCCCTAAGAAAAGGGTGGTAGGATGGATGTAACTGGTCAGATGGACTTGCCCTGGGCAGCCAGGGGATGTGTCCCTGCTCATTTTAAAAAAACCTAAGAAGAAAACTAAAGAACAGCTCTGCCATTCAGTCAAAAAGCGAGTCTGAACTGCTTTTGTGATATACATGATATACCAGCAATGAGAGGCTCTTACTTGGGTGGATAACATCAAAAGTTATCATATAGGGTGAATAATTTTTTTCAACAATAGCTGGACAGGTGTTTTGTTTTGCTTTTTGCTTCAGGGTCCTTGAATTGCAACTGAAATTGGATTAAAATTATCATTTACTGGTCAGCCAATTCTGTATTGGTCTCTTACTGGAGAAATTTTGTTGCTTCCCTTCTGAATAATTTGAAACTGGCAAGCTCAGCATACTTGATGATGTGACAGCCTTGTGTTGTATAACAAATCCCCATCTGGACTTGCCCAGAATAGACTCTGGGCAATAGGAAGTTCTGTTATGCCCGTTGTCAGAGTTTTAGGTGCACAGCTCCAGACTTGGGTAACTTTTTGGGATAGTTTTATACTTCCCAAAACAGCACTACCCTGGACAGGATAGATTAAAAAAAAATTCTCTGGACCCTAATAGGGATTTTAAATTGTTCCCAGCAGTTTGTCAGTTCTGTTTCTTTGACTTTTATTGCTGAACCCTGGAAATCTTTTTGTTTTGCAGCATTATTGAGAAGGGAGAAGAAAATTGTGGGCACCTAATTGAAGCTCACAAAGAGTGTATGAGAGCTCTTGGCTTCAAGATATGAGTGAGATGAGCAGGACTCAATGGGGTGAGTATAGCCTTCAGGATCTCTGCCTCTGCAGTGCCCTGGCACCTCAGCTGGTGCCACTGGAAGGCCCAGAGTACTGTGAATGGTGGTGTTGTCCTTAGGAGAGAGAAGGCAGAGCAATCCTCTGACAGTACAGCCAACATTGCTGTCCTGTGAGGGTGGTGAAGCCTTTGGCAGTACACAGCCTCTATGAGTCACCCTTCAGCAGTAGAGAATGGTGCTGCCTCTGTTGTCTTCTGATAGACCCTAACCTCAGTTTAGATTTCTGGTGCTAGGGCACATGGGAGTTGGTTTTTGTGGGTTTGTGCTGGGGTTTTTTGTTGTTTGTTGAACTGTTGCTCAGTATCCAGTGGAAATCCATGTTTTGTGAAGCTATGTTTCCATTTTCTTCTAGATGATGTCTTTGGTGTGACTGTGTTCTGGAAAGCTGCAAAATAAATTATTTCTGCAAGTACTTCAAAGAACAAATATAAACAAAGAATCTATTTATAAAGAGTCTTTAATGATAGAGCATGCATCACATCTGTAGCTTTTCCACTGATTGCTCTTGACCACTGCTATAGAAAATATATTTTTCCTCTTAATAAAAGTCTGAAAATGACCAATGTTCCTGACTTCTGTTTCTTTTTAAGTAAAGATGTGACAGTGCCCTCCTTACTGAAAACAATGTGCTGCAGAAATAAGAGAATGAGAAAAGCCTGCTTAATCATTAACATAGGAACACTGATTACTGTGTTGGTGTGGTTGAACAGAGAGGACTTTAGTGGGTTTTCCCACTGATGCAAATAGTGAAATCATGCTGGTAACATTGCCCTCTCACAGCTTTCAGCAGTCATGCTGAAGCTTGTAGTGCTGTTTGTGGCAGTAGCTGTAACTATGTTTGTACAAAGGCGACCACAGTCTTAAGAAATGAACTTCCTTAGAGTCAGAATGGTATTTGATTTCTCCCATTCGAATTCTTCTGATGGTTTTTGAGTACTGTTACCTGAGCTTTGTTCTTTTTTTTAAATGAAAACTGAGGTACTTCCTGTATCAAACTCACTTGAGCCAGTAGTTCTTCAAGAGAGAGGGAGCAGAGGATTGCTCCCTGTCACTACAAAGTGACTTGTATGTACAGGTTACTTGCCTGAAAGCAAAGCTTATTTTTATGGTGAGTGTTTGGTGTGTTTGTTTTGTGCTATGCAGGCATGGGCTTTTTTTTAATGGCTTCTTTTTCCACTTGTATGAGATAATAGTGGGAGGGTGGTTGCCTTCTTAAAATCTAGAGAAAAATTAGGTGCAATTTCTGATGTATTACACGTGGGGCTTTTTTGGCTTCATACTATGTAATTTTGCAACCCTAACATTACTCTTCCTCTGGTGAGTAGACTTTCCTGAAGATGGTATTGCTAATTACTTTTTTCTCCTGATGAGTTTTCAGAAACTGAAGATACAAAATCTGTGCTTTGTCTTGGTTTTCTCCTGGCTTTGATCCTGCTGGAGGGGGTGGGTGCAGTCATGACCATTTCTCTGCCTGCTGGGCCCTGCATATCCTGTGCTAGCAGTGGCTTTTGTCTGTGTACATTTAGTATGTGACACTTGGTGCTGCCTCTGCTGAGACTCACGAGTTGTGTGGAGAGAGTTTAGACTCTTCCTCTGGGAATATTTTGTGAAGGTCCTAGCTTGAGGTAGGAGTTGTGTTCCTGCTGTTTCAGCCTCAGAGTAGGAGTGCAGGTGTGGCTATGGCAGAAAGCATTCAAAGGTGCCTGTGGCACTGTAGCTGTTTGAGGAGCAGGACATTGTGCTCTTGGTGTTTATTATTGTCTTGAGGTAGAAACTAAAGGTCATTTCTTGTTGAACCATTGTGTATCAGAGCTTGAACTGAAGAGAATGCTAAAGGTGGATGAGCACCAGCTTTGTGGTAGCATGGTCTGGGTAAACTGTGGAAATGGTGTCACAGAATAGAGCAGGGCAGGGAGTGGCCAAGTGAGAATGGAGTGCTGTTTATATCAGGTCAAGAAAAGAAAAAAAAAACATATTCCTGCACAATTTTACAGAAATTCTCTTCACTTAAGAATTGGGATGTTTAGACCTCCATGTCCATGAGGGTAAAAGCATGGCAAGTACTTCAGAAAGATTTTGGAAATAAGATGAATGGGATGCTGATGTACCTGTGTGCAACAGGTACAGAAAGGATACTGGACAACTCTATACTTAAAGCAACAATGGAAGAACCTTGTAGTCAGATCAAGTTCCTTGCTGAGCAGCTTTGTTTCTTACTATGGTATTCCTGTGGAGTGGATTCAGGGCTTCATTCAGGGAGTGGGAGTTACTGCTTACTGAGAGTTTTGGTGCCACAGAGTGGTGTGTTCCTTGAGGGTGTGAAACATGGCAGTAGCAGGAAACTTGACTAAACTATAGAGCAGTACAACTAAATACAGTACATGCCATCTTTGAACCTTTGCTATTCACTGTGAGCTTCTCTGGAGTAGGCTTGAGACCTTCCCCAACAGCTGTAAATCAAATGTGTATATTTTGGAGCCACAGGGTTTATTTGTGTGTAAATAACAGTTTTGCAGACTAATGCCAGCAATGCACTATATAATAAATCAAAAAAGAGGTGTCTGATTATGCCCTCTCTGACTTGAAGCCACCAAGGTCTTAGTGTCCTCAGCACAGGTGATGGAACTAGTTTTCAGCTAATGGGATCAGTAGTGAACCTGTAGACTTCCTAAGGGGTGGGCAAAATAACCAGTCATTCAGCTGCTGTGAGATTTGGGACTGATAATCTCTGTGTAGTGTGGCTTTCAAGGACAGAGGATTTATTTGCCAAACATAGTGCAGGCTGTACCAGCATTGCATCATCACATGCAGCTGAATATTAAGTGCTACTGATTGAGTCCATTTTAAGTGGGGAAATCAGTGAAGTACCTGTTTCCACACTGCCTGTTTCAGTGCTGAAAAGCTTGACATGTCTATTTTTCTTCACAAACATGTTTTGTAGTAGTGCTTATATGTTTACTTCCAGGGAAGATAATGCTGCTCAGGTGTTTTCTATGAACTTGCCATCTTCATTCCAAATTGTTTTCAACTTTGGTATGTCCCTTTCCCATTGAATCAGTATCAAGTGCTTTTGAGCACTTGTCTTGGATGAACCAGTGTCCCTGGATGAAAGGCACTTACTCTAATCCAAGGCAAGGCATGAAAATAAAATGTCTCATTGGTAATAAGAGAGTTTTTTTACTTTTGCTGGGTGGAAAACCAAAAGTGCTGTGAAGATGATCTGTATGGCCAGTGTACTGTCAAGGCAGAAAGGAAGAATTAGTCTTGTGGTTCAGTCACTTCACAAATGTTTCTTTTGGAAATTGTGTCTGAAAACACTAAGTTAACCTCTAGTGTGTGCTCCAAGGTCTACCTTTGAAAGTGCTGTATCATTCTTTCTACGATGTCACATTGGGACCCAGCAAAAGGTTGTGTAGTTTCTAATGAGAGCTTTGTGCTGTTATTGCTGTGGGTTGAAAGCTTCCTGTCTGCCTTCCACAGGGAAGTCACAACAGGTCATCCTCACCCACAGTGCTGGCTCCAGTATCACTGCAACACCAGTGTTTATGTTCTGGAAGGTGTCAGATGAAATACTTTCTTTGTCCTAATGAGTCATTAACATTATGTTCCAGTTTATTTTCTTCTCAGGAATTTACCTAACTGAAGAATGAAATTAATAAATAAAATTCATTTTTTCCACTTTCTTTGATGTTACAGCAAAAGGGTTTTGGTGATATGAAAAGGTAGGAGAAATTGCAATGCTGATTCTCCGGATGCTTCCTCTAATGTAGTTCTACATTTCTATTCATAGCAGTTCAGTTTTGTCTCACAGATGTTATGTAAAGTATCTTTCTCCTAAATGTTCACAATCTTGATATCCCAACTCCCCATTTTATCAGATGTCAGCCTATCTTGGAGAGAAGACTCCTTATAATATGGATTTTTTGCAGAGGCCTAAAGGTAGACAAGTTGTTGTCAGGATCATATAGTGAGTACATGGCAATGATATGAAAACCAGAACCTGGATCCCAAGATTTTTGTTAAGGTGCTTTGGCTATAAGATCATCCTTCCTTGCTTTGCAGAGAAGGTACAGAGAAAGTTCTTAATTTCCACATAACTCTTGGAGATGAGTGTTGTTTTGCTTCAGTAGCTGGGATTTATTTCTTCACTTAGTTAAGGGGCCACTGGAGACCAGGCTCCCTTAACAGAAAGCACTTTTCTGAATGGACTGTACTCACCCTGTGCAAAGCTAAATTTGTCTTCTTTCCTTCCTGCATGGCAACCTGTCAGGATGGCTCTTAGGAGCCATACAGCTCTGTATTGCACGTGGCCTGATCATTGCAGAATAAGATTGAACTGGCCAAGACCATGATGAATTCTTTAAGGTTGCCATAAAGCATTGCTGCAGCCTTGCCCGGGAGACAGTGTTGTTCCAGAGCACTGTTAGTAGGAGAGGCGATTAGTGTGTCTTTAACTGAATGGTGCCAATGGGAATGGTATGTTGGGCAGGGCAGCTGCAAGCCTGGCCTGAAACTCGACCACCCTTGAAACCCTATCTCTACCCCACTGACCCGTGCAGGCTGACTTCATCCTGTGTTGGGAGACCACGTGGCTTGTGTCAGTACCTGAAATGTAACTGCATCCTGGCAGTGGGGCAGATCCTGCCTCTGTGACTGATAACGTGTTACTTGAAGCTGGGGGGGAATTGCATTTTTGCATGTTTTGTGTCGCTGACCATGGAGGACTGACCTCAAAGGCTCCCTCTATTCTGGATTACCTGAGTGGGAAGTGTTGGCTGTCCTCTGGGGCTAAATGAAGGTCTGGGACGAGTTCTAAATAGCTATTAAAAAAAATAAAAGCGTCGTACAATGTTTCTCAACGGTGTTTCCCAATTGAGCCTGTAATCCCTCAACTAGGATTTCCCCACAAAACGTTCTTCCAAGTGTTACAAACTCGCAAAGCTTTTGGCAGGATAGTCTGGTCATGATAAATGAAACTATGTGCCAGAGGCTTGTTTGCCCTGGTTTTATCCCTTGTGTTTACAGTTCTCTGGCTGTGCAGAGCTTTTCCTTGTGCCCCTTGATCTAAAACAACCCACGAGAGGGAGCTCCCTGGAGTAAGGGGAGGGTGTAATGGACCTGGAAAGTGTTAATTGAGAGCCAGCCTCTCTTCTTTTTGCTAAGTCTCTGCCACAGCTTCGAGCCACAGTGGGAAAAGGGGGGTGACCTTTTTCCTTTTTTGTGCTGGGTGAAAGTCACTCTCTCGCAGGAGTGCAGAGTGGTGGAGAGCCCGATGTGTGGCTGGAGCTCGCCGCGATAAGCTGGTTGTTTTCCCGTCTCCTTTCCCCTCCTCGCGCTGCGCTCGGCTTATCTGGACGCCTGAGTTATGTTAAGTAGCGGGTGCGTGCTTGCTCTCTGTTCTCCTCGCTGCTTTTGCTCCTTGGATTTCAATTCCAAACATGGTTATCCATTTGGGGTCTCTCGCCGTTCCACTGCCAAGAGATACACATTCCACACTCAACACAAGCTCCCTCTGCTGCTCTCTCACGGTCGCTATTCCATTTGCCGGAGCACAGGCGAGACAGGCAGCGCAAGGAGATCTCTGTCCTGTCTGTGAGTTTTCCAGCTAATGGCCTCCACTCTTTTTTCAACCGAGCTCCTTTGGCCTCACATTTGCCAGTTTCTTTTCTCACTGTTGTGGCTAAGAAGGGGGCCAGCCGGCGGTTTGTGAGCCACAAAGAGAAGTGAACGCCTTTGGAATTTTTCGGGTGCAAAAACATTTGGCAGCACTTCTTTAACATGTTGCTCTGAAGCACTGCTGTGGGACCAGACGGTGCTCAAGAGGAAGAGGAGGAGGAACAGCTACCCAGCAGCAGCTCTGGTTTCCAACCTCTGCAGCACCCTTTGTGTATGACAATTCATTTTGAGCGCAGGACGGCTGGGGAGGGTGGGGAGTGGGGAAGGATGAGCGCAAACAGCCCCTCTTGGGACCAAGCTGTTCTCCGGCCTCCGGTGTGTGATGCCTGGAAGGAGATTATGGAGGAAGCAGCCTACCATCTGGCCAGCTGCATTGTCCTCCTGGGTTACATGGGGGGAAGTGGCATCTTTGGGTCCCTCTATATCTTTGGCCTCTTGGCCCCAGGCTACTTCTGCTATGCTCTGTGGGGCTGGCTGAGCGCTTGTGGGCTGGATATCTTCATCTGGAACATGCTGCTGGTCCTCGCCTGCTTGCTTCAGCTGGCTCACCTGGTTTACCGACTCCGCAGAAACACCATCCCAGAAGAGTTTGACCTCCTCTACAAGACCATGTACCTGCCCTTGCAGGTGCCCCTGGGAGTCTACAAAGAAATCGTGAAGTGCTGTGAAGAGCAGGTCCAGTCGCTCGTCAGAGACCAGAATTATGCAGTGGAGGGCAAGACGCCCATTGACCGCCTCTCGCTGCTGCTGTCTGGCAGGTAAAGGCTCCCCTGTTTCTGAACAAAGTCTGACAGGAAATCCCTGTGGCTTACTGTTGTATGATCACCCTCTCTAGAAACTGGGGTGAGGATTGTTTCCTTCCTCTGAAAAGCATCTGAGATGTGCATCAGTTTGTTAGGAAAGGGGGAAATTTGCTTTCTGGGGTGCTGATTTTCTTTTGTTTGTCTAACTTAAGAATATTTCAGGGAATGGTTTGCAGACTCAAGCTGTGGGCAATAAAGTGGCCAGCTCAGCCTTACCTATGATACTTTTGATGAATCCTTACCCCTTTCTCTGTCATTTTGAAGTGATCTTATTTCTGATGGGAGCAGACTGGCTGTGAGAAAGTGTTTCTCAAGGCAGGAGAGCAGTGTGTCTGGACCTGTGGTCTCTGGGGGTACCAGGCACACCTCTGTGATTTGAAGAGCTGTGTGCTGAATGAGGCCTCAGTTCACCTGCTCTCCTTGGCCAGCAGTGTTCAGGGAGAGGTTCCTGTTTCCAACACCCCAACCCTCAGGGCTTTGACATTTTTCACTCTGAGTATCATTTCATCAAAAGAGAGAATATTCTTCTGTGGTGGATCCTGCCTAATCAGGTGTCTTTCTTTCCCTGTGCTGTCAAGCATTTGTGATATTCCTTCCTCTGGACAACCAAGGAGAACCTCAGGGATCTCTAGTCAGTTGCACTGGAGATTTGATTGAATGAACTGTGCATTTGTTCACCTGAGATCCTGTGGCATGCCTTTAGCAGCATATCTACTTAACAGTTTGCAAAATCCAGATGCATCCAAATGGCAATAGTGTTGGCTTCCAGGCTGCTGCCAGGAACTTGGCACTAATGTTACATAAGAATGGGAAAGGAAGAAGATCTCTAAATAGAAGCAGTGCTGAGCTGCAGGAGGTGTGTCTCAGAAGGATTTTCCTTTGTGAATACAAAGCATCCCATCACCTGGGGCTCCTGTTTTACTGAAGTGGCCAATCCTCTCTGGTGAGGGAATGTGCAAAGAAGAATGGCTGACCTTACTTTTTTTTGGTGTTGGGCCCTTTTCTAAGATGTGTTAAGAGCACACTGGGACCACCAGGATGTTGAATGGCAAAGCACTGGAGGGAAATTTGGTATATGTGTTTCCAGTAGTGCTTCCTCTTACCAAACATCTCTGCTGAGCAGCTGGCTCTGCAAACTTGTGTCTGCAAATAATACTGATGGGGAAGAGTCTGTGCTGTCTTGACCTGCACTGGATAATGTGATGCTGCTCTGTGGGCATGAAAGTGCTGCAAGAGACAGTAAGATGGTGATGGTGGATAGTTGTTGGGCTCTCTTTTGCAGTGGGAAGTATGCATCTTGGTGGGTATAGGATGCTCCATGGAGATGGGAATGGATTTACATTTCCTGGTAACCACTCTATTGCCTTGTGAGGTCCTTGCTGACCCAGCAAAGCATTGCTACTATTATGGTGCTCTCTCTTAAACTGAGCAAGTGGAGTCTGGGAAATGCAGAATATGCCTGGATCAGGAAATGTGCCTTGCAATCCCTGACCCTTCCAGCAGCACTGCCAGCTGATTAGAAGCCAAAGATGAACAGAGTCTTGTAACTCCTGAAGGCAAGATTTGCCTTTGTGCATCGTACAACAGGGGTACATGGTGACAGGAAAGCAAGAGGCCCCAAGTCTGGTGATGCAGAGCTATGAACAGAACTCCAGAGTATCCTGGCATTGTCCTTGCTTCAGGCCTGTGCAGGTCCCTCTCTATTCCCACAGCAGAGCTGAGTGCACGTTTGACCTTGACCCTGGCAGAAAATTGTAGCAAAAGCAGGCAAAAGGGATACTTAGAAGGACAAGAGAAAGTGAGCCCTAATGTGAAGTGAAGTATGAGCTCACAGGGTGATCTGTGAGGAGCCCTGGGGGGCGGGATTTTGGGGGATCCTGAGTGTAATGACTTCCCAGTATTGAGACAGGGAATGCCCTCATGCAATCCTGGGAACAGGAGGAAGACACAAGTACAAAGAGCCACAGGCTGGCTGAGATGTACCTAGAAAGCAGCAGCAGTCCTGTGGGCTGAGAAGTCCTGGGCTGAGACCAAGCATTGCACATGTGAGGGCTGTCTTTGTAGCAAGAAACAGAAGACAGATGGGGTATGGGGAAGTGGCAGCAAATAGTTTCCCACAGAGAAAGAAGGGATAGACTCATCACTAAAGCACCTGCACCTGTCCCAAGAGGACATGTCCCACGTGTGAGACAAGTATTTCTTTCCGCCCCGGCGGGACACTCTGCGTGAGCTACCGGGTGTGTGTGACATCTGTTTTGTGGCCTAAACCTGTGTGCCTCACCTGTCCTCTGCAGGATCCGAGTGTGCCAGGACGGACAATTCCTTCACTACGTCTTTCCATACCAGTTCCTGGACTCTCCAGAATGGGAATCGCTGCGACCCTCTGAGGAAGGAACCTTCCAGGTAACCCCAGCTCAGCTTCGCTCCTTGCTGCTTTGCTGCATGTCTGAGAAGGGGATAGAGAGGCCATTCAAAGCTGACCAGGAATACTTTCTTCCCCTTCCTGGTGGTTTAGCCAGCACAGGATTGTCTGACCAGCTGTTTCACGTTTTCTTCTACCTTGTTCTGAAGATCTCAGGGCACACTCTTACTATCTGCTGATAGCAAGGAGGGTGGAGCATGGTGCTCTTCCAGTTTGTCAGGGAATTGAGGTGTCAGATTGCTGGCTCTCTTCCATTATGGTGTTCTCTAGCACCTGTACTGATGATTTTGCCCTGCATGCTGCTATCAGGGTGCATTGTCCTAGCATCAGGATGGCAGCCGTGGCAATATGCAGCAGTGATGTAAATCCATAAACATCCTGTTCCTCACAGAAGTTTCTGATGGTCATGTGTTTTGGGTGGAGAAGAAGAAAGGATGATTCACACCCGAATATGGTTCTTTCTGAGCAGAAGGATCCCCTGCTGAGAGGCCAGACCAATTCTCATTTGCAGTAACTGAAAGGATTTTGGCCTTGCTGTCAACACCCCACAGTGTTTCTTTGGCTTTCCTTCTGGAGAAGATTACTTAAGCCTACATCCCTCTGTCTTTAACTCACATCCCAAGATGGCCTGATACCTGTTAGGATTTCAATCCTGATTATGTCAATTAGGGCACATGAGGAGGGATTTTGCTGATCCCTTAGGAGTGTGGGCTGACCATGAGGGAATGATGCTTTCTCATGAGGGTAGCCCCAAGCAGACTTGGTTAAACCAGGCCAGCTCTCCAAATCTGCTTTCTGAGGGTCTGAATTTGGCTCATGTGTGAAAGGGTCATGGTGATTGCTCCTGAAAGCAGTGCCATTACCTGTGGTTATGATTGCAGGAGATAGCTGGCTGTGTGACTGTGGCACAGGGCTACAGACCGTGAGCAGAAACAGGGATGTTGGACCAAGGTAATGAGGTAGAAAAGGCAGCAACAGCACAGCTGTGCCAGGGCTGGTGGTATCTCGTGTTTTGCACAGGTCTTCAATCTGGCAGCAGACTGCTGCTGGCTCCTGGCCTGTATTTGCCCAAGAATCCAGCAGGGACAGCGATGGCTGCCCAGTATTCCAGGCAGGGAAATGACTGACTGCAATGGCTGACTGCAGGTACACAACTTGCAAAGACATCCACAGCATTTTCTGAGCTGATTTCTGTGGAACTGAATGTTCCCAGACCTCCTGAGCATCTTTATCTGTGGTGCATGAGACAGCTTGGGAGCAGGCTGGTGCCAGGCTGCAGCAGCTCTGCCAGAACCACACTCTGGCACCTCTCCTGCTCTGCAAGACAGGGCTGGTCAGCGAGGTCAGCTGTACCTGGCACCAGGATGGGAGGTGGAGCCCTAGGCAGGGGAGGCCATGTGCTGGAAATGCCTAAACCCCACGTGTGCTTATGGAGGAGCATGGTGGCCATGCTTGACCACGGTGATGTGCTGCTTTTGGCAGCTGTTTAACCCACTAGTCCCTCTCACCTGAGTAGTTAATAAAACTCCGTAACTTGTTTAATGTTATTTCTTACAACACAATAATTTGGTTTTAAAAGTGCATGTTGGACTCTGGGTCTTTGCTGGAGGAGGGCATGGAAAGTCTTTCTTGCCCAAGGTTCTTCTTTCCCCATGGCTCTCTGGGTTGAACAGTTTCAATTCTGAACGCACTGAAAAATGGCAGAAGCATGACTTAGTCTACAGGAATAGTTGGTTTCCTTCAGCTTTCTGCTTTGGCTGTCTGCTTCCCACAGGACTGTTGGGTCCCAGTGCCTGAAGGAGTTTGGTTTCAGGGCTGGCACTTTCCCCCAGAAGGCTGAATTACAGGCTCTTGCTGATGCCGGAGCACTTGTGTCGGGGGAATTCATGAGTGAGATCTGTCTTGCTGTCCTGGTTAGGTGGCAGGTTTGCCTATTGCATCTCAGTCCCTCACAGGAAGGGATCACTTTTGATCACCGTGCCAGAAGCTGGTTAGGAAAATGAGATTCCGGTCATTTCAATTTCCGTGTGACCCTTCTTTTTGCTTGCCTGGCCTGGGAAAGTTCTCAGGTTTTATCTCCTATATTTCTTTCATCAGACAGCTGTTTGCAGGGCAATGGCATTAAATATCAAACCCAAGGACACACACATGCAGCCAAGCCATGTTCAGCTTCCCAGTGGCCCTCTGCCATGGCGGCTGACCAAGGAGACCCCTGGGTATAGAGGGAAAGGGAGCCCCCAGGATATTTTGGCTCTGGCACTTGTTCACATGCCAGTGTCTCCATTACACTCGGATGTTCTTCTTTGGCCCAGGGCAGCTGGAGCCTTCATGCATTTCTTGTCTTTATTATTATTATAATATACATTTACATACTTTATAATGTTTTTTACTGCAATTAGGCTTGTCCTACAGCTAGGGGGGAAAAAGTGTCTCTTTACATTGGCAAAACTCAAAGCCTAAAATAAACCAAATTAACCCTCATGGATTTTCTACGTATACACAAACACAATAAAGTCTTTTTATTTCCTTTCTCACTGAGCTGTGCTGCAATGTCCTTCAAGGCCATTCAGCTCTACAGATTCCAGCAGAACCACTGAGAGAGGATGTTCCTCTGGCAAAGGGTGACCAGGCAGGCCTTCCAGGTGACCCTTCCAGCACTCAGGGCCTTCTTGGACCAGAGCCTGTGGAGCTGTGCAGCCCAGCAGCAGGATGGGTCAGCAGCTTGCCCCCGGGCTACTTGCTGGCAACTCAAACTGGCTGGGCATGCAAAAACATCCCCCTCTGTAGCATTTCTGTGGAGTGAAATGTGTCTGTGGTCACAGATGGTGTCTGTGCTGCCATGTTCATTGCAGTTACACCCCTCAGATGTCAGTAGGGAGCATCATATGAAAGGAAGAGGGTGAATTGTAGCCATACATGTGGCTGGGTTAAATGAGGACATGCTACTAATTGCATAGGAAAATGGGGTCTTTGCCTCCTTAGTGAGAGGAAATAGCAGTGGGTAGGGATTTATCCACTCATTCAACCAAGACAATCTGGCTCTCCAGCACCACCATCTTCAAGGAAAATAGGCATCAAAGGAGCTGAGGGCCTTCCCTGGAGCGAAGCACATGGCTCCAAGGTGGGTGACCCCCGCCCAGGCAGCGGGACTTACTCCTCTGGCTCCCTGCCCCACAGGTCACGCTGACAGCCGAGACCGACTGCAGCTACATCACCTGGCCGAGGAAGAAGCTGTATCTGCTCCTGAGGAAGGACCGCTACATCGCCCGGCTCTTCTCCTCCCATCTGGGCTATGACATCTCCGAGAAGCTCTACTCCCTCAACGAGAAGCTCTTCGCCAAGTTTGGCCTTCGCTTCGACATCCGCTTGCCCAGCCTCTACCACGTCCTTGGGCCAGCCTCCTCGGAGGGGGAGTCGGAGGACTGTGAGGAGCTCCCGCCTGGCTCTGGCCAGGCCAGCGTCTCTGAGCCGCCGCCGCCGCCAGCTCCGCGCCCCCGGGCGTCCCGGCCCGACAGTGACCTGCTGGGTGAGGACTCCACCAGTCTTGTCTTGGAAGATTTTGCTGAGTTGCCGGGGTCTTTTATGGACTATGTGAGCGAAGGGGAGTATATGAAGTGAGGGCACTCCTGGCACGGGCACACCTCACCCTGTGTGGGACCCTCGCGTAAGTACCCGCTTGCAGAGCAAGTCTTTCCCGTGACGCACCTGCCTGGACAGAGCAGTGGCCCCTACTTGCCATGGATTTGCAGCTCTGCAGTGCTTTTTGGCCTGCTACCCCAAGGAATCCCAGAAGGTGGGCTCAGGCTATGTGATTTTCCTAAGGAAATGCAGCAGGGCAGAGGCTTGACTCCAGACACCAGCTGTTCTGTGGGGTTGAAGGGCAGTAACCTGGCCATAGAAAGCTCTTCCCTGCCCAGTTCTCTCCACAGCCCTCAGGAGAGGCAGAAAAACCGAAATGGTGTCCAGGCTGGTGGGTGGTAACATGAGTGGTCACAGAGACAGTGAGGTAGAGCTGTGCCAGGAGGTACTCCATTGTTGAGCTGAGCAAGAGCTCTGCAGGTCAGAGAGCCCACATCCCAGGAGATGTCAACAGGACTAGAAACAGCTCCAGGGTTTATAGCAGATTGGTAGCCAGGAGTTGCTATAAACCTTGCAAGTGCTCAGTCTGGGCAGGGGGAGAAAGCTCAGAGTCCTTCCTCTCCTTGCCAACCACAGCTCATTCCAGCATTTGATCTGTTCTCCTTGTTTCTGCTGACATTCGTCTCTGTCAGATCAGTAAGGTGTTGAAAACTCTGCCCTGGGTGATAAAGATCTTGCCTCCAGTCATCCTGGGTGGACTGACAGGCTAAATATTGTTTTAAGATGCCCCAAACTCTGCTTTCCAGTGAGTAGGAATGAGATGCTCTCTTCCAAAATGCTGGCTCCTTACTCCACAAGGGAAAAAACATTCTTGTGCCTGGTGGCTGTTGGGGCAGAGAAGCAATGCAGGCAAACAGAAATAGATGGGAGAGTGGCTTGTGCTTGAAATTCAAATCCAAGTGGCCAAGAGAGAAATTCCACCCTGAGCTACTTTTAGCTAGCCTCTTCATGCCAACTGCTACACACCAGCTGCAGACCCCAAAATGTGCATTCCTGCTGCCGCCCACAATAATCCAGCTGCCAGGCACCAAGCTTGGGACTGGGATTTCTGTCCTAGAAGTGACCCCTGCCCATGTCCCAGTTGGGTCTGCATGGCAGGGAGGAAGTTGCAGGGCTGAGCTGCAGCTGGGGAGGCTGCCTTCCATCAGGCAGCCTTGAACACAGAGCAATATTGCACCCTGCTCTTTTCTGTGCCTGCTTGGGTCTAATTCTACCTGTGCTGTGGACTCAGTGGCAGAGAGCATTGCCTCCTGGCATGGGCATGAGCCCTGACAGGTCTGCAGTATTCTTCATATTATCTGGCATATGAAGAAAGTGGCCAGGGAAAGCACAAGTGTATTTGGTTTTGGCTGAATCATATAAAGAGTTAGCAAGAGTTTTGATTAGGGTTTTTTTGTTGGGGTTGTTTGGTTGGTTTTGTGTGGTTGGTTGTTGTTTTCTTTTTTAAGGAGGCAGAGAGAGAAAAAAAATAAATCCACATTTGTTCTAGGAATGTGAAGCCCTTGGTTTTGCTGGTAGGCTGCTGGAGATATGAATTTGCAGCTTTTTCAGTCCTTACTTGGAGAGGCAGGAACACTGAATCACTTATGAGACAGCCATCCTCCTAGCTGTCAGCGTGTCTGTGAACACATGCAATCACAAGTGAATGCAAGTACTGTTGTGAACATGGTGAAGTCACTTTGTCTGTGCTTTGATTCTATTTTGCCTACTCAGAAGGAGGATATCCATTCTCAGATCACTTGGTAGAATTCTCCTCATTGATCAAGCTCAATAAAACCAGAATTTCAAATGCAATTAGAAAAGGAAGGAGGCAAGAAACATTGTAGCTTTTTTGGAAAAATTCCCACGTATTCTTGGCAGTGAGGCAATACTGTGAACTTACATGCAGGAGGTCTGTGTCTGTTGGGCAAAACTTATGTAACAGGGCAGAAAACTGTTCTTTCTTTCACACAGTCCTGTTGTAAGCTGGAAGCTTTTGTCTTTCTAGATCCTGTGACTGAGACAGTATCAAGGAATGCTAATATTTGCAGTAGAGATCTGCAACAAAAGCCGAGATGTTTATAGGCTTGTATTTGAGGTGGGAGATAAGGACAATCTTCCTTGTCTGTCAGTCTGGAGACAATAGACAGTGTGGTATTTTAATTTTTAAAGTAATTAGACAAGGAATCAAAAACTCTGTTTAGTGTGCTCATAATGATGGAATGAGTGCTTCCCTGTTGCCCTGTTTGGCACTCGTGTGTCCTAATCACATCACATCCCAGCGGCACAACAGCAGTTGTTGCATCCAGACAATATTCCACAGTGACTGGAGTGCCTCACCACAAAAATTAGTGATACAGAGGGGCTGCAGGTTTTCCCTCTGTCCAAACACTTGTCACAGCTCAGCAAATAATCTGAGCAGGTCTGCCATGGCTCAGGTAAAGCTTTCATAACTTTTTCCTACATCTGAAATAAACAGGGAAAGTCCCTGCAGTGTCATTGTTCTAAGTCCCTGAGGTCAGAGCTCCCCTGGGGCTTTCCCCTGGTCTGTGCTCTCATCTCCTTCCCCAGTAACTCCCAATGTGGGTAATCACCTTGCAGCTCTCTAAATTCCCTGTGCTGGAGGGTTTCTGTGGGTCACGTTCTTTTTCCTTTTCTGTCACTAAAAGAGCCACCTTGCAACACTACAGTGCAAGAGGGCAACTCTTGAATGCCCAAGTGCTCCAAAGGTTATACACAACAAAATATTCATGGGAGATATATTGGCCTACTATTCATATCATCTAGTTCCTTGAAAGCATTTCTAGTCTGCTTAAGAGTAAGATGGATTGTGATACCTCACTGATGAGCACATTCCTTCTCTAAGGAGGGTGCTGCCTGTTCAAAGGAAGCAGGTTCTAAGGTTCTGTTTGGTATTGCTATATAGCTCAGTGTTCCAGAGGAAACTAAGCTTTATTCCTTGCATGGAAATTTAAACAACAAAAAGCAACCTGTTTTTTCTCCTGTTCATATTGCATTTGGTCTAGTTTGTTGCTATCAAGTGCTTGCAGCATGTGTAGCTGTTGTACCTGGTTTTTTACAGTTACATCTTGGGGCTGCCTTTCTGTTTGGTGGGTGAGATGGTTGGATAGATGCTTGGTGGTCTGCAACTTGGTATCTGAAGTAGTAGTTAAGGTTTTTTACCTGCTTTGAGAGCAAAATCAAAGGAGCTGTGGGGCTTGTTTCACCAGTATCACTGAAGGTTCTTCAGAGGGGTTTGTTTCTGCCATCTCAGAATGGGTACATAACCCTGTTTCCTGATTTATCACTTGTTGAAGAACAACATAGTTCTCACTTAGGAGGGGAGGGGAGAAGAACAGATAATGGTGGGCTCCATGAGGTTTGTGTCTTGGAAAAGTTTGAAAGTATGATAGTAACAGTGCGTTCTCTTTCTCTCTCTCTGCCCTCCCCCCCTCTCTTCCCTGGCCTCCTTTTCCTCCCTCCTCCAATGCTTTCCTTTTGCAGCCTCTGAAAACCATCTCCAGAGTTCTCACCCACTCTGCACAGGACGAGCCCCTCTGGCTCCCACTCAGACCCCGGAACTCTAGGGAACAACAGGCTGGTTTGATCCCGAAGCCCCTCCAAGGGAGCAGATGCCCACACAGGTTTTTGACCAGAGACACTCTTTAGCATGCAGAGATGTCTGCCAGCAGATATCTACACTCAGGAGCACATGAAGCACATGCTTAAGACTGCAGTGTGACACTCCAGCACCTCCCACCCCATGGCTGTTCAGCAGAGCTGCCTTCCCCAGCGTGCTTCCACGGTTTGTTTTCTAGTCCTGCCTCTTTGAGGTTGTCAGCAGCTCTGTCACCAAAGTGCACCAATATTGCTGCAAGCAATACCAGCCTGCTTGCAGAATCTGTGTTCCCTTTGATTCAATGATTCCCATTAAAGTCAGAGATGAAACTACTGGTGTTTGAGGATTTGAGGAGGGAGAAAACAGCTGGAGGGAGGGAGGATTTG
This sequence comes from Notiomystis cincta, assembly GCA_013398075.1. Taxonomy (NCBI): domain Eukaryota; kingdom Metazoa; phylum Chordata; class Aves; order Passeriformes; family Notiomystidae; genus Notiomystis; species Notiomystis cincta. Next base: position 68,855 of record VZRX01014065.1, read on the forward strand.
AAGAGGGAGATCACTTGAGGTGATTTCAAGGCAGAGTGTGCAAGGCTTCCAAGGGAAAATGAGCTGCCTGACAGTTTTGGTAAAGGGCTTGCAATGAAGAGTTTAATGATATCCATCTCACTGGGCATCCACACTAGTAAGACCAGAAATTACCTTTCCAGGAGTTAGGATTTCTCATTTATGACAAGCATAACTTCTCAAAGAAGCTGGTGAAAAAAGACTACTGGTTGGTTGTTTGCATTGATTCATTTGAAATAAGAAAGAGGAGGGAATTGAGATTGGGAACAGGTGTAGTCAAGAACTTTTTTTTTGTGTGTGCTCAAGGGGGAGTGACCTCAGAATGCACAAACATCAAATGAAGAAAGGAATGGATACAAAACATCTGTGAAGAGAGCAGCCATTGGTAGGAAGGACAATACCTTAATGAAAATAGTGTGGAGATGGAAGGCCTCTTCCAAGTTCAGCTGCAACAGGATTTGTCTCATGAGCTCCCCCAGCCATTTCCTCAGTCAGGGAATTGAAAGTACCTGTGGAGGAATCCTCTGTCTTGCAGATCCTGGTGCAATCAAGTTGAGCAATGGGAGTAGGATTCTCTTCAGGGCAGGTCTTCAGGGAAAGAGCAAGGAGTGTTGGTCCCTCTGTCAGCACAGGGAAGGGTGTCCTTCAGTGCCTCTTGGCACAGCCATTCTGGGGCACAGCCATTCTGCCTGTGGGGCTGGCTTTGTGTCAGCCCTGGGCTGGTGGAGGCAGCCCTACCTGACCTGCCCTGCCCTGCCCTGCTCACACCCCAGAGGCTGGTTTGGCCTGTCTTGTAGAAATCAGCTGGGCAAAGCCTTGTGATCTTATGATCTGGCACTCTCACCAAGGGCCTCTAGGGTGGTGGGTATGTGGGATCTGTGATGTATGCAGCTCCTGGCACTGCTCACCTCTGCTCCCACACCAGGGCAGGAGAATGGGGCTGCCCCAGGCCTGGGAGTCATCTTGCTGATGGTTGTTACCATGCTCTGTCAATACATTGGTGCTTCAGCCTGACCCCACTGCCCTTCACAGCTCAGAAGTGTCTGCAGCAGATTGACACGAGAGCTGCTGGGGTCTCTTCTGCACAGGAACTGAAATGTGCAATGGAACTGGGCCCATCTGTTGAGGTGCTTTATATACCTGCCTGAAGCAGTGGACCAGGCTGGGCTGAATTACACACTGACCTTCACAGGTATCTGCTGAGTTTATATTCCAGTCTTCAACAAGAAACTCCCAGGAAATTCTTTAATCATGGTGCCAGCTAGCATGGATCTCTATCAGGTTGTCAGAGTCCAGCTCTATCCCTCTCCCCAGTGTGTGTTGGAGATGGTGTTTGTTAGCTGTCCTTCCAAACAGTCACAAGGCAGGGCCCAAAATCTTGGATGTGAATGGAAAGCAGGAACTAATCCTGCCATGACACTGTCTGGTGGAGCAGGAGTGACAGCTCATGGCAAATGACTTGAGACTTCTTCATGGTAAAAATGCCTTTAGCATGTCCCTCACTCCTGATCATGGAATTCCTGGTGCACTTTATTGCTCAGTGAAGGCAGTACAGGGAACCAGAGAAAATGGTCAATAGAAGATGTGATTTGTGGGCAGAAATGATGAAAGACTTGTCACTTCTTTAATTTGCATAGGTATCAAGGTATCAAGGCATGGAAAAGGTGTGGATCTGCTGTTGTTCTGTGGTCATGCATACCACTGTAATTTTTCACCAATTATTTTCAGACTTCAACTACTTTTTCAGGTCTGAAAGGCTGTGCTGAGTTCCTGGGACTAATTTGTTTTAGGTGGCTTTGTGGCTACATGCTCCATTCTCCTATTACCTTCTATTCTGGGCAGATGGTCAAAGCTGTGCAAAATTGGATGTGAGAGCACTGTGCTCTTCCCAGTGTCTGCTTCACTTCATCTGAGCTTCAGAGAGAACTATGTGCTGTGATATCAATAGGGTCTCCCTCTGAAAGCATCTTGTAGATGGGACTAGTGAGTTTCCCATTGGAACTCTGGCTAAGAATGACCCCTTCCTATGCCAAACTTGGACCACACTGTTTCCCCTTGCTGAGGAAAAATAATACCTCTCACCTTTAATAAGAAGATTTCAGGACAGTTTGATATAAACCACTAATGAATTATACCAGTACTCCCACTATAAAGAGAGTGACATTATCTACTCCTTCTTTCATACAGCTCCAGACCTTGAGATTAAATGACTTGCCTGTCTCACTTTGAGAGCTGGGTACAGAACCTGTGAGACAAAAGTTTCAATCCAGTCTTTTAACTGGAAGGTTTTGCTGTAACCATTTAACCTTGTATTTGCCGATCTGCCATGCATTTCTTTTCCTTGACATCTTGCCCCTAATGCAGGGAGTAAAAAACCCATCCAGTTTTATGGTGAAAGTATCATCTGGGAGCAGAGAGCAGCAATAGGTTTAGGACTCCTTTCTGGTTTTGTGTATCCTGAAGGCAGAGCTAGGGACAAGCAGTAGGCAGGTCATAAGAGATTTCTGTTTTGCTGGGGAGGGTGAGGCTCCAGGGCAGACATGACATTGTCCTGCTGTGGGAAGAGCACAGAGAAGTCAGGCTGGGCATTGGCAGGTGGAGGCTGCTATCCTAACACAGAAGGAAGCAAGGAGCTGGACCTTGCACTGCTTTGCAAGGGATAGGGAATGGGGTGCTGTGCCCTGGCTGGGGTGAACTGGCTGGAAGGTCATGTATGGGCTTGTGTCCTTGTCGTTTGCTCTGACCCCTCCAAGCAGCACCATTGTTGCTCTTGAGTGCTCCCAGCATAGTGACAGGAGCACAGTTGTGTGCCTGTGCAACTCTGCAGCTTTCTATCTGTATCAAAGCCAAGTCCAGTGCTCCCAGGGGTGCAGGTTAGCACCTCTTTCAGCCCATGTGCCTTGCTGTCCCATTCACAAGTGATAAAAAGCACATCCATCCCAACTCTGGAGTGCAAAACATGCTAGTAAGGAATAGTCCTTATACTCAAGGGAGTACCCGGTACTTACATAGGAATGCTTTTTTTCTTCCCCTATCTGGGCCTGATGGATATATTTTTACTGCCTAGAACTTCAGCCTTCTTACTGTCCATCAAAACAGATTCTGAAGTATCCACTAGCTTACTTCAGCCTTGAGCCAGCATTTCAGAAGCAATGTGTCAATATAGACCCAGCTATTTTGCCCTGCCTGCAAGAACTTTGGATCTCCTGGCAAGAATATTGTATTATGGAGAAGAGAGTTATCTCTCTCAGGATGAGAAGGACTTGGCTGCTTTTACTCTGGGAGAGGTAACTGTGGCTGAAGGTAAATACTCTACCATGTCTGGCCTAGAAAATGCTGAAATGGTGGTCTATAGCCTTAGTGCTTTATAAACCTTGCTGTGTAAGACACAGAAATATGTTACTGATCTTCTGTTGTCTCGTCCTGAAAAATATTCGCCTGTCATGTTTTAGATGGGGCCCCGTTGTAGACAGGGGAAGATGGAGAGGGCAAGCAAGGACGAAGGAATAATTTCTGTTTAGTACAAGCTTTTGCCAGGGTTTGTGACTTAAGTATCTTCAAGGTGATGGGAGTTGCAGCCGTATTCCTTCCATGGCACAACACTTTTATCCTGGGGGAAAAGTTCTAGAAAACTCCTAGAAAACTGCCTTATTAGCTTTTCTCTTTCACAAATACAGAATGAGTTACATAGGGACACAGAGGCCATGGGAAAGACCTCTTTACCTGTTTCCCTAAATAGGAGGAAAAATGCATTGCTTCAAACACACTGAGCCTGTGGATGCAGCCTGTGATCCCTGCAGGACATTCCTGAGGCTTACCTGCGGTTGAGAGGCAGCGGCGCTACGCAGAACTTGCCAACAACAGATGGCTCATCCTTTCTCCAAAAACGATTCTTGGGGATGTACTTCAGGGTCACACTGTTTATCTGGCACAGGGGAACTCGGTGGGCCAGCAGATGTTGGCCTGTCTCCTGGTCCTTAGGTCTGCAATGCAGGATGAGAGAGGTGAGGGATGTGTTCAATCAGCCTGCAGATGCAGTCCATGTGCAGATCCACGGAAACACTGGAGGAACCTGCAGTATTATTGTGAAGGCCTCACATAATAAAATGGAGTGAGAAGACTCATCTGACAAAGCAAGGCATTGCATGTGTCTGGTTGTCTCTCCATGTTTTATCTCTGTATTCAGGAATATTTCTGTATAAATATCCTTCCTTCCATCACCAGCTCTTCTTATTGTTGCATATTGATTGAAACACTGCTCAGCTTGCCACAGAGAGGTAAGTGGTAGGTAAGTCAACATCTATGAAATGGTGAATGGCATGGATGGGGACCAGTTGTTCATCATTTCTTCCAGGACACAAACTGGGGTCATCAAAGAAAGCTAAGAGGTGGCAGGCTCAAAAAGAATGCACACTGCACAGAGTTCCCCTCCTTTCAAGCTGTTAAAATCCTTGCTGTGGGATCTTGTGAATGCCAGAAAGTTTACATGGCTGTATAAAGCAAGGGATGGGTTTGTGGAATACAAAACCTAGTAAGGATAAAGATCTCATCTTGGGCTCTGAAAGCCCCATGAGATGTAACTAGACACTGGGAAACTATTTGAGCTTACACAGAGATTTTTTTATACTCTTCTCTAGCTACTTGCTTTTGATCATGTTGAAGGTGGGATGCTTGGATAGCGGGACCTTTGTCTATTCCTATGCTCTTACCCAGGCAGTGTGAACTGAGAAATGACATAGGTTTGGTAATGAGCCAATGACCAGAGTCCAGGCAGATGTGTGCCACAGATGTGTGCTGCCCAGGACTTTTAATTCCCTTCTGTGGAGTCCACCCAGTGGACCTTACACTTGATCTACTTGCACCTCCTAGAGCATGGAGATCATTGATTTCCTTGGGCTCATGAAGAATGATATATGTGCATGTGATTTGGCACGATCCCAGAACCACCTGGGTGACTGTCTGATCAGAAGCATGATGGCAGGGAAAGGGGAGAGGTGACAAAAGGGTCAGGAAGAGCCTACAATTCTGCTAACCAAAGTGGCTGTCAGGCACAGGCTGACAGCAGCACTCACAGCAGCCAACCCACACCAGCACACCCAGTCCCTCCCTTAGACTTTAGCAGTAGTTGCTGGAGTTTGTGTGTCTGTGTCTGGCCTGAAGCTAAGAATAAGAAGCATGACAAAATCGTGGTTATAAAAGTGAATAATGGATAGCAAATGGAGGCCATCTCTCTATGGCATATTGTCCAGAGACAGAGGAACACAGTACAGTTAAATCATGCTGAAGAGAGCCACTCCTGGGACTGACTTGGTCCAACCCTGCACAACCTTTGGGTGGATGTTGGCTGGCTTCAGAGATATGTTTTCTTGGATATGGAGGGATGATGATGTCATGTGATGTGTAAGCACACAGCAGTGCAGCTGGGAAGTGTCCTGTGTAACAAACTCCTCACTCATCAGGCCCATGTCAGCTACTGAAGCTTGGGGACATGTCTCTTGTGGCACTCTGAGCAACATGTAGGGAGGGGTGAGATTGGAATGGATATTTGGAAGAGGAGATGAGAAGGGCAATGTGAGGCAAGACACAACCATGTGAGTCCCTTGCTGAAGATTTGAGACTAGCTGAACACTCCCAGGCAGGTCCCTCTGCATTTCTGGGAAACTGCAGGATGATATACGTGACAGATCATCTGAGATAAGTCCCTAATCGATCAGAGACTGAACTGTGATGTGAGGATCTATGTTTAGATGCCCATTTGATACTCTGAGCTTGACTGCACTGGAAGGCTGAGCTTTGCCTACAGCAGGGAAATTTGTCCTTTGCTGCTAGCAGGAAATAAAAGGGATATCTTCAGTTTTATACTCTCAAATCTGTAGGTTTATTGCTGCAAGCAGATTTCTCAGTTTGCCTTGTGCTTCTAAGAAAGGCATTTAAAAGAAACACAGCTGCTGTTCCCCCCGCAGGGCATCTCTGGATAGGTTACCCCGCTCTAACTCCACTGTCACATTAAAACCAGAGGGTACAGCAAAGCCTCGGGATTGCCTGCCTGGCTCACTTCCCCGGGCAGCCTTTCCCTCCAGTGCTCACATGCCTCCTGCTGGACTCCCACCAAACCTAGCGTCTGACAGCTGCCAATGGAAGGGCTGCACGGGTCCTGGTCTGACCTGGGTATTGCTATTTCTACCCTCCTGTGCCTGAGGAAAAGGCAGATTTGGCTTCCAAACCAGGAGGAGTTGAACAGACTGAGCTCCACCAGGCTGGAGTACAAACCCAAATTGTGATGCCTGGCTGGAAATGTGTGACCGAGCATCTATGTCACTCTGGAGTGTGGCTTCCCCTTCCCCATTTCTCACCCCTATCTCCTGGTGCCCACGATTGAATCAGCAACACAATTAGCTCCAGGTCACAATACTTTGGCTTAGCAATAAGGACTGTGTGAGAGCCACACCAGAACCCCTGTGATCCCAGGAGGGCTGGCTGAACTCTTCAGCAGGCCGCTTTCCTGCTTCCTGAGGCAGCCATCAGCACGTGCTAGCTGCATTGTGGTTCCCAGTCTACAGCAATGGGCAAGGAGTAGGAAGAGGTGAGGAAGACTTCTGGGAAACTTGCTGTGGTGGGGAGATCCCCTGGTGGCAAGAGCTGTGGAAGCTGTGGAGTCTGATCCTTTAATTCAGACACAGTCTGGCGGAGGGTGGTGCTTTCAGAGACATCTTTCTGTCTACACAGTGGATCTTGGTCCCCTGGCCCTTGCTTTTGCCTGCAAAATGGGAGTGAGAGCATTGCTGCATTACTGCAGAGGCAACAAGCTACTAACACATTTCTGACTGTGCTGAGGTGCACTTGTCTCCTTTTTGCAGCTGCTGTCCTCTTGGGCAACAAGAGGGATGTCTAAGCCACCAAGTCCATCAGTCTGGAGCCCCTGGTGGATGGGTGTAAGCCACCCCTGTCTGCCAGAGCAGGGCTATTAACTATCTGACAGTGATTGCTGTTTGAAGTGGCACCAGGTCAGGGCATGGTGTGGAAAAGGAACCAGCGTAGCCACACAAAAGTATGCAAATCTGGGGGTCTCAGGGTGTTTCTACTGCTCTGTGCACTCAGGATGACATGGACCCAATCAGAGTTACAGAGTAATGGTGGCACATGCCTGATTCTTGAGGGCGTTTAAGGAAAATGTGGAGGCACTCAAGAAAGAAGGTTGTGGTTCATCACTCAGGGATATATGCTATTGTTGTGCCTTTCCTGGACCAGGATAAACATCCTTACTCATGGAGCTGGGAAAAAACAGGCCAGAAGCATCCACTGTCACTCACATGGTGATCTTTGCTGTGTCCTTGGTGCTGTTGCTGCTGAAACTGATCTCAATGCTGGTGACTCTGCTTCTTTTCTTCTGCAAGTGGAACTCAACCAGGCTGTGGTGGACTGAGCAAGAAGCAAAGAATGTGGGAGTGAGGACAGGTACTATCTGTAGGACCTACCCCTGCCAAAAGAGGGGCTCCAGCACTCATTCCCTGGCCCTAGCAGCAGAAAAGATTACATAGACATAAGAAAGAATCAAATCTCTGTGCTATGTGAGGCACAGGGGGCATGTCTTTACAGTCCAGTGTGAATAGACAGGCATTTTCAATTCCCTTTCCTTCAGTCCTGAAACCATGTGGCTGTGTTAGTTCAGGGCTGTGCCCACACTAATAAATCTGTTGGGAAGGGCTTTATGGAGGGTAATTGCTCTTCAGCAGTGTCTCAGACCCTGTGGCCCACAGCAACTGCCTCTGATGGGGTAGTGTGCTGTGACTACCTGGGCTCCTCAGAGGATCTGCCTCTTTGGCCAACACCCTTCTGGCTCATTTTTCTCTCATGCTACTTACCACAGAATGGGGCTGAAGGACTGGTCACTAAAAAGACTTTCACTTCCTGGGGCAGCCTGCTCATGTTGACACCTGCCTGGTCCAGCAGGCCTGTGGGAGGAAACAAAGTCAGTGCAGGGAGAGCCATGAATGACAGAACAGAAATATAATCAGTCATCTCCTTTCACCCTGCCTGACTCCCCTGTCTTGGAGAACAGATCCCTTTCTTATGCCAATGCAAATCAGAGCAAGTACAAGTTTGTGGTGTTTCTTTGACAGGTTAACATCCCCTCAGAAAACCTACTCTGGCTACCCCAGGTAATCACCACCAGAGAACCTCTTGGTGGCTTTTTTCCATTCCTCTGCTAACAAACTGTGCTATCAGTTGCATCTATGCAAACTGAGCAAGACTAACGAATACCAAGTCAGGAAACAAGTGCAGTGTAAATGACACTGCAAACACAAGGGAAATGGAATTCCTTGGTCAAATGAGCAAACCATGGTAACTTGTGGCCTGCATTGTTGACTAGCTGGCAAAATGGTTTGGTGAGATAGGGAAGGGGTGGCTGATCTGAGAGAACCTATACCAAAAGGGCCTCTCTTTATGTTCCTCTGGTACCATACTGCAAATAACAGCAGAGGACACTTCCTTTCCTCATGCCACAGCCCAGTTTCAGAAGCCTAAAAGAGGCATCTATTACCTTCTCCTAGTCCAGAGAGTTCATTTTTGGGGAGACCATGGCAAAAATTTATGAAAAGGAGGTGACTCAGCAACACTGAGTGATATAGAAGAATGGGACTTCAGGCTTGAACAAAAATTTCCAGGTGCTTCTCTAAACAAGACATGTTTTTGAGCTGATTGCCCACCGATTCTGGCAAACCGCTTTCAACACATATCTGGGCCCTAGGAAATGTTTAAAGATCAGAAATGTTCAAGATTTTGGGGTTCTGCCTTGGGCAATAGATGAGCTTTTGTAATGTATCTATAGAAGCCTGAAAATGAAACAGCTTCTCACTCTTTCCAAACAGATCCAAATCAAATCCTGCTCAGAGGAATCTGGACTGCATTCTGTGCTGTGCACTGACACCATCAGGAATGTATTGTCATCTGGGAAGGTCTCATGCTGGTATGGTACCTATTCTGGGACAGGAGGACAGGAAGGGTTCTGCACAGTCCAGGCAGTGACCATTTAGGAAATCTTGATGACTTGCACAGGGGAACCCCACGATGGGACAGGGATGGGTCAAGGCACTGATGTAGAGATGTACTGCCCGCATGTGATCACAGATCAGGAAGTTATAGCCTGCAAGGGAAAAAAAATCAACCAGAGAAAAGCAGCCATGAGCCTTCCTGTTGGCTTCAGTCTTTTTGCACATTCCCGAGGAACTAGGAGTCAAGGAACACTCTTACTGCAGCGTTCACCTTCCCATTAATAACATTTGGTAGGGCCTTTCTGTGACTACAAACCCAGATCCCTCTGCAAGTAAAGTTCTGCAGGAAGTTAGAAGTGTATCTGTCTCTCAGACTGAGTCCCTTAGGAGAGGTGGACCACAGGGCTGTCACATTTCTGTCTGTGCCCCAACACCAATCAGGCCCCAAGCTCTCTGTCAGGGTGTGCAGCAGCTTTGACTCCCACCTGCACTGGTAGCCCAGCTATGGGAAATGAGGTATCATAGATATCCCAAGTAAGCTGACCCTCAATGCAGCTGACTCACAGAGAACATCTTTGAATGCTAATGAGTCCACACTGCTTACTGTGGGAAGTCCTCTTCTCTAGAAGAAAAGGACAGTAATTGTACAAACTGCCTCTTTAAGTAGACACAACTTGCAGCATGAAAACAAAAAGCAGCTTCTGTTAGTGGGACCTAAGAGCCTTTCTAGCAAAAGTGTCATCTCTACTGATGCTAGAGTTTTGTGTCATAGAAAAGCATCACCAAAATCACATCTCTTGACAGTGGTGCTGCCAAGACACTTGATCTCTATGTGATTTTAATTTCACCTGCTTCCTGTACTGCTGAGATGTGGCCTGTTAATACGTTTGTCTCGCTTTGCTGTCTGCCTTGGCTGTAGCAGGAGCTGCTTGCCAAAGAGCATTTTCACAGTCTGCCAAATGGCCATGAAAGCTCTTTGCTTGGCCAGAGAGTGTTCTTACCTGCAGAGATGAATCGGGGACATCCTGGCTGATCTTTGCCTCCATTGACAAAATAATCAATGTGGCCAACAGGAATCCGGATCCCGAAATCTGAAAGGAGGTGAAATCCCACTTCATTCTCAGACTTGGCTCTTCTGTAGGCCCTACCCTACATGTTTATGACAGGTCCCAATAATTGGTTGAGCATTAGCAGCACTCCCAGTGCTGGAGACATCAAGGCCAGATTTCCTGCTTCTACATGCCTATATTGTGCAGGTTCTATGCATGGAGCAAAGAATGCTCCAGGCCCTGCCATCAAAATGACTGGAAACTGTGTCTTAACCACCACCTCAGCAACTTTAGTTCTTTATTCTATGTAAAGGAGATCTAAACTGACCACAGCCTTAAGGTGGGATTATGAAGCATAATGGAGAGTTGTGTTGGTAGAGGTTTTCGTGGTCTCCAGGCAAAAGCTGTAACTCAAAGGCACCACATTATCCTTTAGCACAGGTTCTGCCTGTGTAGATCCTCAGTGCTTTAGAGAAGCTACTCTGTTGTTGACCAGCTGTTGGTTTGACTCTGTTACTTTCTGGCAGCACTCTTGGTGGCACCTTTCTTACATCAGGTGGGAAAAAACAAAGTGAGACTAGACCTATAAATTCCCTTCAGGCAGTGAAAGTCATGCCAAGCTGGTTGTGCATAAAATCACTCTGCTGTAGCAATCTCCACCTGTCTGTTGTTTGAAGTGCTCTGGGGTATGGATTCATCATCAAAGCCTTTCTTAACAAGAAACTTCCTAAGAGTGAACCTGAACTCATGGTAGTCTGGCAAAAAAGGGACAATGACCTACAGATTCCTTAGCAATAATGATGTCAGGAGGAACAGAAGCTCAGGCAGAGGAAAAGGGAAGCCAGCTTACTGTCAGCATCAGTATGAATGGCTTCCACGAAGAGGGCATCCCCGGGATCCAGGCGTTCCTCAGGGCTGGCTCTGGTGTACTTAGGGCCTGCAGGATCCAGGGCTGGAACAAAATCAAACTCCTCAACAGTAAGCACTCTTCAGCCCCTCTCTAATTTCTGGACCAGTTGTTGTTGCAGAACAGAACGAGTTAAACGACATGAACAGCGCGGCTGACTTGATAAAGTTGGTTCAGTAGGAGTTATGAGAAAAACCATGAGAAAGATACATGAGCAAAAGCTATAGAAATCTCATCCTTCTGCACAGAACAAGAACACCCTGATGTAGATTACAGAACATCCTGTAGCGAGATAAACAAAAGAAAAAGAAAGGTAACATTACAGCTTGCTATGCATTAGCTAGCAGGTAGACAGAACAAGTGGCAACGCTTAAACACAAGCTAAAACAGTATAAATGTCTATGCCTTTTTTCAATAAACTCCTTGCATCATTAGTGCTTGGTCTGTGTGCTGTAATTGCTGCAAGTTATTTTATCTAAAACTTTATAAATATTGCTAGGCAGAAATAATAAATTATTCCCAGGTCTCAGCAATTACGCTTCAGAATAATTTCCACCAGCAACAACTTCCACTACAGCTTCCTTGCATTGTCCTCCGCTGTTCCATGCCCTTTTAGCAGCATTTTAACTCAAGGTTCTGGGCTGTAAATCCATGACTGAGCTTTAAATAGCTCTGCCAGAGTGGGTGCATAGTGTCCATTGGTGAAAGTGTGATGATACCTGTTATCCGTCCCAGGTGACCACCATGGAAGTGCCCCACCAGGCCCCCGACGTGTGCTCCAAGGCTTACCCCAATGATGTGGATGGATGTCCCTGACACTCCCAGGGCCTGCAGGGTGACAGTAGCACAAATCATTGTTTCTGTAGCAGAAAGGTGAAATACCCTGTCCCAGCCCACACAGCAGCTCTATAACTCTCCTAATGTAGGATTGCTTTTGAGGTGTACACTGGAAAACCAAATAGTTAAGAAAATTATGGGTATTGCCCTTTCTGGTTTTCAGAGCCTTTTTTTAGGTCCACAGATGCAAATCCAGCCCTAAACAGGTTGGTCAGCACGGCAAACCTTTCATGGAGAGTTTATATGTAGCTGGTTAACACAAAGATTCATCACCCTGATTGCAGAAGTCTTGTTCAGCCGTGCTTTGCATGAGCAAACAGAGCGGGACACATCTGGGTGTTGCCACATACTGGGAAGTATATCTAAAGCCCAGAGCAAATATAATAGAGCCTCAAATCTCACTCCCTTCAGCTTCCTGGACAAAATTTCTGAGCACAAGAAGAAGACTGTCCAGTGAATATGGATTTGAGAAAACCCAAGGCACGCTTTAGGTTTGTTCTGAACTGGAGAGGCAGCTGACAACTGGGATTTTTTCCAGATAATGTCAAAACTCAAAAAGAAGAAGAAAATTGGTGGCATGCTCAAGCCTGGACTGAAAGAAGGAAAAAAGAAAAATCTTGCTTGTCCAGCTCCTGGATACAGCAGGGTGGGAGCAGCTCCCTGGCCATGCTCCCTGCACTGGGAATGCACAGTAGCTTACCAGGAGCTTGCTGATGAACTGTGAGATGGCGAGGGCCAGCTGTGTGACATTTTCCACTGCGGAGGGGTAGGCTCCTGTAGATCCATAAACCCAGTCTACTGCAATCACATTCACCTGGCTGGTGTGCAGTATGGCTTGGACAAGCCCTTCAATCCAGGAAGGTTTGGTACCCAAAGCCCTGTGGAGTCACCAGAGACAAGGATGTTTGGTGTTCCCCAAGCAGGGTATGTGCCACTGTATTGTTCACTGCTGCTAGAGTTTCACATGTCTCAGAGGAGGCTGCCAGACAGTGGCTGAAAGTTATTTTTGGTGCCAGATACCCACACCTGGAATTTTTTGTGTGGTGGTGTAATAGCACTTTCCAGAATGCACTGATTCAAGGTGGAACCAGATATTTTAATGAATGAGATAATGTTTGCAGTGCTCAGGCTGACATCTCAGTCTCATTGATTCATTTAGCCACCACAGAGTCCATCTGGAGTAAGTGAGGTGACTGGGAACACCTGGATCCTTCTCTGCAGCCACTGCCAGGAAGTCCTTAGTCAGATCACCTGGTCACTGCTACATTTTCTCATCTCTAGCCAATTAAAAAAAAAAAAAAAAAGAATCTATACCAAAGAATTCCAGGAAAACTGAGGGGGCTCTGTTCTACCCAGTTTCCCTAATGCCATCTGGTGAAGAGTGTGCTATCCTACTTGAAGGCAACAGCTCATTTTCTGAGAAGACCCTGCAACATCTTCTGTGGTTTCATCCTGGTCTTCTATATGCTTTCTATTCAGGATCTTACACTTCAAAACTAATAGAAAGAAATTCAAAAGAAAGAAGTTGATTCTAATTTCTAACTTTTTTTTAGGCTCCAAAGCACACACACAAAAAGGCCACTGGTCACAAACAAAAGGACTTCAAGTTGTGTTGTAATGAGGGGTGTCAGCAGCATTTTCCACCAATAGCCTCCCATAAAATTCCTGGGTCCAATTTGGGGCTGAGAATCCCAGTCTCTGCTCCTAGCAGTTATTTTGCCTGCAGCCATTCTGCTGGGGAGATAAGAAGGTCACACAAGCAGGTGAGTTGCATGCCAGCCCACCCAGTGTTTGGGAATGCCCAAGCAATGTTTAATTTACCAGTGAAAACTTAGTCACAGTGCTTGCTCTTCTTTCTCTCACCTGAACCCATGGATTATGATTTTGGTTTCCAGGCTGCTGTTGAAGCTGCAGTTCTTGATGCCATCATCAGCTGAAATCAGCTCTCCACAGCTGGGGCTTGAGGAGGTGAACAGAAGAAACTGGACTTTAAGTTTGCTGCCCCGTAGGAAATTGGCTGTCTGGAAGTCAGTGCAGTGATGCCCTGAGAGTCTGTCTGTATTCTCTGCACAGGAGGGAGGGAGTGGCACATTTAGTCTGTGTTTGTTCAATGGGAAAAAAAACTCCAACTCATTCTAATTCATAGGAAAATGAAGGTAGCAATTTCACTTCTATTGATAAAGATTAAAAGTATAGAGCATAAATTAAAATGAGACAATTCTGGAAATTTTACTGGACTGACAAAATTTTTTCTATCCTTTGATGGAATTCCAGCTCTGTTTGGGAAAAGAACTGTGGATGTCATATCAGCTTTGACTCCTGAGAGTTGTTTTACCATGAGATGAGTGATATTTTGCTGTGGTTTTTTTTAGCAAACTGGCCACACACACCAGCTACTAAGTATAATTATGAGGTAGTTGTTAGATCTTTTTAAAAATGGTTGCAGATAGGTAGTCACCACTGAATGGGGATATTTGTATTCAAATTCTGGTAGGCTGAGTAGAAGGTACAAGTGTAACTGACAATCACATCAAAAATCCAGAAATAAATACGAGAATGCTGATGAAAAATTACGTCAGTGACAATTTCACAATTGATTCATTTACTGGATGAAAATGCTTTATGAGAAGGAAAAGGTAGCTACGGGAAGGCACTTTGACCTAGACAGGAAAAAATAAACATCAGACCTGTAGCTAGTAAAAAACCTGAGCAAATTTAGGCTAGAAAGCAAGCACAGAAGTTCAGCAGTATGTGTCACTAGCAGTGTTACTTTAAGAGCTGGCATAGTAAAGTCCTGCTGCAATGACAATACATGCACCTTCCCTTTCTGGACTGGAGGAAGTGAAACAGCCTTAAATCTGCACATATGATAAAATAATTATTCATTTATGTGTTTTTAAATCAAACAACCAGCTTCTCAATTTCCCTCAGAAGATACTTTACACCCACTAGACAAAACATGGCCTATGGGTCAGCACAAAGGGGTGAGATTCAATATTCAGATTCCCCTAGACGGATGTGACTATCCCTTACTGTTGTTTATTTTGGTCTTCCTGTGCACTGACAAGGGAGAAGGACATATTTTTAGAGATCAGCTTGGAAAAAACGTAGGTCATGAGCCAGTCTAAGTAGCAAAAGTGGGTCAAGTGCCAGCACAGTGAATATCAGAAATGTCATAGGATGAGGGGGATCATCAGTAAAGGCAAGGTAGGAGGTGCACTGCAGTGAAGCTGCAGGTGATGTGGGACTGTAGATGTGATCACTAAGGCAGTCTCATTGACAGTACAATTAAAGAAAGAAATGGAAGTGTGGCATTTGTTTATTTTCCCTCAGCGACTGTAGATTACACTTGCTGAGCTTTTGAAGCAGGACATGCCACTGCCAGAGGCCAAGTGGTCCCTTTTCTGCATCCTTACATTTCAGGGTAAACCTGGATCATTCTGATAAATCAGGTTAATGGATTTAAATCACTGAGAGTGATTGAATCAAAGAATAAGAGAAGAAAGGACCATTCTTGCACTACTTTTTCTCCCTGGTACCTAACCTAACAAGATTATTGCAAGGACCTCTTGACAGACAGTTTGTTTAGGGAGAATTGAATTCAGATCCTTCTGTGTAAAACCTTCAACCCCTTGCCAGGCACTCATGTTTTTCTTACCTGTTTGTGCTGAGCTGGGCAGCAAGAGGACAGCAAGAACAATGAGCAGTTTTCTCCTCAGATCTTCAACCATCTTCCTGTTCATCCAATCCAAGTATGAGGATGGGGAATAGGATACGAGAGAAAACCAGCTGTGGTTAATTATCAGCTTGACTCTGTAATGATCAACCAGCCTGTGCACTTTTGGGAAAATGACCAAATTTGGATTTTGAGCAATTACCTCTGCTCTTATTTAACCGTTAGTCAAAATCTGAAGCAGAGGCTTCACTGACTTTTTGGTTAAAGGAGATGTTGACCTGCCTTTCCTCCCCACCTCCCTTTCCTCAAGGGAAACTTCTCACTTCAGAAATCAGCTAGTGAAACCAGCCCCAGCAAGTGATAGAGTTACAGTGCTTTATCCCTGCTACCTGACCTTTCTGCCAAATTCTGACTAGGGATGCTGGTTTATCACAAGGCTTCACAGTATGTCCATGCCAGGAAGATGCATATCAGCCTTGCATCCTATTTTCTTACTGCATTGCTGTCTTTCCTGTATTTCTAGTTTTGGTCAGATACCTGTAATAGTCTGTGCTGGTTTAGACACAAATCCAGAAGGAAACAACCTGAAAAAGGTCTCTCTCTCTCCCTCCTGTCTGCCAGGCAAGCAGGTCCCAGCAGTCCCTCCCCCACAGGTTCAGGAAAAGAATTTTTCAAATGAAAGTGAAAAAAACTATTTATTTGACAAAGAGAGTTCCTCTCCCCCAGGCACAGGGCAGAAAAGGACACTGAACCCCCCTCCCAGACCAGAGGTGGAGGCTGGTGGATTTCCCACAGTTCTCTCCAGGCCCAAGGCCTGAGCAGAGCTGAGCCCCGCTGGGTCTGGGGCAGAGTCCCACCGAGCGTCCCGGAGATGGTGAGCTGGTCTGGGATGGAGAAACAAGCCAAAAACAGTCCAAAAAGGAATAGAAGCTGCTGATCTCAGTCCCTCTCCAGCTGAAAGCTGAAAGGTTGAGAGCAAATCCCCCCTCCTCCCCTACTAGCAGAGAAAAAACGTCTCAAGCCAGGTAAAAATCTGTAAACAGTCTGGCTGCAAGGTCAAGTGAGCCGCTCTGAAGAGTCCTCCTGGCTGCAGTTTAAAGGTACAAAAATCTTCAAGCAGGCGATGGGGAATACAGGATTGTCACAGAATCACCCCAAGACACAGTCTAAATAAGGCAAGACTGGATAACATCTGAAAAGGGAAGGGAAAGACAGGCTAAAATGTAACTGGTGATCATATCACCATAACGTGCCCAGACTACATTTTTTAGGGTGGGGGTGGCCTACGGTAATGCACCAGCATTGTAAGTATGCAAATACTTAACAAAGGCCTTTGAACAAAAAACTTTACCCCTTGGATGCATACAGATGGAGAAGCGTAAGTGCACACCCAAACATGAAACACTCGTGGCGTGGTGGTACCGTATCCCTGGCTGAGATGGACTTCCAGCTAAGGACACACCTGTATCCTGTGTGTTGGCCCATGGTGCTGAACATGGCAGCTTTGCCCTTGACGGTGCTAAATGGCAGGAAGGGTAACAAGCAAAGTTCCCTGTCCAGGTACTAATCTATGGTGGCTTAGTTGAACAACAAAATGAAGACATTTCTTCAGTCTGACCAGGAAGATGGCCAAAGACATTTCAAAAAGCATCAGACATTACTTTTCTTTAGAACTATTGGTGATAGCACCCATATTTCCTTACTCCAGTTTGTTCCAGCTGAAGTCTCTGGGACCGTTTTAGGCAGAAGATCATTTTATTTCCAAGTCTGAGAAAAATTTCTTCAGTTCTCACTGAAAGTTAGGCAGCACCAGCTGCCTGGCCTGGAGGACTATTGAAGCCCCACCCCAACTGCATCCTCCCAGATACAAACAGAGATACCCTCCGACCCTGAAATACTTGCCTCCAGGATCAAGCTGGCTTATTGTCAGAGAAGCAGCTCCTTAGTGTCTCAAAAATATGTGATCGAGTTTATCAGCCCAATTAATTTTCCAAGATTGAAAACTGCATGCTAATAGCCAGCTCCTGGCTTCTAGCCCACTCTTTACCTTTCTATCCCCAGCATGAGATTCATGTTTCTTCTCAGGTTGTAAGATAAAGCCTGTGCACTCCAATGGGTCCTTTCCTTCTTTGCCAAGTCCTATGGAAATTTTGAAATGCCATGTAATATAAAGCAGGCACCAGTATTACAGCCCTAAAGTTAAACAAAACTTCGGCCAAGATGTGCAGATCTGGTTTTATTTCATGTATTGGCAGAGTTGTTAAACAATATCCTGGTGTTTAACAATTCTGCAAATGCACAAAACTATTTTTTTTAAAAGAAATGTCTTGAAGAAATAGAAAATTCTGTTTCCTAAGCAGTATTTTTTTCTGTAATCTCAGTTTTAGTAATTCCAGGGTTTTTTTTTATTATAACAGCACACCATGGCAATTCCTTATGCAAACAGCAAAAGCCACTGAGTTGCTCTGTGCTTAAAATGCTCTTACTTAGTAAAATTATTTTGGTACGAAGGGTTTTCTTCTTATCGCTTGTGAACTTAATTACTGAGTAATTACTGTTACATTAGTTCAGAAACTTAATGCCACTTATTTTACTTCCCTATGGGAATGATTATAATGGCAATGGGAGACTGTTGCAAAGACTTTCAAACCACTTTAGATTTCTTTTAACAGTCCCTAACAGCGCACAATCATGAAGCACAGTGTGTGCTTGAGAATGTCAGGGATAATTAAAGCAAACAAACTTGATTTTATACATAAATTCTTTTAATTAAAAAAAAATTAAATGTGCTGCCTGTACACTCAAATGAATGCTGAAAGTGCTCAACTCTAAAAATGTTGAGTGCTCCCCCCCAAGCAACAGCTGGCAGAGGCATATAAGCACTGCAAATACCCAGTGGTCAAGTGGAAATCTGATCACAGGAAAATTCACTTAAACTGGAAAACAAATTTTTTATACTGGAAACACTGCAGTTGGGATAGCAGCACCAGACCTTAGGGGAAGGTTTGTGTGAGCAAATGATGAGCTAAGCAAATGATGACTCTTTAAAACCTCTCCCTGTGGCCTTTGCACTCGAAGAAGGGCATGAAGTACACCCAGAGCTTAGCTCACTGTTCATTAAGTCCTGAGTCCCCCCTGCTGTTGGAATACTTGGTCTCAGAGCTGCTGTATTTTCTGTCATTTGCCTGTGGAGTAGAAACCATGGCTCTGTGTTAAGCACGTAAACTCCTGTGTATTGTTCCCAGGATTGACAGAGGAACCGAGATTACTTCTCATCTCACCAAAACCAAGTTTGTACTCCTGGCTTTCAGAAGTGTGAAATGACAGAGCAGGAAGTAAACATTAAGGATTGCCTTGGCAACTGAGGAAGGGAAAACATGTGCAAGTGTGCTTGGGTACTCTGTCAGGAAAGGGAGAAAACCTGCCATCTGAGCCTTTTTTGAGTACTTTATGGATCTTCCACCTAGTATGCCTGTGTAAGTCTGCATAAGAAGGGAAATGCATCCTTACTATGTATTACCAAGTAGAGGAGCCTAGGTGAGGACACCAGCCTCCAGATTCAAGTTTCTCTCTCACTTTCTCTGCCCTGTGAAGCCCTAACCATCTTCTGCAGAAGAGCTCAGTAAGAAGAACATAGGCCTGCCTTAAGGGTATGTGGGTGACTTCCTGTGGTTCCTTCCACCCTAAAATAACCTGTTTCAAAGTGAAACTGCCTGCTTCAGACTTCTCTCTCCTAACCCCAAAGATTTCATGACCTACAGGAAAGCTGTAGTGTGCAAGCATCCTCTCAGCAACAAGATTCAATCCAAAGCCTCTGATGTGTTGAGAGGACATTTTACCTGACAAGAGGACTAGTCAGCAGCAGAGAACATGTGTTCCTGCCATGAGAATGCTGCAGGAAAAGGGCCATGTTACATTTCTGACATAAACACTGTGACTTGGAGCCCTTACAGGTAGGGAGCTCCCTTTGACGCTTGTCAGAGATTATGAACAGAGGGGAAAAGGTAATTGTGGGATATAAAGGCTCTGTGGGTTTCTGTCACTGAGCAAAAGGAATTTATGGGGGTGGGCCTGTCTCCATTTGTGAGTTATGACATGTCATGATATTCCAACACAGCTATGGAAAAAGGATCAAAATTATTCTGTTTTTGTAAGAACTGAATGAGACAGCATTGCTCAGCCCAAGATGCAGGGTCATTCCAGCTCATGCTGCAGCCTTCAGCGATGAGCTAGAGGAGCTTACAGTAACTCCTAGAGGGAGAGAAAAAATCCCTCAGAGTTGGAATATCTTCAATGTTTACTCTGGAAGGACCTCTGCTTAGAGACATCCACGGCTTCCATTTTTTGTTCCAATTTTGTTGTGTGAAATGCAAAGCTGAGGTCGCTCAAAGGGGCGGTGAATAGCCCAACAGAGCACCTTGTCAGTGAGTGTGGGGAGCTAGTGCACTGGGAGAGATCCCACTGAGAGAGAAACCTGTGGTGAGAGCCTCCCTCAGAGCACTGTTCTGTGCTGGTGTTCCCCAGGACAGGCAGTCAAGCTGCTGAGAGCTGAGCATGCTTTGAGGCTGTAAGCTCTGCACCTGGACTCTTCTCAGCCAGGGTAAGGAACTGTGAGTGGGATGCAGGCGAAGGAAGTTGAATCCTCCACCCACAGCAACTCACTCACAGCCATGAGAGGAAAGCTGACTCACAGCTGCCACTATTTGCAGTTATTTGCCAGAGTAACAACTTTTTAACAGCTGTTAGTTTTCCAAACTCTTGTGGTATTTTCCCTTTTTTCCTCAAAAACACTCAGTAGTGTCAAGAGGCCAGTCATCCAAGAAAAAGAGTCTAAGTGTGTTTTAGTTTTGTGAATGGGCTGCTGAGCAGCTGGTGTCAAAGAAAATCCCTAGAAGTCAGAGTTAGTTTCTGTTCTATTTCTTTTCCTCCACTCGCCACCCCCAGAGACCAACCTCACCTTGGGTGGAACAGGAGATCGTGGCCAGGCTTAGCCTCGAGCCTACCCCTCAAACAGAGGTATTATCAGGTGTCCCTCGAAGAAAGCAGTGGACATTTTTGGGACCATCAGTGTCAAACACCAGCCTGCAGGGAGTAGTAGGAGCGGGAGGCGTCCCTTGCCCATGGCAGAGGGGTCAGAACTGACCCGAACTATTTTGTGATCAGTTTCTGAGGTGACAAGCTGCGTGCCGCCTGCTGAAATTCGTTCTTCCCCTAACCTGCGCGGCTCCCATTCCACACTAAACTGATTTACTTTCACATTTTCAACTATCAGAGCTGAAACCTCCGTGATGTGAGAGGAACACGACAACTTCTGTCGCCAGCACTTGCTGCAGCTGCGCCCCACGAACCCCAAACCCCTTTCGCGGCACTACCGGGCACTCCAAGCCCCCGTACGGCATCCGACACCCCACAGGCCGCAGGGAAGGCGGCCGCGGCCGACACCCCACGGCCCTCAGTCCAGAAGAAGCGAGCACCGGCACCTCCCAGCGGGAGGGACCGCCGGCCCTGCGGGGTGCGGATCGCGGGCCTGCTCCGCCTGGGCGGGGCGGCTCATCTGGGGCGCTGCTGCTGAGGGGTGGATGTTGCGTTCGGTGTGGCCTCAGACCGCGCGGGGAGCCGTGAGGCTGCTGGCTCCTCTCCTGTGCCCTCCGCACCTGCTGGGTGAGCTGTGAAGGGGCGCTGGAGACCCTTCCCGAGCCCTTCGCTTTCCCCCCTCCCTCCCTCCATGCCGCCCGGGACGCCCTTGGCCGCCGCTCTCCGGCCATTCGGACGGGGTGTTCGCCCCGAGGAGCGGCGGGGACGGGCGCGGCGGAGATTTGGGAGCGGCGAGGGGTTCCAGGGTGCCCGGGGAGCTGCCCAGCCCTTGCCATGAGCCCTGCGACGGTGGCTCCCTGCGCGGTGCGGGCGTCCCTGGCCGCTCGCTCGCTGCCCTCCCGAGGGCACAGCCGGGCGGCTGCCTCCCTCCCGCACCTAAAACTACAGTGCCATATCGACCATCAGCACGTTCAGGGACTCCCCACCCTGTGGTCGGCACGTTCCTGTGCCCGTCTGTTTCAGACTTGTGTCACGGGGAAGCCCGGGATGGGGATGTGCGTGATTTTTATGGTACCCGCGGCGCGGGGAGTTAATTTCTGCCCCGAGGCCACCCCGCGCTGCGAAGGAAGCAGCACCACAGCACAAGGGCAGCCTCGTCCTCCTGCCGGTGTGCACGTTTGCCTCCGGGTCCGGAGGTGTTAAGGAAGTCAGGAAACCAGCTTCTATTGTGAAAGTATTCTTGTCAGCCCTAAACGTGAAAATGCTGTTTATTTTGTATTTGTGTATATCCCATATAGCTGGATATTTGAATTAGAGCACCTAGAAGCATTCTGCATCTGCAGTAAGGCTCATCTGAAAGCCAGACAACTCCTTCAGTGTTCTGAGTATCAATTCTTTTTCAAGCAGTATTACTGCCTTCTAGTTCTTGCATATTTAGGTGGATTCCTTAATGCTATTTTCATTGTATGCTTGCATTAATGGTTGTATCATTTCTTAATTTAATTTCTTTATAAAAATTAAACTGAGAAAACTTGGTTCACCTAAAAGCAGAAGTTGGCACCTCCAGTACTGAACATAGACTGACAACCTGAGAGATGATAAAAATTATTTTTCTTTCAGTCTTCTGAGAGTGACCAGCATAGAAACCAAACTTCCCTCAATGTGGCTTTTTGTGTCTGTGTCATTAGGCAGTTCAACAGGTTTGGGCTGGCTTTTTTGTATAATTTTAAAATTTCCTGTCTTTTTTTCTCTGTACACACAATACATGCTCCTTTCTACATTTTTATTGATCAGAAAAACACTGGGATTGCTCTGTGTCTCTCCACTCCATGAAAGGTGTCATGGGAACTACACTACAAGGTGTTGGGATGAATATGGGAAAATTGAAAATCTGGATTCCTAACAAATTCAGGTTGTGCTCTGAGCCCTGGACTGCAGAGAGCAGTGGCCTGTGCTGGGAAGGGGCAGAAGCAATGGAGTGCTCCTGAGTGACTGTAATTGCTCTCTGATCTCTTTGCAGACAGTGAGCGGAATGAGAACAGTTCCCTGAAAGACAAGCAGATAGTCAAGAAGAATCTAAATCAGGAAGGAAAGTGTCCTATGGAGCAGTCAGTAATACTGGCACAGTGGGCAAAGTGGCCATGATCCCTTCACAGAATCATAGAATCTGCTGAGTTGGAAGGGACACATCAGGACCATCGACTCCAGCCCCTGGCCCTGCAGATGACACCCCAATAATCACACCAAGTACCTGAGAGTGTTGCTCAAACGCTTCTTGAACTCTGTCAGCCTTGGTGCTGTGACCACTGCCCTGGTGAGCCTGTTCCAGTGCCCAGCCACCCTCTGGATGAAAGAACCTTTTCTTGATATCTGACCTAAACCACCCCTGGCTCAGCTTCATGCCATTTCCTCAAGCACTGTCACTGGTCATGAGAGTGAAGAGATCATACCTGTCTCTTCTCTTCCCCACAGGAGCAAGTTGTAGACTGTGGTGAGGTCTCTCTTCAGTCTCCTCCAGGCTGAACAAGCCAAGTGACCTCAGCCACTCCTTGTAAGGTTTCCCCTTCAGACCCTTCGCCATCCTCATGGCCCTCCTGTGGACACTCTCCAGTAGCTTTTTTGTATTGTGTGTACATGCAGAGCTGTAACAAGCAACTCTGTCTGATGCAATAGAGCTGTACCTTGAAGCTGAGCAAGGCAGAGGACTGTATTTGTCTTCTTATCTCTCTTCAGACACCTTAAAGAAGAACAGCAGTCATGCAGATGACCATGGCATAAACAGAGGAGGTAAGTGCCTGGACTGTGGAGCAGTCTTTGTGCAGGGTGACTTTTGCCTAATGCCACCTAATGGGTGGCACCACGGGCACTGAGCCCTCCTGTGCTTGGCCTTTACAGGGTGTGTGAGGGATTGTGAAGAGAGTGCAGAGTCAGGAATGGAGGAGAGAAGGGAGGTGTTGGATGGTGATCCTGTAGGAGTGGGGCATGTTGGTCAGGGCTACTATTGTTGCCAGACAGGTGGCCTCCATCTCAGTCAGATTATTCTTGATCCACCTGGGCTGGAGAGGCAGAGTGTTGTGAGGTACAGGATTGTCTTAAGTATTGCCTTTGTCCTTGCAGAAGTGACCCAGGATGCAGGAAGTGGAAATGGAGAGTACCTGAACAACTCTCCCAGGTGCAGAAAAAGGCATGTGAGGGTGAAGCTCTCTGTGTCTTGGGAGAGTGTGCTGATTGACACAGGTCGACTGAATAATTTTCCTTTCTTGGAAAAAAAAAGGAAAAATGTTGTTTTTTCTGTCATGCAGTCCTTACTTGAGCGGTGTAACTCTGGGCATCTCATACTAGTTTCTGCTTTTTCTGTTGTAGGTGAGTGGTCACCAAACTTTTTGTGGTTGTCTACAAACAATCACATCAATAAAATACTTTGAACGTGCACACCCCATTTATGTATGTTTATAAGTTATATACAATTATTACTATATTCAAGTATTACATACATTATAAAACATACACAAAATAAAAATTAAAATATTATAATGATGAAGTAAGTAGTATTTTTATTTAAAAATTTTTATTGCTGGTGCAAAAATATTTTTTTGTGCACCACAATGGATTGCCTTGTGCACATCCACTTTGGAGTCTGCTGGTGCAGGTAATCCAGTTAAAGATTCTCAAAATGCACATGGCTTACTGCTGCAGACTTTTTTGTTCTGCTAAGTTTGATACTTCTGTCAAATTACCAGCCAAGCAATCACGTCTATAAATTATGGTATTTGCTGAAGGTAATGTTGAAAAGAGGGGTGAAAAAATCTCTGAATGTGAGGAAACATGAATAAATGGGAGGGTGGGAGGGAGTTAGGACTGTGTATAAAAAAACCTGACTCTGTGATGCAGACAAGACTGCTAATAAAAGTGTCATGAACCAAGGAAAGAGACTTGGAACAGGCTGCAAAGCTGCAAGGAAGATGTGGTGTGTCATAATAACTGAGTCAGATGCTCTTGGTTAGCAATGAGTAATACAGAAAGCCAGATAAAGGAAGTCAGTGTATTATTCCTGGTCCATGTGATGTGCTGCTTTGCTGGGCTAAACCAGCTCCTGAGTTACCCTCAAAGGTTTAGCCTCTGAGGCTGGTCTGTTGTTACATCATGCCCTGGCACCAGATGCAGCTGTGCTTGCTTTGGTGCTGCTTGCAAACCATGTGACAGCAGAACATTTGCTGTGTTTCTAGGGGTGGGGTGTGAAACCCTACCTTATGTTTATGCCCAAAGCTGTAAAGGGAGAGAGCCCTGTTTCACATTCAGACCCTCTCACTGTGACACGAGGAAACTGCACTCACACACACAAACACAAACACACCTGACTGGCTTTCAGATTGTGTTCTTTAGTATCATCAACAAGGTAAAGCAGTAAACCAGCTTGGATTTTAAACACACAAATCATAAAAATTCTTCAGGCCTATCCAGGAACCTTGTGAGAACCAGACTAGGGACAGCTTTCTTTTTCTCATTGCCTACAGAGTTGAGTACCATATGTCACTATACACTGCTCTCCTAGACCATCTCCTGACATCTTATCCTAGGTTGGAGTGATGCTGAGCTAGGGATTAGTACAAGGGATGGGTAGTGCTGTCAAAATGGGAGCAAAGACTGAAGGGCATGGTGCCTTGGCACACCCAGGTGGCTCCCCTTACAGAGCTGCTTTGTGTGCACCAAGATGGAAACACCAATGTAAGTGGGCTTGTGTTTGCTTTACTGGAAATCAGCCTGTTTAGAAGCTGATGCATGTTACATGTGTTGAGTTAGACTGGGCACATAGTCATGAACTTCCTGCACTGTAACTTCCCTGTGCCTTCAGTCTCCTTGCTTGTCACATAGGAGCTGTATTTTCAGTCCTCAAACAAGAAAACTCCAAAAGCACCTGGCATTCTTGTGTGGAAGAAATAGCAGCAGCAACACATGCACATGTGGTGCACAGCTCATACTGAGATTATAGATGTAAAACATTTGAATAGAAGTGGTGTCTTAATTGCCTGATTCTGTGATCCAAAGTCATGGAGTCAGAACAGCTTCACGGGTTACCAGCTGCTTAGCAGGTGGCTGGCAGTAAGTAATAAATGTTCTTAAAATGTGCTCCAGTTGCAGAGGAACGTGCCTAATCACAGACAGATAATTTGGGTAAAATGTTTAGTGGCTGTCAGATACCATGGGTCCTGTACCTGCTCTAATTGGGTTGTTAAGAGTCACATGACAGTGTCTTGGTGCATCTTTACAACACCTCATTAGTATTTTAGGCTTGCAGTATTCTCATATAGCTAGTTCAGTTTCTAGAAGAGAAGACATAGTAATTTACCTGTGTGCTTTTCTTATTCTTTTGTTTCAGATCTTAAATCATAAGCAAATAATCATTATGTTGCCCAAAGAAATATGGAAGAGAAGTAGTAGAATTCAGTGATGGAGGAGGTGCTACCTTTTCCCTTGAAGGGCTTCCACAAGCAATGAAGTTGTCTGAACTTCATCAAGAAGCACTTTGAAGACAACCTGAACTCTTTCCAGTGCCTGTTTTTCTTTCTAGCCTCCTCTTCTAGTGCTACTGTGTGAAGACAAATAGGCCAAATCATGGACAAAATATTTTGAATTGTTTTGTATTTGGTTTTAACAAATTGTGCCCTACTAACATGCCAAGGCCTTTTTGTAGTTGATATCCAGAGATTTACTAAGTTATATATATTTGCATGGATGTGGACAAATCAAAAATTTATCAGCTTTTTTATCAGTACATTTTTACAGTCAGGGAAAAAACCCACATCCTTCAGCAGACCCAGATGGGTGGAAGTTTGCATTTTCTGGACTTGGTTCTCCAATAGGAACTCAGTACTCCAGACAAAGCTATGCCCTAGAGTTGGCACTTGCACAATTTCTTCTGCTTTTTGCAGCTTTTTGCATGAGTCTACGGCTTGTGCACTGTACAGTGTACAAAAGTTCAAAAGTCACTTTTGGTAGGACTGGACCTTTTACCTCTACTGCTTACTGTAAATATTTATAATTTATTAAAAAAATACTCAAGATGTAAAAAACTTTGTCATGTCTTTTTGTAATACATACATGCAATTTTTATTTAACCATAAAAGTTGATGATTCCTAAAATAATCTTAACCCAAAGTGATGTATTTTATAATTTATTTGTTTGTTTGTTGGGTTTTTTGTATTCCTGACCCAAGTGTCCTTCTCCATTCTGCCTTCAAGGAATCTATCAGGATAATGCTGTCAGCTCCTTAATAACTTTTTAACAAGTCTTCACACAAAGATATCCTTTGTCATGGTTTTGTGGTAAAAGTAAACCTGTAGCTTGTTTGCCTGCTTGGGCAAAGTCTTATTTTCTGTTATTATTGTGAGAAATAGTAAAACAATGATTGTCTGGTGGAATTGGCTGAAATTGCTCCCAGAGACTATACCAGTTTGTCTAATGGTCTCCATTAATCCCATGCAATTTAATACAAAACAGCACAGAAAGGTCTCATATAGTGTGGTTTTGAAAATTCTTTGACATCTGGTATAACTGACATTGTTTCCAAAGCAAGAGGCAACAGCCTTCAAAAATAGTAAGCAGTTGTGGTTAATTAACTGCAGTTGCTGGAAGTCTTCAGAATAGTTTGTGGAATTTTGGAGCTTTATCAGAAGTAGAAAAGCCCATTTACATGGCAGGCTGACATAAGAGCAGGAGCTCTACAGTCTCTTGCTGCCAGCTTTCACCCTTTTCCCTTGCACAGTGTCTTCTGTGCATGAGAAATTTCTGGTAGAAATGCGAACTGCAGTTTTCAAAGGAACAGTGAAGCTTTTTATTTTAATTAATATTGTTGTTTCTTTGGGTAGATTTTGGGGGTTCTTTTCCTATAAGGATGTGAAGTCAGACATTTGGGAGAATAAATTCACATTTTGGTGACGGTATTTGCAGTGCCATTCCCTATGTCCTCTTCAAATGTCTCCTCAATAACTAATGAAGAAGGATTTTTTTTTTCTGTGAAAAGCTTGTGTCCAATCTTACTTTGCAGTGAATGGAAACATAGGCAGTTTTCAATAGCAGAGAGTAGAAGCTCATTTGAAATGCAGTTATTTTTGGCCTGTGAACAACCTGAATCCAGGAAATGCTGACTATTCCAGGAAGTGAGCCTGCCCTCCAGCATCTTGGAGTCTCAGCACATGCTGGTGGTAAGACCTGTTTTTGCTAATAAGCAAACTCACAGTGAGTAGAAGCTGCTGCTAAGTACTTGTGCTCACAAGACAGACTGATTGATTCCTTGGTCCTGACTCTCTTTTCTGTATACTAGCTTTAACCTAAGAGATCTGTGGCTACAGGAGATGTTGCTCCTAATTAATCCCAGAATAAATGAGATCAGAGCTTGGTATTTGCTGTAGTGCTGCAAGTGTGGATTTTGGTCATGAAACTCAACCCACAGTTCTGCAGGCAGCTTGGTGTTGTGCTGACATGCCCAGCTTTCAGTTGTGCTGCATCTTGCTGTGCTGATTGCAAAGTTGCACCTTCCACACATTGGCATTGGCTGTGCAATTCTTGGGAACAATATCTACCAGATTCCAGTGTGAAAGCAGTCCTGTGAGTTGAGAGAGCCTTCATCAGTGCTTAAGAGCTGCCTTCATAGGGAGCTACACAGGCAGAGTTGAGGGGACTGGCTGCCAGGAGCAGGACTGAGGCAAAAGCTGGGGGCAGTAGGAACACCAGCAGGTTGTCCTGTGAGCAGACTTGTATCTGTGTCCTAAAACCAGGGACTGATTACATCTGGCAGACTGCAAGGAGGTGACATACACCATCCTGCTGCTGGAGCACAGGTTTGCAATCCTCTTCAAGCAGCAGCAGGTTGATTTTAGGGACACCTAAAGCAAAGGGTGAAGTGAGCTTGTGTGCTCGACCATCTCTGGGTGCAGTTTGAACTGCAGGGTAAGGACAAGGACATGAAACATTCTAGGGATGCTAATGAGCATGTAGCAAAATTCTGAGGAGCTTTGCCTTCAAGGGAAGGAAATTCAAGGGAATTTTCCTCCTTAAAAGGTGGTGAGCAGGGTTGATTGTGAGGTATCATGTTGGCCAGTGTGGCTTAACAAGTGCAGTCATGGGAGAAATCAGTGTTTCCTGTGCTCAAGGACACGTCTAAGTTTCTAATCTGCCAAGTTTTATATGACCCAAATATAAAACTTGGGTAAAATGCAGCTGCTTCTTCATCTCTGTTGGATATCTGAGGATAGGCCTGTGGGTCACTAAGCTTATCAAGTTTTTCTACCAAAAATAATTTCTAGCCTTATAAATTGCAAGTTTCTTTCCAGTTTAGAATGTGTTTTTCTCTTCTGTCATATACATTTACATTTGTTTACCATTCCTCTTCATTGGGAGTGTCAGTGTGCTTCAAGTATGGAGTTTGGATCCTTTTTTGCTTCCTTTACATCTACTCTGAAGTGTGCCAGGATCCTGAGAAAAGTTTCCCTGGATTTCATTGGTGTGGACTTGGTTGGTTCCTGTGGCCAACCTAGCAGGCAAAAAGGTCATGGGAAACAATACCTAATTTGAGATCACTGCTATATGATCTCCAAGTAAATAACTGGATGGGATGCAGCCAAACTACAGTTCTCAGGCTCCATCATGGCTCTGAATCATGAGTTTTGCTCAACAGCACTGGTTAAATATGAAAGTCCTCTGGTCAGCTCTGGAGTATATTAACCAGAACTCATAATATGGTTTTTCTTATCATGATGGTGTCACAGTGGTAACATGCATATGGTGATTTGGAACATTGTAATCTCTAGTAATGTGGTCCACATTAATAATAATCTGATTGTTTTTCATTTCTCTCTTTCTGAAGCCAAATAAATTAGGACAGAAGTTCATTGCAGTGGCAAAGTCAAACACTGAAAGACTAGAGATTGCTGAATTCCGTATTTTCTGCAGTCTTTCCTTATTTCCCCAGTTCTGAAAAGAGACTATTATTTTCAGCAGATTCCTGTTGTTGGTAAAAAAATTTATCTGTTTCAACATTTAATTTGATTTTTTGCATTAACTTTGTGTAGCCCACAGGTTTTTGTGCATAACCTGAGATGTACTTTTAAGTAATTTTTTCTTCAGATGTTTTTGAGTTATAATGTTCACGTTGCAGCATCTGACCATTTCCCAAGCAAATTTTCTGTGCTCTTAAGACAGGTGGTGGTGCTGTCCCCTTTTTACATATGGGCAAGCTGGCCTACAATGGGGCTGCAGCCAAGTCTGTTAGATGTGTTCACTGATTAGGAAGCATTCCTGACTGTGTCTTGGCTCTCCTTCATGCTTCTGTAGGCTTGTGGCCTTCATGTGGTTGAGGTAGAGCTCTGCTCAGCTCCAGTTGCAGCTACAAGCTACTAGCAAGGTCTTCCATTGCACATGCAGGGAAATAGGGAATGCACAAACAGCTCCAGTATGGCAGTCACGTGTGAATTCTGTCTGGGGAAAACTCCTTGTGTTTAGGCAGCAGAGAGGATGGGGTTCCCCATGTTTTTGTGTTCCCTTATGCTAGAAGGAGAGACTGCACTCAGGAGAAAAGCTATTTATAAATGGGCAGTATAAGCTGGTACTTTAACTTGTTAGGTGAAGGTCACTGACACAAATCTTGGGCTTTGTGTGTGTGTGTATGTTTCTGTTCTGTGTATGTGCATGGATGTGTGCATGCATCTGTGTATTGAGCACTGCTCATACAGGGGAGGAGGGGATGCTGAAGAAGATTATCAGCCTCTCAGTGTGTAGGAGCTTTTAGAGTAGAAATGGTTTAAGTTGCTACAGTATTTGTCAGTGGAACAGTGCTTGTGCTCGGCTGTGAACTGCTTGGAGTCTGTTTTCCCTAGGAGTAGCTGTCTCCACTGAGTTGTACTGGAGAGGATGTGGGGAGAGAGTCCTTTCATCTTCTGAGACTGTAGGACACCTAAAATCTCTGCAGTTGCCTGTTCAACAGACATTTGGCTGGTGTTTACCTTAAATACATATTCAGCTCAATGTTTTGGTTTATGTACAGCATGGGGGAGCTCAAACAGATGCACAGATAACATCCAGTTCTTCAAAAAGGTAATTATCACCCTTACCATTGTTTTTTCTGCCTGCCCACCTCCCCCCTACATCTTCCCTGCTCATGCTGAGGATGTAAAATGTCAACCTGACAGTTCAAGTGTGGTGGAACGGTAAAAAATGTGAGTAAAGGGAAATCTCTGCCTGAGGCTGCCTAACATGGCCCCACCTGCTGTCAGTGAGAAAACATGGGTGTGAGAGAGAGTTTGCTGTGCTGTCTCAGCCCCTGGAAGACCCATGAAGATGGATGCAACCCTCTGCCATTATCAGTCTTAGCCATTTTACACTCCTGCCTTGGGCCTTGGGTCTCTGTGTGTTTGTGTGTGGAGAGGTGTGTGTCATTACCTAGAAGAGCTGTGGGCTCAGGGGATCATAATTCCAGTCTTCTGATAGACCTCTATTTTCCCTCACAGGATTTACAAGGTACACTGCCTATTTCCTTTTGTTTGTATCTAAATTGTCTCCAGATCCTCAGGCTGAGGATGAATTCCAGTATAATACCATGTGTGATGGTGGCATAGGAGTGCTACATTACATCTCTGCAGATAATTATGTTTTAATTTAATCTTTTTTGTATTTTTCTATTTGTAAGCATACAAGATGCAAGACACTGCCTCTGTGATGAGAGCTGTTTCACCCATAGCATCATTTCTTTCCCTAGCACGTCTAAGGACAGTAAAAGAACAGTGGCTTTGGCAGCCATTTCACCCAGCCTGCACAAGTGGCATTGTTGCTGTTTTGAGCATGTTTCTGTGTGGCAGAGGTATGTAAAAAGTCAGACTTTTCAAAAGCTCTAAGTGATTTAAAGTGCCTTATGTTCTCAGCATCCAACATCAAGCAGGTTAAGGAGCTTGTTGGGATGACACTCTTGAGAACAGGAACTTTTACAGGGAATTGCATTCTCAAGACAACATCAGTTATACCAAAATAATAAAGACATCAATTACCTTGGGATTGGCTTGAAAATCCTAAATCCTTAATGAGTAAAGATGAGAAACAGTGTGGGGCTGGAGATCTGATAAAAGTAAATGCCAGACTGATTCACAAAATTAGGAGAGCTTGTTTGCAGCAGGTGGGAACTCGGATGGCAGAATTCTGGCAGAAGCACGGCAGAGCTGGACACACAGAGAGCTCTTCCCTAAAAACGTTCCCCTGAACTTGACTGCAACTTTGTCCACTGTGGAAATAGTTCCAAGTGCTGCTGATATGACTGGCCAGCAGGCACCGCTCTAAGATCAGCAATTGCATGGCCACTGTGGCATCTGACAAGGAGCTCACCACAATCCCTTCCAGTTTCCTTTTATGGGGGAATGGTGTCCTTATAGCTCAAGGCACCAAGCAGGCAGGACAGCTCAAGGCAGTTTGGAATGTATTTACCTGATTCCTGACACAGGGAAGGGGTTGCCACAAGATTTACATTTGGTTATTGCAGGCAGTTCCTGGACTTCTCTGGTGTTTCAGGATACATAGGTATAGCAGTGAAGCATTTGCTGGCAGGTAGTTGGACAGGGGGAGGTAATTTTAACAGATGATTATTTAATGCTCTGTGCTTGGAGATTTCTGGAGGAGCTACCTGCAAAGAACTGGAAAAACAGATTTCCTGAGGAAAGACTTCTGCTTACTGAATTAGGTTTTAGCCTTTGAAGTACCCAGTGACTTGCAGCCAAATGCCCTTGTGCAAACGTGGTCTGTGTACTCCTCAGCCACATCTAGACAGGACCTGTTCAACTGCACTTCTTTCAACACAGCTGGAACACCCCCTACCCCCCCATCCCCACTTCCTGCCCCTCACTGCCCTTCCCTTCATCCTCTGGTCATACAGGTTTTGCTCCCAGGCTATTAAAGCAGTGCAAAGCCTGAATACTGCAGACTAGCTCTCATTAAACCTCCCAGCCACAGAGGTAGTCTTAACAGCTGGAACTGACTGAATCTTCTCTTTACTGCCTCCTGGGCTTAGACCAGAGCAGGGGTCCTGCTGCCTCCCTGGAACAGGTAGGGGAGGGAGCTGTAGGAAGAGGGCAGAGAAGGGACAGCTTTGTCACCAACTGAGTGACCTTTCTGCTTTTTGGACTGAAGTGGGACCATTTCCTCTGTGTGCTGATATTTGCTCCAGACCTGTCCTTCTGTCGCTTTTTCATCTCCGCTTCACTTTGCAATTGCCTTTT
This sequence comes from Notiomystis cincta, assembly GCA_013398075.1. Classification (NCBI taxonomy): domain Eukaryota; kingdom Metazoa; phylum Chordata; class Aves; order Passeriformes; family Notiomystidae; genus Notiomystis; species Notiomystis cincta. The sequence goes on from VZRX01014065.1 coordinate 101,624, forward strand.
GTTTTGCTGGTTTACTCCACCCATCCCCATGCTCCTTCCCTTCAACATCTCCTCTCCAGGGATTCCCCTGCATGAATCTGGCCAACACAGGAGGCAGGGAAAGGACAGCCATTGCTCTGCTTTTGTTATCCAATTCTCCTTATTCCTGTATGTTGGGTCTGTCTTTGAGATCCCAGGCCACTTACGGCTTCTGTTTGAGAAGGAAAAAAAAAGGTATGAGGATCTCTTTTCTTCTTCTTGCTCTGCAGATCTCCTGGGGTACTCAGAGTTTGACCTCTGTGGATTCTCACACCCTGGCTGGAGCTGCAGGAAAATCAACTCTTGAATAGCACATAATTTCTTACTGATATTTTGTGCGTCATTTTGTTACTGTGTTTATGCAGTTGTTGCTTGCAAACAGCACGTTGTGAGTTTGGCTCGGTCTCCTCTCCCCTCTCCTCTTCTCCACCCCGTTCTTGCCCTCTTGTCTTTGTTTGGTCCTAGTTTTGTCATGATGTAGACAGACTGGAGACTTCTAGGCTCCAGAAGACCTGCATTTCTAATGTAAGAAAACAAGTGGAAAAATGCTTAATCTTTTTCCATTGGACTGAAATCCTACAAGCTCCTTAATCTATTACAAAGTCACATAAAGGGCATAGGCGGCATTTCTTTTTCTTTGGTGGTCATCTTTAAGGGGGGTGAGGGGTGGAGCAAAGACAATTCAGTTGATAAATCAAGAAACCAAGAGATAGGATTCCTGATTTCTGCTCTTGGAAATCTTTTGCCACTTGTTGGCTGTCTCACTGAGAGCTTGTCATTTTTTTGTCAAAGTTTACCTAGCTGTTAAAGAATAGCTGTTGCACTTGCCTGCAGGAGGTGATTATGGAAAAGGTAACATTTCCCTTAACAGCTGAGCTGCAGTCGATTTAATTTGCAGTTTGTTATGAAATGGGAGGTATTGTTTTACCTCTCTTCATCCCCAGGCTGGGGGAACGGGCACAGAGAGTTCCAGAGATAAATGGTGAGCTAAATAATTACAGGCCCGGCTCCCAGGGATGGTTTGAGGATTAATGGCTGTTTGTACAGCACTTCAAGATCCTTAGCTGAAATCTGCTTTGAACTCAGGGGCATTTCAGGCTGCAGGTGATGGGTACCCCCGGGCTCTGGCAGAGGCCAGCACTCAGAGTATATCAGATCTTTTGAAGCAGACATGCAGCTCCAGGGATGTGGCTGGCCAGGCTCATAGAGCAGGTTTATTTTAGATCTGGGAAGTGCTTCTATGTAGAATGGGAAGGTGATAGGGAGAACCTGTCCCTTTAGGCTCATTTCTTTTAAGCAGATGAGGCTGCTTGAAAGAGAGGCCTGAGGATAAATACATCCAGTGAATGCTTCTCTAGCCATCTTTCTGGTCTTTCTAGTCTTTCTATTGATTAGCAGTGTCCCATCTGGTAAGAAGAAGTCAGTGCTTAGCTGAGAAGCAAACAGCTTGAGTTGCCTTCTGATACCAGCCAGACCTTCCTCAGTCTTTTCTCCTCAGGAGCCTGTGCCTGGCCTTCAGAGGTTTGCATTAAGCCAGAACATTGCATTTCAAGTCTTTGGGGCTAATATTCCATCAATGACCATAACTTCTCTAGGCTGGGACATTTTCTGTCATTATCACAAATAAGGAAACTATTTTGTCAGGTGTCTGCAAAGTGTTGGAGTGCCAGCCTGACTTTTATAGCCCTAGAAGGAAGTGCTGAGGACATTGCTTTCTAATCTTGCAGCGGAGGTCTTCAAAGGGGAGGCTGTACTGTGGGAAGCAGTGTAAGATAAAAATGGATCTAGCCAGCTCGAGCTTGTTTGACTGCAGATGCAGCCAACAAGGGCCAGGCACTTGGGGAAAGTTCTCCCTGTCCTGTGGGAGGAGCACATGCATTTGGGAAGGTCCTTGAGTGCAGCAGCCACTGAAGGTGCCAGAGGGAAGAGTCTCCTGGAGTTTCAGGAGTCCCTCAGGGTGGTGCAGGGAGTTCAGTGCTCACAGCATGGTCCTAAGCAGCAGCTGATGGTGCTGTGTGACAAGGCTCTCATGGCACTGAGGTACAGGGACTGTCAGGGGACTGACTGTGTCCCTGCAGTGCCCATGGGGAAATGGGACAGGCCATGTTATAGCTGGGGAGTCTGCACTGAACAGATGCAGTGAGTCCATCCCACATCCTTTGCTGCCCATCTCATAATGCGGGGGAAAGGAGAACAACTTATCTTAAGTAGTCAGGAACCTCACCAGTGTCATTATTGTCCATCTAGTTGTGGAGAATATGCTGGGGAACAGATATGTCATCTGATCTTTGTCAACCCCCCTTTTTTTTTCTCTTATGAAGTGATGAGTCCTGGTTAGAGGCAATGCAGATAAAGTGTCCATTCCCACCACCCCTGCCTCCAGAGAGCAGCACGCTGGAGGGGAATAAAGGGCCAAGGGAATACTAAGCATAATTTTATTATGGAGATTGTGGGAGGATAGAGGAGGAACAGAAGGAAAACACTATGATAAGACCACACAGACAGTGCTTATGTTGGGGAGAACAAACCCAAAAAGACTTCCAGAGACCAATATATAGGAGAAGAAGAAGAAAGATGAAAACAGGAGACTAAGACAGGCAAGGAATGGCAGTGCCACCTTCTTCCAGTTTATCCAGGGAGTGGCAGGAGCAGACCTGGGGCTCTTCATCCATGAAAAAAACAGCCTCCTGCACACCATTCTCCCATTTTCCTGAAATCTCTGCTTTTGCTCCTCCAGGCAACCATTAATCTAATATTAAGCCCCTTAACCTCTCTAATTGTTCCCTTTCAGTGTCAGCTGGTTTCCTATTAACCTTTCAATCTCTCAGTAATGCAGTTACTTCTGACTCCAGCCAGACCCAGCTCTAAAGCTTTACCTCCGGCAGTGAATTTTCCAAGCTTTCACTTTTTTTTTTCTCTTTCTTTTCGGTAATGATTATTACTGCTGTTAAGGAGCCAGTTTGAACCAGCCTCTAAGTGCACGAGGCTGAACCAGTTGGAGTCTATAAATAGCCCTTCCCTAACCTTGTACCTTATTTCATTAGGTTGATTGGCTTCCCTCTCTCCACTTCATTGCACCTCTCTCTCTCTCTCTCTCACTCTCTCTCTCTCTCCCCTCTCCATTATTGATGCTGGTTCTTTTGTTACTATCTGAGACACCTGCTTGTTGATAGCAGGGTGGATCAGGCCTTGGTTTTCCCCTCCTGAACAAAATAGTGCTGTTGCTGGAGAAGCACCTCTAGAGTTTCATGGCAGAGGGAAGGCAGAGGGTGAGGCAGGTCTGAGACAGCAAGTCAGAAAATGTCCATGCTGTGCAATAGGAAGTTGTGTGGCTGAGCACCAGTCCCAGGGACAGAGTTTGCCACCCACAGGCTGGTGGGTTTCTCCCATGACACACAACGTGATTATGCTTGAATGCTGTCTCCTGTGTGAACCCCCCTGTGCTATATCAAAGCCAAGGCATGTGCCCAAGGACAGACAAATGGTGCTGCAGTTCAAGTCAAGCAGATGTACAGATCCCAGAACTGTCTGCTGTACTGAGGGCTGTCCTTTGGCCATTCTGACATCATTAGTCAATATACTACTGCTGCTTGACCCTGCAACCTGCAGAGCACAGTTTGCTTCACTGACCATCATCCTGTCTCAGCTCAAAAGCATTTTTGTGCTGTGCCTCCTCCCGCTCACCTGCTTCTTCTCGTGCTGATGCAGTTCCTGAGCTCTGCTCAACCCTGGTGCCTCTCCCTACAAACTGCTCTTTTTATTTTGGGGATTTTTTTGAAATTCAATGAATGTTTGCACCAAAGACTGAATTGAGCAGTTGCATAAGCTGACCTGAAATCTCTGGGGCCACTGTAAATCATAGCTCAACATCACAAGTCTGTGTCTGAGAGGCACTTGCAAACTGCTTGTGTGCAGCGATGCAGTGGGGCAGAGCATCTGCCCATGCTTCACAAGTACTGAGGGTGCTATTGCAGTAGCATAACAGGTTTGGTTTGGTGGATTCAGCAACAGCTGTGGTTTCTACAGGTGGGGAAACACCATCCCATTGTAGAAGAGCTGAGATCGAGGATCCAGTCACATATTCATTTTACTCCCTGAAGAAAGGCAAGTTCTTTCCCTGTGAAGTCTCCTTTTTTCCCAGAGAGAGAGACTTAGAGGAAACTTTTCCAATCTGTGCTTAGGCTGACGTTTACAGGCTTTTGCTTCAGCTCAGAAGAAGGATTTGTGTGTCTAAAAGCTCTTCTGTTTTTTCTAGCTGTATCATTTGTCTAACACCAGCTGTTACCTTTCCCTGAGAGTCCTGCCTCAAAGTCAACAGCAACTTACCAAAATAATAGGAGCTATTCTCTTCTGCTCTCTGTGCAGCTCTGTGTGTTCCTACTTGCTCACTTACTGCTATTCCTTGTTGTTGGAAGGGCAGATTCTGGCAGCAACGAGCCTTTGTCTTATTTTCTGGCAAACAACCTCAGTCTGCAACAAGGCAGGAAAGACAAATAGTGAAGAAATGAGAGCTGGTAAAACTGGGGTTAGAGGAGAAGGTTAACTTCTGGTGGCTTCTTTTTTTTAAGTTTGATGGGGGAAAGGTTTTGTAAAAAGCACTACATGTATGGAAAACAAATGCCCTCCATTCCCTCCAGGGTAGCTGGCAGCTGGCATTCACACCTGTTTAATAATACAGGTTCTCCAGGATGGCTGTGTGCTCACTCTTCATCACCCACAGCCTCCTTGCCTTCAAGTTTATCCTTCTAAATTCCCGGGTCTCACCTTTGCTCCTGCATCTTTTAGGCACCCAGGTCTCAGCAGGATGAAGGAGCCTCCCTGGGGGCTGCAGCAGGGTCCCAAGGTGGTCAGTGGGGCAGTGCCTCCCTCCCTCCTGCCTTTCAGCCCTCCCTTTGGTCGCTGTGAGTTATGGAGGGAGCTCAGGAAAATCTTCACGTCAGGGCTCTAAGCACCTCATGGTTGATGACTGAGTCAGACCCTGGCTGTGCTAATGAGGGCCTGGGCATATTTGCCCATCATTTCTGGTAGAAGGAGGGGGCCCAGAGGCCTCTCTGGTCCCTGGGACCAGTCAGCAGCCTCTTAACAGAGGCTCAGCACAACACAAGTGGTACAACCTGGCCCTAGAAGAGCACCTGGGGCTGAGTCGAGCTGAGTACCCCTCCCCTCACACACTGCTTGCACACTGTCATGGTTTGGGGGCTGGCAGAGCCCCTTTAACACTTCTTGGCCCCCCTGCCCTTGAGGGAGGGCCCTTTGCTGCCTGCAGGAAAGTGAAAGCCCATGGAAAAGCCATTTGACCTGCCGATGAGCACGCTGCCCTCGGGCGGTGGGCCCTGTGCTGCCCTGGCCGCAGGGCAAGGGGAGCAGGACTGGCCTGAGCCAGCAAAGCCTGGCAGGAAGGGGGGCACGTGGTTGTAAAGTGACATCTCTCTGTCCCACCCACTGAAAAAGCTGCCTCACAGTGAAGGTGATGCAGAGTCCTGTGGAGCAGAACACATGTTCAAAGGGGAAGCTGCTGGGAGAGGTAGTGGCCATCACAGAGTTAACCCTGCTTTTTTGATCTGTGTTATGAGAGGTGAATGGTATCAGACCCATTGTTTGCCACAATCCAGTTGCCCATTTTGCCTGGTTTCTACGGTCAGTTCCAGCTCTTCCCCTTCCCTTGGGAAGCTTCCTAAGTATTTATCCCAGTGATCAATCATATGACCCCACTGTAGCAATGTGATATGGCTTTAGCTGTGCTAATCAGCTTAGCTTGGGCCCCTGACCCCTGTCATCTTATTTTAGGAAAAAACTTTACACAGTGCCTGGTAAGGGCTGTTCAGTCCAGAGGACTTAAATCCAAAGTGAGAAATAGCAACACAGACTTTTGCTTTTTTATTTTGTAGCCAGAATTCAGTTTACCATTATTCTGATTTGTCATTTCTCTAGGAGGAGTTGAGCTTTATATAATACACAAAGAGCTCAGTTTCATGATAAAATACTTGACTCTTGAATGTTAACAAAAGAGCATCCCAAATAGTAATTGTTGAGTGCTTTGGCTGAAGCACTTAAGAGATGTTCTGTCATCCAAATGGACTAGGACACTGAATCACTTCCCTCCTTTCTCCTCCCAACTTTAAATGAGAACCTTTAAAGCCAAATGGGCTCTAGAGAATAGTGTCTGGAGCAGAGAACTGGAAATATGTGCCTTGAACCTCAGGGGGTTTTGTGGGGAAGACATCAGAGTAGAGATGGGCCTAAAGATAAATATATTCTTAGAGTTTTTTTCTCTACAGAGAGATGTCCCAACTCCAAAGCAGCAGCAGAAGTCAGAGGTGAATGAGCAGCCAAGAGCAGCCAAGATCCCAGCTCATCAACTGCTCATACTGGTGGGACAAAGTGTGCTGAAGGCCAAGCCTCTTCTCAATGCTCCAGGAGCGCAGCACAAGCCCTACAGAGAGCATATGAAAATATGAGCTATGTCATATCTGTAGGAACTTGTTTTATTGGAGACATGAGTACTGACAACCTTCTCTGCATAATCTCTGAAGGGAACAGACTGGCTTTGTAAGGGAGAGACAGATGAGGACAAAACTATACTTGGATAAAAGAACAACTGGAAATATGTTGTGTAAGAGGAGGGTCTGGCAGAAACTGAGCACTTTCCAAAGCCTGAGAACTCCTACCAGTGGCAGCTTCTGTCATCAACCCTGATGGTGAACATCCCATGGGCTGCCAGGGCAGGGAATGTCTCCAGACCTGCCTGAGGGCTTTCCCAGTCCAGCTGCTGCTGCAGCCTCCTCTCCCAGGTTTCTGAAGCACCATCTGGATGCAAGAAGAGGATCTTCAAATTCCTGTTTGCCACATCTCCAGCCCTTCCCCCACGCTATGAAGCATGTCTTTGAGTGAGTTCATCATCCTGGTTTCTCAACAGGTGAAAATATCCTCCTTTTCAGCATCCCAGGGAAGACACGGCAACTGCTGAGGTGTAATGGTAGACTTTGAACATCCTCAAGGTTTTTGAACTTGTATTGTCCTCTTGACACCCATGACTTGAATATAGTCTGGAACTGATTAACTTGGCTGCTTCAGTCTCTGGAAGGGAATGTTCTTTCTGCAGTTAAATATTTACTCATCATTGCGCATGGACCAGGCATTACAGAAACCCAAGAAACATTTGCATTTTCTCCCCATAAACTGAAAGAGGAGCATCCTCCATTATTTCAGTGCTGCCACTTCCATCCATCATGGCAGTCCAGTCATGTCCTGTTCAACCTAGCTATCTTAGCTTCAGCAACATTCCTAAACCATGAGATTTGTAGCCTGCCATGGAGAGTCCACATTGCACTCCAAAATATTCCTTAGTTCCAAAGTACATCCTCAGAGAACAACATGTATCCTATTTCTGAAAATCATGTGTCTCTAGCATTTGCAAGCACCTCTGCATGACATTGCTCAGGAAGAGGTTGAGCTCTCCACTCCTCAGTCTTCCACTGGCAAAAGGACCTTTATGAAAGAAATAATTTCTGTCTTAGGCAGCACCACAATGAAGTGGTAAAAATGGGAAAATCTGAAGCATGGGTAGAGGCTTTTGGAAATACTGATTTATTCCCATCTTCCTTCCAGTTCCTACCTGCTGAAAATGCTGGGGTGTGCATGTCTGACATGCCAATATAGCCAACAGGTACATGTCACCCCTCTCTGCTGCTGCTCAGCATCAGATTGCTCCATCCTGACCACGATGGGCCAGGGAGAAATGTTTGCCAGCTCCAGGACTGGGTCCAGCCCCCAAGATACCAGCAGGCTGGCCCTGCTGGATCTGTGGAGGGAGTGAGGAGCAGCTGGGAGGTGTTTTGGCTCTGCTCAGGGCTGAGTAAACAGAGCAGTTTTGCCTGGGAATAGGTGCAGTCCCTGATCACACTGGTGACGCAGTGACGTCCCTGTTGCTCCTCCTGGCAGGGGGAGTCTCCTGTTTCCTCTGGCTCAGGCAGAGACTCCTTTTTTTTTTTTTCCCACTCCCCTGGCACCTGACAGTTAGCTTACCATTTTAGTCACCAATGACAGCAACCAAAAAATAATACTACTGTACTCAGTTAATCCATAGGAAAATCCCACAGCGGCACACAAAAGGTGGAGACGGTGCTCACACATTTTCCCCTAAGGGCCTTAGGCAATGGAAATTTTCTCAAGCTCCATTCATTAACGGAATAGATGAACAGTTATGTAAGGTCACATGAGGGAAGTGGTTGGTCTTTGGTCAATGAAAGAGTTAGTCACGCATCATTGAGCTGGATGGCCCTGGGAGGAATTGTGGAGCCACCCTTTGCATGTTCAAGGACTGAAGAGGGAGAACTTTAGCTATAATTCCTCACTATGCCCTGAGCTTGGACATTTACAGACCTGACATTGCAGGAGGCATGTGGTGGTGCTAAGCAAAAAAGCAGGGAGTTGAGGTCTGTTGAGATCCTCCACACTCTCCTCTTCCCAGATCACTCTCCTCTGAAGGAATTAAGCAACCACCCTATGATTTTGGGGTGCCAATGGGGAGTTGTGCATCCCCCTAGCCAGTCTGTTCTGGAAGTACTCAGAGGGTAAGTAAAAGAACATGATACAATTCAGCAGTCACAGGGCAGATAAAATCTGTATTAGGGCTCTCAGGAACCACTAGAACACTACAAGGACATTCAGCTGGGGGAGGATTTTCAAGGACCTCTTCTGAAACTTGTTCATTACCTAAGTGGTCTGGACTTCTTCTCTCCCTCTTTGAACCAAGGATGAAACCATCATACAGAATTTCCCTGGGACTGACTGTAGGAGAGAAGATAGGGCACTGACTGGCATCCACACTTTAATACCTAGTTAGACATGGTCTGCAATAATATTCTCCCTCTTCTCACCAGTTCTCATCTTTGTCCCAGGCAGCCCAGTTGAGAATCCTTCAGTTCCCTGAATGTGGGTTACCTTGACCCTTGGCTCTTCTTAGCTTCTGCTTTGGGGCTTGCAGATCTGACTTTTAGACAAGGATGTCTTGCAGATCTGACTTTTAGACAAAGATGTCTTGCAGACAAATCAAACCAGCTTTGTTTGCTAATTTGCTCTAATCTCTGGATGTTGAGTGACCACCTTCAACCTGCTAGTGTACTTTCACCTTGCAGCCAATCTCTTGAAGGTCATTTCAGACCATTGGAGAGGCAGGGTGACAAAGCTTGGCTGGCAGGCTCCACAGGACATGGAGCAGCAGTCACCTGGCACCAGCTATCAGCAGGACTCATGGCCTGATGAGTGCAGAGGGCAGAGGAGGCTGCAAAGGAAACTCGTGTTGGGCAGGTGGGGAGGATGCGGGTGTCAGGTTGTACCTGAACCATGATCTGATGCCTGAGGGCCCGTAAGAAGTGGTAATTGTGTAAACCAAAGTCCCTCCCACATTTGCTGGTCGGCCCCAAGTGCTGAGGCTGTGAAACCCTGCGAGGAGGACACTTTAACTCACGGGAGGGGCTGCAGTGTAGATCAAGCCCTCAGTAAAAGCCCAGCTGTCTCCCTGAGCAGGTGGCTTCCAGGAAGAGCCACATTCCTGACTGTGAGGAGCTGTGTATGGGATATGCCTTAAAATAGACAGAGATATAGGAACAGAATTCAGGTCCCAGGCAATGTGGACTTGATGGCATCTCAGACATTTGTTCGGGAAGGGAAATGCTGCTAAAACTGCAGCTGCCTCAGCCTTGACTGCAAGTGTCTCTGATAACCTTAGGGTTGTTTTCACTTTAGGAAAGGATTCTGGTTGAGATTTTTGGTTTTTTGAGCCAAATTCCATTCTGCTTTATTGTTTTCTGCTTTTCTAAAAGCCAGGCTGAGTGGGAAATAGATTTCCCCTTTCCCAAAGGTTTGAGATATTGTGGAAAGATGTCTACCTCGTATTTGGAGAAAAAGTTAAAATCTCTAACCTTTCAAACAATTGTTACTTTGCTAGGGGAAAGAAAGCCCTTTTTGAAATATTTTATTTCAGTAACCTTAATATGCTCTTTTTAGAACCATTTTACTATAACTAGCCTTCTGTTTTCTAACAACTAAATATTGTGCATCTCTGATGAAATTATTTTTCTTTAAAAAAATATCTAAATGTTATGATACCTAGAAAAGGGATTCCTTCAGCAGTATTGCAAGCTGACAAGTTCTTTGAAAACATCTTTTCTCCAGAAATTATCTGGTTGTGAGGAACATTGTGTGGGCAATAAATTTGAGAAAAGTTTAGTGAAAATTTTCCAGCAAATTCTCCTAAGCGTGTATCTTTTCACTGTAAAGCATTTCCTGGCCATTTGCAAACCAAGCAGTGATGGGTTGAAAGACAGAGCTTCTTGGTGGCAGCTAGAAAATGCAGTGAGATGAATTTTGGCTTCCATTCCCTCTTGTTGCATAGTTTGGCTTTGCTCTTTGAAATAGTTGCTGTATGTTCCTCACTGAAAAAAATTCACCACAGTATCAGTTGTTTTGGTAAAACCCCCTGAGCCTGCAGAGTTCTAAGAGCTGTTGGGACAGCACACTTCAGGTGAGAAGACACCAGAACTGGTCAGGGCACAACATCGGTGAGCAGGAGGAGAAATGGGTTTTTCCTTATTGCCCACCTGCTGCTTTGCTCTCTCCCTGGCACAGCCTGACTGTCTCGCAGCGTCTGCTGGAACGTGTGGCACCCAGAGACCATGTGAGTTAATTATTAAACAAAATGGAGTCATTATGCCCTGTGCCACTGCTGTTCCTCACATAAATCTGCTGCACAGTAGAAAAACGATCCCGTGCAATGAGAACAAAGAAACCTTTTCAGGATGAGCACATTTTCCTCTGCTGGAGAGCTGCTCTCACTTCACCTCCCTGGAAGAGTGATGCATTTGGTCTCCATAAAGGTGGGGGGTTTTGGAAAGACAGATGAAAGTGATACAGAGCCTCAGGGCACTGACTTCCATGAATAATCTCCCCAGCTGTTAGCCTCAGTCTGGAGCCATTTCCTTTCAGAAAATACATTTCTACCAGCAACATTTCAGGGTCCGGAAGGAAATATTTACAAGTTACCTTTGGCATTTCAAGGCTAGCACAATTTCCACCAAGCTTCCCTTGAACCTCTAGATAAAATATTAACTCCTGGACGAGGTGCAGAGGCCCTGGCAGGCTATCAGCCAGAAACATGATTAAGGAGACAGTCTCTGGTGAGATAGCATCCAGTACTTTAAGAAACATCTGTGTTCAGTTTCACTTGACTGACACACAGGAAACAATGAAGACTCACAGGTGAGATCCCCAGATTCCAGCCACCCAGGGAAGGGTCCCCTCAGCTGACATGACCAGTCATCTCAGCTCTGGGAGGGGATACAAGAGAGCTGGTCTGGTTTCTCTGCTGTGAAGCCTTTCTGAAGCTTTTTCTCTTACACAGAGAGGAAAGGGTCTCTCTTCTGTGGCTGCTCAGCCTGGCAGACATGGCAGGCCCATGAAGCTTGTGGTAAAAAGGGTGCATGGGCTGAGACCTCAGCAGATAGCTGCAGGAGGGCCCTGGCTGAGCTGTAGGAACTGAGAAATTGGTGGAGGGTGGGTCAGGCCATGGGACTCAGGTGTATCTTCCGTGTTTGGCTTGTGTCCACAATGTCCAGGTACCATATGGGGACAGACACCCAAGTCTCTGCCTTTGCCCATAGTGGCCCTGTGGAGGCAGAGCACTGTGTCTGGAAGCAAGTAGATGGGCAACACTGACAGTTTCCCTGGGAATTTAATTCCTGGGGATCTGTGCACTTCTGCAGGCAGCCTCTGTACTTGACCCAGGCATTTTGCTGGCCAGTCCCAAGCTGAGTTGTTCCTTTGCTGCCTTCTCAAAGAGGGCAAAGGTTTTGGAAGGAGTCCCTTTTCTTTGCCACATGCTATAATAGCAGGGAAAGAGAAACATAGAGGTCATGTGGCCTAGGCAAAGCCAAAAAGCAAAGGGACTGGCAGGACTGGCCGTGGCAGGCAGGACTCCTGCCTCCTGGGAGGCAGCCACTGGCTTACAATACTACTTCTCTGAATGTTGTTTAAAGGGACAACACAGAGCACATGCTTGCTCCTGCTGGGCTCGGTCAGTTGTGTTTGTGGTGGCTCTTGCTTTTCTTCAAGAGTTTACCTTGGCTCTTTCCCTACTGCTTCACTGGCACCCTGTGAAAGGACTGCAGTGACCCTTGTCCCCTGGATGCAGAAGGAGTGCCTGGAATAGACTGAGGAGTCGAGAAATGTGCATGCTTCAAGGCTGGCTAGCTGTGTTTTGCAGGCTTGCTGATGCCCAGCCACAGCTGGATGTGAGGCACGTCATGAGGGTCTGTCCCACCCCTTGTCATGTATCACACGCCACAGCAGTGCTGTGCTGTGGTCACCTCCCTCACCTGTGACCCCAGGGGCTGCAACACCTGCCCAGCCTGCCAAAAACCTCTTGGCTGTGATGCTGGGATTTGTCCCCTGTGTGGTGCTGGGTATCTCTGCATTCCTGACGTATCCCTTTGACGAGGCACCTGCACACACCTCCAGAGCCAGCCAGCCAAACATTGCCTTTGCTTCAGGGGTGCAGGTGCTGTGTCAGAGGTCTGGAGTAACCTGCAAAGAACCTTCAGCAGGCTGCTAAGGGAAAGGAAAGCTGGTGAGAAAAGGACATCTGGCACTCCAGGGCTTTGTGGCCCATTTTATCAGTGGCTCTCCTTCACTCTGCTCCCCTTCCTCTGCTCCAGCCAGCATCCCAGGGAGATGGTATGAAGGGCCCCATGTCTGCAAAGATTGGGGAAAGCCTGGACATTAATAAAAGGCACTGCTGCAACTCTGGCCTGCTTCAGGCTCACTGCAATCTTTCATTCCTTCCTGAAGCAAGCAAGGACACATCCTTCCACAGGGAGTAGGGGCAAAGCCCACCTCCTTGCCTGTTCTCTGAGTTGGCTGAAACAGCTCCAGTTCAGGCAAGACATAGGTGCAAAAGACCTGAGACTGATTTGAAGCCTGCCTCTTGGTATCTGTAGTCCACTTGCTTTCCACTTCTATATGTTTACTGCTGGCATGAGTCATAAAGGAGCTTTCCTCTCTTTTTCCTCTCTGCCTCTCTGAGCAATTCAGAGGCCATATTTCATCAACTGGTTCTGGACAAGAGCTAACTGCAAAATGTGTTAGATGAATGTTAGTCCTCTATTTCCAAAATTGGCTGACCCAGAGAGCTGCAAGTACACACAGTAAAATCCCCTCTAGAGCTTTCTCCATTGGGATTTCTTGAGAGCTCACGTGTTTGAAGATACAAGGGCAGTCTGGTCATCCTCAGGTCATTGTGAACTAGTTCCCAGTGACCCCCCAAACTGTGCTTCTGCCCTGCCTCCCTGCTTGTTAGTCTTGCTCTAACTTTTGCAGAGGAACAGACACCCCTCTGTAACCAGGCATCCTGTTTTGCCTGCCTAGAACCAGGACCTTGCAGCTCAGTTCTTTGTGGACTCAGCATCTCCACTACATCACAATCAATAGACATGCAAGCATCTTCCCAGAACAGCTGTGTAAAATATTCAGCATTGTAGCAGGAGCAGGTATCTCCAGTACATGTCATGTCACTTAGGCTCAGCTTAGCTCTAAGTCAGCATTTACAGGTGGATTATTTTTAATTAGAAATGCAAGTGAATCTAGTTCATGGACAGCTTCAAATTTTAAAGAAAATACACAGAAGTCATGCAGAATTAGGATTACTCTCTGCATAAAGAAGGTCCTTCAGTACTCAGGATCTTGGCTAACTCATGAGGCTGACTTGTCTGTGCCCATAATCAGGACTAAAGTGCTGAGAAAAGTCCTAGAACTTCATCTTTCCTGCCTCTAGTGACAAAGGCGACTGAGGAGACAGCAGGATGTGGAATCTGACTAGTCAGCACCTTCTTCCTCCTAAAAGGGACTGGACAAGCCTTCTTCACTTGCCCTCTGCAAACCTTAGCTTCCTTAGCCATTGTGGTGGGAAAATACATGGAATTAAGTAATTTTGTCTTCCCTCCTTCCCAAAGAACCTTTATTTATTGTTTCTACTTTACACCTTGATTTCAGGATGTTATCCTGGATTCGGATGTTTAAGTGTTTTCCCATGCCTGCAGCCTCCCTGTAACCATACAAGCCAGAGATTAAGAGATACGTATCACAGCAGGGGATCTGGCACAGTGTGTGTCTTTTTTCCTCTACTTGGAAAGAACAGGGACAAATATTAGTTTGAGATGAAAGAGAATGTCTTCACTTTGTTAGGAGCAGGGCACTGATAATGGCTCTGCCTCACATGCTTGGCTAGCCCTGTGCCATACCGTGGGAGGCCGCCAAGCTCGAGTTCAGCTGATCCCTTGCTATCTGCAAGGGAAGGCAGAGCCAATGCCCACTCAACGGGACTTTGTCCTCCCGGTGGCAGGCAGCTTATGAAACGTCAGCTTTGCGTGTGCTGGCATGGCAGGAAGGCTCCAGCCCTCACAATAGCGGCGTTCTCCGTGGGCTCAGCTGGGAGAGGCTCACACAGAGTTAAACCTGTGCTTAGAGCACTTTTCAGCAAGAGCCCATCAGTTGCTGGCAGAGCCTGAGGCAAGGGCTGAGGGCTGGATGTGCCTTCCACAGCAGGAGTATGTGAACAATGGTGTGTGTGTGCACATATATGAGTCTGTAGTTGCATGTGTGTTCTGTACATGTAGGCTAAACCCCACAGACCTTAAGAGCTGTTAATAATCACCCTCCACATTTCACACATTCTGTGGAGGGGGCACAAGGGAAGGCTGGCCTTGTCTGACCATGACATTCGTACACTGTGCCTTGTGTTGTGCTCTCTGTGTTGCTGCCACAGACCTGTTTGCATGGAGCACCTCTTTGCCAATGCCATTAATTCTTTCCTGATCAGAGATGCTTTTTGGTGAGAAAATACTGTTCTGCCTTCTGTAGTCCTTTCAAAGGATGACTAAACTGTTCCTTTGATGCCTCTGTGTTTGGATCTGCTGCCAGCAGGGTTGGTGCATCTTCTGAGCTGTATGGCTATTTATAAGTAAGCGTTAATAAGGAGGTGGGGCTCTGAAGAGTTTAGTCTTGCTCCCTACAAGGTCTGAGTTGGGAGACCCACCTCTGAGCTTCATTTGCACTGGCTGCTTGCAGAGGGAGCTCTGCCTTCAACCTGATTTGAGAGAGCAGGACAGGGTGCTTGGGAGAACTCTCTCTGGCTTGTAGGAAAGTAATTCATTGGCGTGACTGTGGTTTCCCAAGCAATCTGCTCTTTTGTTGGAAATCAAACTAGCTGACACAGGCAAGGGGAAATGTTTGTTCAGTTTGAGATCAGAGGCTCTTGTTTTGAAAGCTCTGTTTTAGCCTCAGTCCCAACTTCTCTCCATACACCATTAATCACTTGTCTGGGAACAGAGAGTTTGAACCGTCTCCAGAGCTATACAAGCAGATTTGGTGGCTGTCAGTAGTACTCTGTAAATAAGTACCAGCAGGCAACTGAGTAAGTAAACAGCTTCTCTGGGAGCAGCAGTGCCTTTCTGCACAGTTTACGTCGCGCAGCGGAAGGGCTCTGTTAGCTTTTGCAGGGACAGCCTAAGCGCCACACACCAGGCAGGGACCGTCTGCAACCTCCACCTGACAGTTTTACCACCCGCTTGGCCGCTGCACAGAGAGAGCAGGGTTTGTGTGGGGAAGCCGGGAACCAGCTGTGTCGCCGAAACAGCTGTGCCCTGACATCATCCGCGTCCCTTGGTGTGCATGTGCTTCAACACAGGCTTGAATTACACCAGTGCAAACTCACCTTACCTACGGGGCCAGCATTCTTGCAAAATGGGTTGTGCCTGCCAGAGGAAAGGCATGGTTGTAGGATGAATGAGTGGGGGACAAATTCTACTTTGATGGAATAGATAGGCTTCTACAGAAAGGCATTCTCGTGCAACTGAGAGTAATATATGTCCTGAGACCTTGACAGCTCTTTAAAGCATTCCCCCTGGAAAATATTTTTATGACCATTTACATGGAATATTTCCGAATATCTTTTGTATGAATATGTGTGGTTGAAATGTAGAGAAAAGGAATGTATTTTCCCTTAAAAGTGTTCATTTCCATTAAAAAGCTATTTTTCTGCTAAGTAATACCTGTTGTGTTGTTTGGTTTTTTTTTTCTAGCTGGACAATATTACCCAGCCCTCAGGGCCTGATGCTATTGGGCAAGACTCAAATTATTGAACCACCAAGGATATAAATAAATGCTGCTAAATGGCTTAGCTCAATGGCCTTTGCCCTTCCTGGGGGATGGAGCTCATCTTCCATCAATATGATTAGCGGAGGAGATTGTGTATTGATTAATTGTCCAGACTCATTTCTCATTAGCTGGCAGTATCCTGTAATGTGTGACCTTTTCCACCGAAGTCAAAGCAGCACATTTTACTCCCTAGTGGTTGGGTGCCCAAATCCTTCAAGCTCTCCAAGGTCCACGCTAACAGATCTGATAGCTCTCATTGAGGGTAAACAACCCCACATCCTCCTGCAGGAGGCTTCTGGGGCAGAACTGAAGCTGCTTGGATGGTGGGGGGGGAAACACTCTGCTACTCCCTTGCATCTCGGGGAAAAAGCATCCCTAAGGAGCAGAACGCAGTGAAAAGAAGCACAAAAAGCCTCCCAGAGCGCAGGTGTGCTCCGAGGTGTGCCCACTGCTCACCCGTGGGACCATGCATTGCTGAACAGGCTTAATCACCCCATCTGGGCATTGTCCGTAAAATCGGCGTTTTCCTGCCAGGGCTGGAGCGCAGTCAGCTGGGCGTTGCTGCTTTCCCAGGGAGGAACTCGCAGTCCCACGGGCGAGGGAGTGCTGGTGCAGCTGGATGGGGCCCCAGCGCTTCCAGCACAGCGTGTCCCCAGGTCTCCAGCTTCCAGAGCTGGCACCTCTCGCTGCCTATTGTGTGCACGGCAGGGGTTTCAGCGCGAGTGTTAACCTGTTCCCGAGCTGCACAACAACAGCCGGGCACTGCCGCCGCGCTTGCACGGATATTGCTCTTTCCCAGCTGAGCCTGGCTCTGGGTCAAGTGGGATAAGGAGCTGGAATTCACAAGCTCTATTCCTGTTGCTGCCATGCTGCATGACCTTGAGCAAGGCCGACGGGAGGTGAGGGGAGATGGTCCCGTGACAGCAGCGTCCTTTGCTGTGCTGTGACAATTTGCTCCTCGGCCCAGCGAGAGGGAGCATCATGTCACTCACCTTAGACAACACAGCCCTATCTGTCTGGGATGGAAAGTTTATGGAGGAAACATACATTTTCCACCTAAGGAATGCTACCCAATGGTGCTGTGCTGAACAGTGCTGTACGCAAGCCATGGGCAGGACTGTGGCTCAGATGGCAGAATCAGAGGTTCAGAGGGGAGCAGGAGGTACAACACTTGGATGATAGTGCTGAAGATATGTCCATCATTTCTGCCTCTAAGGCAGCACAGTCAGGTTGAGATACTGTGATGGAGAGACATTGACTGAGTTCCCTACTTTCCTAGCAGCTCATCCTGGTGCCCATGGACAGGCAACAGAGGTGTTTGGAGCTGGTTTCTGTCAACAACAACATGCAGGTTATTTAGCCTCTTTTACTGTGATGCATGGTGCAAGTAGTAGTAACTGCCTGCCTCCTGGAGAAATGAAATTCTCAATTTAAACTCGGGATTGCTGCCTTGAAGTAAAGGCTGTTCTATGTTCTGACCCTGTGCTGCTACAGCCTGCTTTGCTGCTTTAAATCAGCAGGCCACTTCAGAGCTGGGATCTGGGTAAATCTAAATTAGTATTACAGCTTCTGTGTTGCTGAAATCTCAGATCTCTTTTCAGGATTTCAGGTTTTCAGCGTAGACAGGAATGCACTCAAATCATCCCTACCATACTTTCTGGGCAAACAGAGCAGAGCTTATCAGGCACATGCAAGTTCCTCCCTGCAACCTACTTCATTTGGAATTCAAGAAAAAGCTTGTGGAATAGCAATGTGAAGGAAAAACTGAACCCAGAAGAAAATGAAAAGAAGAGATAGGGATGGCTTGAGGTCAGATGCCAGCGAAGCATGAGTCCATAAACCTGGAAAGAAGAAGAGGCTGCAGGAAGCACTGCAAAGGGCAAGGGGCAGAGGCAAACCAAAGCTATAGAGAGCAGCAGGAGCACCAGGGAAAATAGGTCCGTGTGAATGGGAACACTTTAAGACAAATCCTGTTACAAAGGGGATCTGGAACTGAAAAGGTGTTTGTCAGGCAAGGAGAATAATCCAGTGATTCCTTTTGTGTTGAGACAAACGAGGGAGCTAGATTCCCACTGATATGGAAGAAGGATGACTGCGGGTACTCCTCAAGGCACTTTACATACCTCAGTGAAACGTGTTCTGAGAGAAGAAGGGCAAATCCATGGCCCAGACATTACAGATTCTTTGGGAACTCCTGCCAGCAGTGTGTTTTCTCTTTGAAGGCATCCAGAGAAAGAGGAGCCTCCTTGGCAGCTTGAGTGTGCACGTGGAAGAGCACAGCCTGCCGGGAGTGAGACACCCGAGACAGGCTTTAGGCTAAGATGTGAGGAGGAAAACTTGGGATTTTGTCTGGGCTTTTTAGCTGGGACTTGTGTGGTTTCCATCCTGGCTTTTGATGCTTAGTTGAAGGAAGAGCATAGATATTAAGATACAATGATGACTAAAAGAACATATGAGAGCAGGAGTGTAATACTCATTTGAGCAGGAAACTGATACTCCATCCAAGATTATATAACCAGTGCATATGGGAAACTAGGAGAAACAATGGAAGTGCCTGAATGCTAAGACAAGGACCTCATGAGCATATGCAGACTGTCTATGCCAGGACTTTTGTGGGCAGGATGGACAGCTGGCATTGCTGGACCTCTGAGACTGAAAGATCTGTGCTGCTAAGAGGAGCAAAAACCAGTGGAGTGTGTGGTAGCATTGCCTGTGCTACAATGATATTGTTGACTGTGAAAGCAAAAGCAGGAGCAGAGGTGATAAAACAGATTTTGTTTGGGTTCAAATCACTTTAAGGAAAGACAGCTGTGGCTCTACTGCTGTTATCCAAGGTTTTGTCTGGATATTGATGACGGTCTCTTATGTTTTTAGAATGATATGCAGAACCAGGGATTGCCATTAATTCAAGTTTTAACTTCATACATGGAGAAAAAATTGCTACTAGCTTAGACTGAGCCTAGGATTATTAGGATGCACTGACATTTCTAGGACTGCCTGACATTCCTTCACTAAAGAGGCAGCAAACTAACCACAGCTGCTGTTGTGTTTGACCTGGTCTTGACAGCCAGTGAGACATTGCAGAACAATGTGGCAGAAGATAACTTTTAACCTTGACTGTGCGCAGGCCGATTCTGTTTCAATTAAATGGAAGAGTAAATATCATGGGGCCACAGCTAAGATTTTTCAGCTTCCAAACATTAATGGTCAGAGAAGTTATAAGACTGAAGTGATGAAGCAGTTTGAGTTAAAACTCTTAAGTATTTGTATGTGGAAGGCATTCAGGCTCTCTATGGCAATAGCTAACTTACTTTCCCAAACAAAGAGCAGGGGGAGACTGTATAGAAAATGTGGTTGACTGGTGAAAAAAATTCCTCAGTGAAAAATGGGAGTGGTCAGCAAAGAAATCTGCATTGCAGAGGTCACAAAGTTTAGAGAAAAATACACATCAGTCAGTAGAAATCCAGGTGAGATATACCTGGCAGAGTTGGTGAATGAAGTTCTTTGTAGAGGTAAAAAGAACATCAGACCTCTGTGCATGCAACTAAGATCAAGGTATGCTTCAGAAACCACAAGTTTTGTTTCATTTTGCTGGAAAGATGGTGCAGAAGAAGGAGATTACAAGTTGGTGGTTAAAAGTTTCTGTAAACACAGTCTCATCAGAGGTCAAGGCAAAATTTGCAAGGTTTGTTCAGATCAGAAGGTTCCTGGAGGTAGATCAAGTGCTAAATCCAATAGCACTGATATACAATCAGACTGTGCAGAAGGAGGTTGGATTGGGACCAAATAGTTGCCCAATATCAACAATTTTACCCAAATTTAATTAAGGAACACAGAAAGAGAGGTAGTTACTTGCAAACCCAAGAGCTTAGAACAGGTTTTCTTTTTATCCTAGAACAAAATAGGAATAATTAAAGATATGAATGGCACAGACAATGAGACAAAATTCAATGTGGCTGTACGAAAGATAGGATATTTTTTATTATTTTTAAGTTTGGGTAAGAGAATAAATAATTTTTAAAACACTGATTATGTGGTATATGAGAGTTATCTGTGTTTCACAGAGGATGGTTGGGAAGTTGTGAAAGCAGGGGAGTGCAGGGATACACACTTGAACTGAAAAGAGGGTAACAAATTGCTCACTGACGAGATCCTGAAACATGAAGTGGTGGGCAATTGCTAATGAAATTCGTTAGGGACTGGTTTTGGCACCAGCTACTTTCATATCTTCACTGATGACCTTGGAGAAACAGCTGAAGAGACAAAACAAAGAAGCATCACTGATACAGTGGAAGGGAAAAATACCTTCCAAAAGACTTGGAAAAGGAGAGAGGAAATTCTAACAAGTGGGAAGAATGGCACTGGAGTAATCTGGACAAAAAGAGAGGTGATGGTAGAAGTCTAGACGGTCTTTGCTTTTTTTAGCCTAGCAAAAGGAATGTTAAGAGGGCATATGATTGCTGCCTATTAATATATCAGATGGGTAAATCCCAATGAAAGGGAACTGCTATTTCAGCTAAAAGGCTGAAGAGTACTGGCATGAGAACATATATGCATCACCTGCTTAAAATAGAGGCTAGATACTAAGAGGTCATTTGAAGCACAATAACAAAAAGTCTAGCCCCATGTAAACTGTTTTCAGACGTATGCCATAAAAAACAGCTCTGGAGACAAGCTCTCTCTCTCCCCCTCAAACAATCTCAGACAAGCTTAAGCCCTTCCCTCTGCTCTGTTGTGGGAAATGTTAGCTAAGCCAAGCTGTAGGCAACTTGTAATTCCTGCTGCAGGTCAATCTCCCCTCCTCTCCAAACATCATGGATTCAAGGTCAAGTTTTTTTGCCCAGCTTTACACAAGCTATGAAGTACAGTCCCTGGTCTCATTGCTCCCAGGATTTGAATGCATAGATGGCTCCTATTAGTATACAGAAGACGTTTCTGTGCTGGCTTTCCCAAAAATGTGCATATTTGGCACAGCTTTCACCATTGTGCACTCCCTGATACAGGTGGGGATGTTACCACAGCTCCTTCAGACAGTGTTACACAGGGTAAGGGAAATAAACACATATGGGTTAAGCAGGATGTCTTGCACTCCCTAAACATCTTTTATCTTCCCTTTTAATTTTTCTTCTGAACTTAGACTGCCTATATATGGAGTCACCTGGCTCATCCCTACTGTCAAAAACAACACTCCAGGATACAAACCCCAGAGGAAAGTCTGAGCTGTGTTTCTGGGCTGCCTCTGGAAGCCTTATGACAGAGTTATGTTGTCTGGCATCAAACAAAGCCCTAAGGGGAAAAATAAGCTCCCATGAAGCATAAGGATAGAGGAGAACTTTGGTCATAAGCCTCTTGTTGTGACTGATGCAGTCAACCCCACCTTGTTCAGCTTTCACTCAGAAATGTTCTTCTATTGTTCAAGGAACTTCTCCTTGTGGTCATGCTAGCTTGTACAAACGTGACCTGGAAACACAACTTCCAAAAAAAGATTTGGAATCACTTGACTGCAGGCATCTCCCAGTGCTGTGACCTGTGTGCAGACACAGTGGCCAGCATGTGGTGTTCCTGCTGAGGTCTTTTCTTGCAGCAAAACTACAGCTGAAGCAGTGGCTCCTTTGTTGACTTCTCCATATGCTGATGTTTGATGCTCTCAGAAGTTGAAAATTATTTCCCAGTTTTCTGAAAGGGAGACACTTAAACATCAGCTTCTAAACTAATGTACTACACTGCTTTCTCCAAGTTCCCTCAGGGGACAATGACAGGATTTCTTGTGGAGCACTAGAAGATGTCTGCCTGTGTCATTATCTCCATGTACTGTTCTGTTTGTCTATGCAAGATCACAGAAGCACTCTGAAAGTGGGTGTCTGTGTATCTGCCTTCCAAATGTGTCTTTTTGTGTGTCAGGACCTGTGTGCATCAGGGCATGGGTCCTATTTTGTATGTGCCTGTGCAGGTTCAACCCTCTGTAGCAAGGACATGAGAAAGGTAATGAGGGTGAAGTCCTTATGAAGACAAGTTAAAGAGCACTAGACATGGGACTGGAATAATCCTGACACTCAGTCTGATAGCTCAGACTAGATCTGTGCAGAGTGCACAGATGGGGAATACTGGGATCACATCAAATGGTCTTGCAAGTGCAAGATCACACCTGGTGTCTTCAGCTATTGCACCACTGTGCATGCTATCCATTTGCAATGTGGCAGATGCTGGGAGGGGACAACCTCACACCCTGGCAGTGGGGTGGCAAAGAGCCTACCAGTCAGAGGGTGGCTGAATATGGCAAGTATGTTTTCCAGCTGAGTTCCTTCTCTGGGAGAGCTCTGCCACCCAGCACAATGCCTTGCATCCTTCCTTCTGCCAGATGTTGGGCACAGCCACTTGCCAAAAATCGCTGGCTGAGAGGCTACCTCTTCTAGAAAAAGCATGCACCGCAGGCTGGGGTTACACCAGCAGCCAG
This sequence comes from Notiomystis cincta, assembly GCA_013398075.1. Taxonomy (NCBI): domain Eukaryota; kingdom Metazoa; phylum Chordata; class Aves; order Passeriformes; family Notiomystidae; genus Notiomystis; species Notiomystis cincta. Next base: position 124,305 of record VZRX01014065.1, read on the forward strand.
AACTTTCCCCTTTTCAGGCATTGGCCAAACCTTCTAAAGTCTCTTCTTCCATGTGGAGGGAGAAGGAGGTCACCTCGATGAATGCCAGCTAAGACTCACCAACACCAGCTCCCTTTCCCCAGTGCTCATCTGCCAAGAAAGGTGGGGGAGCAAAGTGCCTAAGGGGCAAATCCAGGAGTGCTGAGGGTAATCAGAGAGGCGAGCAAGAAAGCAATAAGAGCACTGTGTGTATGTTCCTGGTATCCTGTGGACCTGCTGGCTCAGGGCTTCTGGTCATGTTTAGTGCCAACAGATTCTCGGGAGCACGCGGCTCCACCGAGTGATAAGGAAATGAGCCTTTGCCTGCGCCCTCCATGAGGGCTCCGGTGCACCAGAGGGACACGTCCCGGGGGCAGGGGTGGCCAAGGTCCTGATGGGAGCTGGCCAAGGCATGTCAGCCGTAGCTGGTATAGTCTTAAAACATGCACAGTCCCAACACGCCCACAACAACTTGCGGGAGGTGAAGGAAAGAAGGGAGCCCTTTGTGACCGCGCCGGGAACAAAGGCTGGTCTGTGAGCCCGAGAGTAATACTGACCCAACCAGCATCAGCTGCCGCTGTTTCTTCCGTCACACTGACAATGCACAGTTGCAGGGTTTCTTTCCCTGTGAGGAGAATGGGATTTAGTGATACCATAAGTTAGTCAAACAGCAGCCAAGATCCCAATTCAAGTCCCGTTCAATGGATGCAACGTTTGCTTTGTGCTGTTTTTCTCCCACTTCCTGTATTTTGCACTGAGCCTCACTTCCTCTCCCTTTTTCTCTGTAGCACAAGCACCACAAATGCACACACACACTTTCACTCTTCTCCCTTCTATTTGCCTACTATTTCAGAGGAAGCAGCTGCCTATTTATATTGCTAGAGAGATCAAATGTTTTTGCCAACACGGCCCTCAGAAAAACAAACAGTGTTAACCACCAAAATCACCACTATCAGCAGTGTCATGTCCCCCCAAATGAGTGGGACAGTGCACCTTGCTCTTTCAGGCTGTCTCCACCAGGATCTTGGGTAGACAATGGATCAGGGTCTTCCAGTAAGTTTCCTCTGGGATTGGGAGAGAGGCCACAGCCAGTCCCTGCTGAGGGCTGGTCTTGGCAGGGAGCACAAGCAAGGAAGCAAGGCTGTGGAGCGATGCTTGGCTGCTGGCTGGTGACCTTGTGTTGCCATTAGATAACCCCTGAACAAGAGCCAGCCAGGAGCTCTGTGTGCAGCAGCTACCTGAGGTGAGCTGTCCCTGCCCTCACCACCCATCCACCCTGGGCAAAAATGTGCCTTCCCCTGTCTGCTGTAAAACACAGTCTTGATCCTGTGGTTGCCACTCTCAGGGCCCCAGGCAGCTGGTGGAGTGAGGGAGAGGGGACAGGTCACAGGATCATCTGACTGCCAGTGTCCTTGTGGCACCTGTAGCAGTGCACACTTGGTGCACAGAGGCAGGTGCTGAGCTATGGCTTTGCTTTTCTCTTGAGCTGTGATCCAGGTGCAAAGAGCACTCTCTGAAGTTTCCTCTCCATCACAGATGTGCTTACTGTCTGCATGGTCCAGAGGAAGGCATGCTGTCAGCCTAGAATTTGTCTCTGTCTGTAAGCCACTTGCTTAACTGCTTCCCATTGGGGCATATTCCTGTAAAATCAGGATGGTTCTGGCTGACTCTCTGAAGTGTTAGAGACTGGCCACAGACAGAGAGACCAGCTGGGATGTGAACAGGTAGAGCTGGAAAACTTGTCAAGGATCTCTCTTGTTCATGAATTCAAGGGTAAACCAATGTCCAGACTGAAGCCAAGAAAAAAGACTTTGTTCTGGTCAGGCAGGGAAGAATTGTGTGAATGTGATTTGGTTGCCCAGGATTTCATCTGGCAGATATAGTCTTGCTATTGCAAGGAGCTGGGAACTCCTGTGCTTACAGGCTTTTGTTTGGAAAAGTTCCCATCAGTTAGAGGTGCTGGGAAGGTTTTCTTGGGACAGAGAAGGGGCAGAGTTTGCATGTAATAAACACAAAATAAATCTCCTTATTGACTACAGGTGGACCTCTGTCCTGCAAATTAATAACTGAATTATTGAGTAATCTCTGGTGGTCACACAGTTCCAGACATACCAAGAAAACATCAGAGCAGAAGGTTGGTGGTTTTAAAGCTCCAGAGGAGAGCTGGGGCTATGGAAAGCAGCAGAGGAAGGTCAAAGACTGTTTCATTCAGTGCCTGCACAAAGTGTGAGCAAAAAAAAGACCTCGAGAAATAGTCCTATTTCTTACACTGGCTGGCTGTCATGTGCTTGATAGGTTTGGTAGTTTTAGGGGAGGAGAAAGGAAAAGAGGAGCATAGCCAGCTCCCTTAGAGGAGACCAGCCCATGGCTGGAACTGAAAACAAGGACTGCTGGAGAGCCAGAACTAACCCTGGCTATGCCAAGCAACACAGTGCATCCCCCCCAAAAAACATGGCTATGGCTGGGTGAATAGTGTGCTGAAAGTGTTTGCAGAGCTGGGGATCCACAGCACTGGAAGAAAGGGAGCTAGGACACCTGCAGAGCAGGGTGTGTGGGCAAAAGATGACTGCACACAGACCTGTGGGCCCTGCACAAACCATGCAAGCCACAAAAATCTGACCATGGCTGGATACAGATGATGCTGTAATATGATCGTGCATGAGACTGGCTCCAGTTCAGCGGGGCTGTGGTAGAGCACGCAGCACAGAAGAGATTCAGGCTGATGGCTGCTGATGCCTATCATTGCCAGTAAAATGGAGGAATGGACCACATGAAAACTATCCTGCTTATTCTGAAACAGACTCCCAAAAGGGCCTAAACTGGCTCAGAAACTTGCCACACAGCTCATCTCCCAGAAACCCTGCTATCACAGTGTCAAGAAGCTTTCCAGTGCAGAGCAGCTATGATGTGACCATGTAATGTCATGTGTGCAAATACAGACACAGGTTACAGAGATGTATGTCTGTCTGTATAAATGTGTATGTTTGCATATGTATGTATGTATGTATGGCACATAGAAATATCTTGCAAAGAGTCTGAGGCTCTGAACAGCCCCAGAATCACTGACATTCCCACAGAGATGTTCTCTGTGCCCTGGGAGTGAGGGCATTGGAAAAGGGGAGCCCCTGGGGCACACAGCCAAGGGCAGAGCAGCCCAGGGTAAACTGAAGCCAGCACTGCCTGGCCAAAATTAACATGCTCCTAATTGCCTAATCTGTAAGGACTCATCCCAGGGAGTTCTGAAAGAGTCTCGAGCTGTGGTATGGACGTGGGGAGGGCAGAGCAGTACCTTGCCTGAGGTCGCAGTACCATCACGTGTTAACCTAGGCAAGGGTGTGCTTTTGTCACTGTTATCACCACGGTAAGAGTGCTTACTGGAAAGCTTCCTTATCCCAGAGTGCAGAATCTAAAGGGAAGCAGTTGGACTGCATCCTCAGCTCCCCTGGCTTTGGCACACATAACTGAGCTGCCCAAATATTGCTTTAGCAGAGTTGGACACCGAGCAGAACGAGGAGGGTGTCTCTCTCGCAAAGTGCAGTGACACCAAGCCCAGCTTCAGGAAGTTCAGCATAAAGGAAGAATAGCAGCAAAAGCATCCTTGAGACGCAGCCAAAATCCGCCCAAGAGGGAAGTTCAGGTGCCACTTCTCCTGGGAGGTCAGGCCAGTGTGCTCAGGGTCAGTTTCCTGTCAGAGGCGGCTGCAAAATAATCTCCACATTGGACCTGAAATGGTGGTGGGCAGCAGAGGCACCTCCACCTTGTCCAGCACTGCCAAGACTGGAATTTTTTCTCATAGAAACTATGAAGCTGGGAGCATCCTTGAGCATGGAGATAGCTTTCCTCAGTAGAGAGGGTGGATGGGGGCATTCTCTTGCCGTGGAGAGCTGGGGAGTTGGGAGGAAAACATGGCCTCTCCTGTTGCCATGCTGGTCCCTGATGGCAGCCTTGCTCTGGCTGTGCCCTCCTGACCCAGCTCCAAGTCTGCATGCTGGCTGTACTGTCCCTGCAATTTAAGGTTTTTCTCACCAGCAGGGAACCACCAAAGAGCATTCCAGACAAAGACAAGTCTGCATTGTTTGCGGAAGAGGAGGTCAGACTGGATCCAAGGAGTGGAGGAAAGATCTGGTCTGAAGTTCATCACCTGCTTGTATAACTCAGGGTGGGTCAGAGCCTTGAATGTGCAGGGCAGGAAAGAGATTAAGTGAGGAAGAATGGAAAAGGTAAAGCCACAAATATTTGAAGGCCAGGAAGGGAACATTCTGCTCAGCTGCCTGGACAGAGGTTTATGATTATTTCCTATGCAGCTCAGTTGTGTTATCCACTGTGAAAAATCATTGGCCGTGGAGATATCTGATAAGAACAGAGCTGGCATCAGTTGGGAGAACAAAATGTCAAGAATGCATCGCTCTGCACCCCCACTTTTACCAGCAGGCAGGACATTGGTCTGGGAACAGTGTGTTGCTCACCCTTATCTCTAATTGCCCTGCTTGCCTAGCTTCTTTACTGCCTCCTAATGAGCCCAAAGATGATGTTTTGAGATTTGATCTTCTTCTAAGAACCCCTTCTCCTCCTGCCTCTGTGCTCCCCTTGACCTGTGCTCTTAATGCATGGCCTTGGCTGGTGATGGGAGGTCTGGGGAGCTGGGAATGATGTGAGTACAGAGGAATACCTCTAATTTGGCTAGCTCTGTACTCCTGTGCCAAGGGGGACATAGTTTTCCCCACAGAGCAGAAAAAGGTTGCCATTTATGGCAAAATCTATCTGTTCCCAAGTGAAGCAGTTTGCACTGTTTACTGTGAGGCAAAACCAAAATCCCCTTCCTCACTTACTTTGGCAAGAAAGGGGATATGAGCTGTGGGTTGCTGAACAGCCTCAGCCTACACCATGACTGTCCAGGGTACACAGGAGGTGTTGGGAGCAGGCTCCAAGAGTGACATCTTCAAGGGGAACCAATGGCCTGAGGTGGGATGCACCATACAGGAGCTCAAGGGCTTCTCCTGCCCATGCCACATCTCCTTCCAACAAACCCACCCCTCAGCTCTGTGGGACTGGAGAGCTGTGTCACCACCACACTCAGCAGGTGCAAAAGCTCATCCCACAGATGTGTGAAAAGTTGTTTTTCTAATGGTAACACACACATGGCATCTGAAGACACTTTTGTTCCTCAGTAAAGTAGGACAGGCCTTGTTAGGGTGGAATCATTAATGTTAGCCTGAAATGCAAGGAGGGACTGACCTACTTTTTCCTGCTCAAGATTTGATAGGCATTAATCTGTGAAAGAAAAGACTTTTCTTTACTCCTTCCTTCCTCAAGCTTGGCTGTAGCAGAGTGTCTTTCTCAAGACTGGCTTGGGAGGCTTTGCTTCCCCCAGCCCTTGTGAACCATCACATACTTATGGCCCAACAAGGCATGTCCTAAACTGCTGCTCAGATCTGCTGGAAATTCAGTTAATTTCTGTGAAACCCTGGGTAGAATACATGTCTCTCCCTGTGTTGTTGGACATACAATGCAAGCCCTGTCCCTGGGGACTGCTGCACCCTTCCCAGACTGCTGCTGGAGGGTATCCAAAGCTGGCTCCCTGATCTCCCTTAGGGCACAGCTGGGATGCTGAGCTGCTGGGGCTCAAGCCCCAGTGACACCCTGGGAGCAATGGCATTGCTGAGCTCTCCCTAGGCAGCAAGACAAGTCTATTCAAGCCTGAAAGGTGGTCAGGCAAAAGAGCATTTATGTAGCTGTATTTATACAGCTGTAGTTGTAAGACATCTGTGGGCAGGTATTTAAACATCTAGATCTTGACTGAGGGTCCAGGTGTTAATATTCCACCTATATGAGTGAAGACAGGACAATCCTTATGGACAACACAAACAGGAAAGTCCTGACATGGCTGTTACATGTCACGTGTGCATGTTCTGGGGAGGGGGGTTCATGGATGCTGGCTGAGAATCCAGCAACCACGTAGATGCAGCACTGAGTGGAGAGCTTCACGTGGGGGGTGACCCAAGGATAAGGCACAGAGAGGAGGAAGAGTTTCTGGGTGCTTCTTCCAAATTTGGTAGTAATTTGGGGATTTCACACACGGCATAAAAAGGGACCCTGCTGACACCAGTGCAAGTTCCTTGATTCCAGCAATGATGCGTGGGGGTTTAAAGATGTGGATGAGTTCAGGCAGCTGATTACAAAAACACACTGAAATCCAGAATGAAAAAGAGGAAGGCTTGGGCAAACTGTAGCTATCTGACTGCTTCCAGAGGAGGTAGTGAGGACTCTGCCCTGACTGCCCTGTCTGTGACCAAAATAGGCCTTCCCCAGCAGATCCTGAGGGTGGTCATCCCAGTATTAAGTTTTCTTTCCTGTCACACCTTCATTATTTCCAGGTGATCACGCTGTTCCCAATAGCTTGCACTGACTGCCAGCAGTGCAGCTGAGCTGTTCTTGACTCCTGGCCTACGGTAATTAGAAGGCTTTGCCGGAAGCCTTCAAGTGGTATCTGTTGCTTTGGGAGTGATTTGTCCAAGATGGTCAATTTTCACTGTGGAGGAGAAAGAAGGTCACTTGGAAATGTTCGCTCCAAGGAAAAACTCCCTTCATTTCTATTTTAATCTCTCAGGGGATTAATTGCCTCCTAAAAAAGCCCTGGAAGAGCAGAGATGTAAGAGCATGCAGGCAAGCACATGTGATAAGGATAGGCTGGGGACAACCATGTTTCGGACTGGCTGTTGCACAGATTTGCTTTTAGGAAGTGTTTTGTAAAAGGGAAAAAAAAACATTAAAAAGGAACAGGAAAATGTCCCTGGATGATTAGCTATATATACAACTGAAAAAAACACTAGCAGAAAATACCCTAACTGGAAAGCAAAACCCCAGCTGTCTGCTAAGCACTCCCTTCTCCTCTGCCTGTGGGCCTGGCTTTGTCTGCTGGGGCAGCAAGGAGCTGTGGGAAGACTATTCTCAGCCATTTCAGGTTGTAGCTTGACACTGTGGTAAACCTCCTGCCATCAGATCAAACACACCCCAGCCATGCCATGCACAGGGCAGATAAGTATAAACTTGTTGGTTCAAAACACTTTGTGAGTTTCTGAGACAATAGTTCTTGCACAGCCAAGCTTCATGCCTGTGCTGCTCTTTTTTTTCTCTGGATCAGGTGCTGATCATTCTCCCACACATGGGACGAAGCTGTCAAGAGCACCACACAATGCCCATTCAACAGGAAGGAGCCCTGTCACTGTACCTCAGCCAGAGCAGTTTCATAGGGATGGGAGATGCAGGGGGGCATTGGCTGGATGAAAACCATCAGACTGTCACCACACAATACCTATCACCAAAGATACCTGTGGATAGACTGCAGGAGTTGTATGAATGAAGGGTTTCAGGAGGTTATGTGGAAGCCAAGTCACCAAGGGGCATCACAACTGAGCTGGGTCAGTTTGTCTGGGCAAGGGTCACCACCAGAACTCTTTTGGCCAGTGCTGTTGCTGAGCTGTGTGGAGTGGCATCCTCCACAGCAGTGCTCCTCTTGACTTCTTGGCTGTCCCCCCATCAGGCCCAGCTCTGTTTCGTTGTGAAAGCCAGCCCTTGTATCCTATGTCCAGCAGGTATGAAGACCAAAGTAAATAAGCCTCAATGGAAACCATACTTGTTAGGGACAGAACGCGTGTTAGATTTCAGAATTCACCTTGGGACTCGTTCGCCAGAGCTGCTCCGAGCCCATCAGCACTGGTGGCTATTTTTAGTCCTGATTCCTGTCAGCTGTGGCTTCCAGTCCATGAATGTGACACGCTGTCAAGAATCCCTTTTTTCTTTACCCTTTAACATTGAAAACATGGCTGTGGGGTTTTCTTCTGCTGGCTGTTCAATGTCCTCTGCCAGAGTAAAGGGAAAAGCTGAGCTGCTGTGCCTGTGGAGAGGTTTCCCACTCCTCGTGGTGGATGGTTTTCTCACCATCCCTGACTCTCTGGCTTATTTCAGCACATCAGTTAAGCAAGCACATAGGACATGGGGGGGCTGGCTAGGCAAACCTCTGGGAGGTGACACCAACCTTCCCAGGCATACTTAGGAAGCACAGCTGTTTTCCAGCTATAGTTGGAAAGTTCTGGTGGCATTTCACTGGAGAGCTTTTCGGTATCTCCCTCCTGATCAGATCTCCCCTCTGGGCTGTTTGAACTGGCTGTTTGCCGGACAGCAGCATAAGCCTCCCAGAGGCAGAGGGAAAGTTTTGTGTACCATGCAGGAAAATGTGGGGCCTCCTAAAGTGAAAGGAAGAACATAAATGCAAGATTTTACAGCTGCTGTTATCAGAGCTGGGCAAATCAGCCATATTTTCTTTCCAGCCTTTTGAAGAGTCAGAGGGCTTAAAGGTTCATGCAAGTGAAGATTTTACTGTGCTTGGAAAGCCAGATGAAAGAAGCAGGGAGATAGACGATCTCATGGAAGCAAAGATGAGTGTGATGAGAGGGATTTCTATCCCTCCACAGAGGGAGTAAAAACTTTCCACAGATACAGACCTTCTGCCATACTTTTCATCGGCAAAGCCCAGGAGCCCAGAGGCCCTTGGGATGGCACATGGAATGATGGGGAAAGAGAAGGAGGGCTGCAGAGAATGGAGAAGAGGAGAGGTAGAAAAACAAAGCAACATCTGAAGCAAGTGCAGGCAGGATTTGAGCAAGCCTTCAGCAGTGAGCTGTGGGAGAGCACAGAAGGGGCCCCAAGCATTGGTACAATTTAGGGGCTGATGGAGTAAGAAGCTGTGGGGGTAGAGCTATGGAAGGTCCCTGGGATGTATGTTCGAAGCCAGACTCCTGGGAAAACTATCCACAGAGCTTTACGGAATATAATTGTTTATACATTTCCACCTAATTGGGGTTAATCTGCTTTCTACTTTGGCTAATCAGCTGGTTCAGAGGCCTAATAGGTTGGAGGGGGATGTTTCGCCCTCCTCCTGTTTTCAAGGCCATGGAGTCAGGGGCAAGCGAGCACCGTGGAGGGGCTCAGAGCTGCCTGCTGTCAAGTCTGGCATTCCTTGAGGAATGGTGCTGGGGAGCAGGTCCCCAGGAGGGACTAGTGCCTTTCTTCTTGCTAATTGGCAGAACTTGTGAAAACGAAGGATTACTGGGGAAAAAAAACCACCTCTGCAAGAGCCTAGCACTGAGCGAGGTAACTGCTCTCTAGAGGTCTGCTGAGGCTCCCACAGCCTGCTGGGTACCATTCCCAGCCAGCCCTATGCCCTGCCCTCATCCTTCTGCCCCAGGCCCCCAGCTCCAGCAAAGGATATGCATGACTCTGGCACAGACATCTGGTGTCCATGCACTCAGGCACCGATGCTATTTCAGGTTCCTTTGCTGGGTGGTGAGTCACGGGCATCTCATGCAAAATCTTCCATGTCACTTTAGGCTAAAGGAGAGGGCATTGCCATCATAAGCACATCCTGCCCTTTGAAGGTGGGAAAAAAGTCAGGGTGAGCTCAGCCATGTGATGAGAGCTCACTATGCTAAAGGGAAGCTGCTGTAAAGGCTGTCTCTCATTACTGCTCATTACTTAGCTTGTGAGTATTGACCAGCATCTAGGGCCAATATAAAACATCCATTGCCTTCTCTACCACCCTGGCCTGGTTACTTGCTCCCTTCCCCAAGAATTGAAGCCCCATTTGGCCCAGTCACAGCTCCCTCAGGCCCATGTCAAGGATGTCAAGAGTGACAGGGGGGGTGGAACTCCCCTCTAACATTTGTCTGTGCTTGTCCAGACTCTGCTTCAGAGTAGTTTTCTTTAGCAAGATGGCAACTGAACTGGTGAGTCACAGCACGAGGTAAAAGAAATGCTCCTGGACTGGTGTGAGATGTGCAGGTGAGGTCTAACTCCTGAGCAGCAACTCTGCCAAAAAGCATTCCTTCAAGATGTGGCTGGATCTGTCTGGAAAGGAGCCTCAGCTACAGGGCAGCACAAGGACAGCCCAACGAGGAGCCCTGGGAGTCTGCAAGGCAAGGGGTCAGCTCTGGCCTTGATGTTCTGAGTGGGCAGCTGCACCTTCAGGGGTCCCTCCTCACCTACACCTTTGAGTCTTAGTGAGAAGCCCACTGCTAAAGCTGTTTGAAGCTGAAATGTCAGGGAGAGTAACAGGACTCTTTTTTTTTTTTTCCCCCCCTGCATCAGACAACCAACACTGATTTTGCAACTTCCCAGCAGTGAACTGACCAAAATGTTTAAGGAAGTGTGACCCCCGAGTCAAGGAAGCGTCACGCCTGGGTGGACTGAGTGTCATTTCTGCATCACTTCAGTCATCATCACATCCAGTAACATACATAACCACATTTTTTCTTCCTCCCTTCATGCAACTCATCATCTCCCCTTCCCACTAGGATCACCTCACGCCCAGTTGCATCAATTCAACTGTTAGCATGGGCAGACTCCAACAATTGGAAGACTTTATTATTATTTTTAATCATCTCCAACTGGGGGTTCCACAGTAGAGTGTCCAAGACAAACTGAAACAGTTGCCACCCTCAACTTCTCATTTTTCCCTCCCTAGTGCTGAGTTTATATTGTTCAGTACATGAGGTAAGCAACCCAGCTTTAAAACACCACCTTAAAAAAACCAAAAAGTTATGAGGAAGGAGGGATGACAACATGGAGTTTTAATTGCAGAGCCTTTCAGTGCTGCAGTTTAGTGATCCTTTGCAGAGGTAGACACATATCTAAGAGGGGCACAGACCAGTAGCTCAGGAACAGGGCTTGAAGCATCTCCAGCTAGCTTTAGCATAACAGCGCTAGGAGCAATGAATAGTTAGGACTTCATGGTGACTGCCCACATGCAAAAGGCCAGCTCTCTCACAGAATTCTCACAGAAGTGAGCCATACAGGCATTAACAGTAAATCAAAGCATACAGAAAAAGGTTAGAGGGAAGCAACATGACTCACTTCAGCTCACAGAGACAGCTTGGACCCCAGACAACAGCAATGCCTTCCTCAAAAGTGGAGGATGCAGAATCCATGATCAGCCCCTGCCCTCATTCCAGAGGAGGCACAAGCCAGTATCAGGATGGGGCAAGTGCCATGCACAGAGGACACTAGGAAACACTATCCCTTGCTTGGCTAAGCAAGCAGGAAAATCAGTGTCAATTTTGAGAACAAGGCTGCTTGAATCCAAGTGCCACTGAGTGGAAGCCTGTTCTCTGAGCAAACAGCCCCTTAAGGCAGGCCAGCTCTTCTCTCCACTCAATGGGCACAAAAAAAGCCAAGATGCACAGTCAGAGTCCAGGAAGCTTCCTGAGCTTTAGGCTGTGAGATGCAAGTGCTGGCTAACAGTTTGTCACATTAAGCACTGAGCTAGAGTAAGGTGCACCGGGGCTTTTACACATGCTGTTGTCTGTGGGTCAAGCAGCTCTCCTTCCCCATTACAAAAACAGGAAGCCAGGGACTAACCCTTGCACTCACCACCACACCCTAAGCCAGGGTGTGGAGGCTGCCCTGAACCAGTTTTTGCCTTGAGAAAAACATCCACCTAAGACCATGTGGGGGCATCCTCTTATAATCCATCTTTATTTGTAAAAATCCACATATAAAATCTTCGGTTTCCTTTTACAAAAACAAAGGCACAGTAAAACTACTCAAACTCTCATCCCCCTGGACTGATGGTCGGACACTCCCCCCACCCCAACCTCCCCCTTTGCTTTCTGCTCCAGTCCATGTTTCTTCATGTTTCCTTTAGTTTCAGCTCACTCCTGCCCAGGCACAGTTCTGCTCTTGCAAAGATGAAGTATGCACACAGGGGAGATGGCGGAGAGGTGGCATGGGCTGTGCGTGGAATGTTTTACAGGTACTTTTTAGTAGTAGGTCTCTCTTTCCACCCAGCCTGAAGGAAAAGGAGGGAGAAAGCAGAGTTAGACTCAAGGCAGACCAAATATGAGGTTCATGGGAGCTCCTTTTAGGTTCTTGAAAACTTGCACTGTAGCACCTGAGCTACTAAGTGACCTGTCACAATGGGAAAATCTTGCCAAATTGATGTTCTGCAGCTTTCAGGACCTCTTCCAGCTTTTGAGAACTATCCAAGCATTAATCAGTCTTTTCTACCTACTTCAGTGTCTCCGTCCTTTTGTATAACAGCAGAGAATTTAGGGACAGCAAGAAGTCCTTAATTTGAACTAACTGCACAGTTACTGTGCAGGAAGGGGAAAACACAGCAAAATACACCCCCAAATAGTGCTTAGGGGCTTTGTTGGGGCTTCTGGAGAACTCAGCAGCATGAAGAGGTGGGGAAGGGAACACGCAGATGAGCAGCACGTCCTTACCGCCAGGGTTGCGTCTGATAATGAGCTTTCTGACTTCATCATACACGAAGATGAGGAGGGAGTATGGGAAAGCACAGAACCACCAGGTCGGCCTGTTTGGGAGAGCAGACAGTGAGAACACAGGCTGTGGAGATGCTCTTTGCCTGGCACAGCTCTGGCTTGATGGCACACTCAAGCCCAAGAAGGCTGGCATGACCCAGCTTGCCAGTACAGTCTGGCTGGGGTTCAAGCAAGAATCCTCCAAGCCAAGAACTACTACCAGGTTTTCTGCTGCAATAGGTTTGGATCCACTTTTGGACAGTAATTCCAACACAAGGTGTGTCATAGCACCTTTGCTCATCTGTGTACCAGCACCTCCCCACCTACCAATCAAGCAATATTTCCTTTAAGTACACACAACCTTTGTGCCCAGAGCCTTGCTCGCTGGAACTGTATTGTTTCCCTCGTGATTTACACGTGCTAACATCCAGCTGCTGCAGGCACTGGGCAGAGGCCAGCCTTGGTGTTAGGAAATGCTCACACTTAGTACCCAACTCCACACAACGCTTCCAATGGAATGCAAGATGTACCAGCATTTATTTTTTTTTTCCATGAAGATTTCATGACACTTAAACTTTGAACAGTCCTCTGGCTTAAGACTAAACCCTGACATGAAATGTTGCAATGCTGTTGAGCAACACTTAAGATGTTGGCACCTTCCCAACCGTAATAGGAAAATTACTGTGCATCAAATGGTCATCTGCATCTACGTAGCAGCTTTTAAAAGACTTTACTACTTGTTCTCTTCCCAAGGAATGCAGGAAAAAGGCACAAGACGTCATCAGTAGTTCTTTAGCACCAAAGAGTCATTTGGCCTATGATTTAGAGCAATACAACTGGCTTTCTTTGGAGTTGCAGTACCCTACCCATAAAAATACTCCATGCAACTCAAGTGCAAGAGGCAGCTGCACTGGAGCACAGTGGTACTGAAGCTGTACCACTGATTTTTCGTGAGGTACTGAACAGCAGGCTCCCCAAAAACATTCCACACACAGTGAAGAAAACCCTGGTGTGCCACAGGACAGCAAAGGATCACTGACACCCATAACCCTTAAGACTAGGTTTGATGCTCCACTAGTTCACAACTACTTTTATCCATCTCCCCACCCAAGTGCTATTGTTCTGTGGTACAATCTGTTACACAAAAAGCATGATGCAACTTACTTTAGAGGATACATCCTTAGAGCAACATCCATCCCAGGGCAGTAGGACAGGAAGGCAGCCAGAGCAGTCTCCTCAAAGAGACCAAATATTAAGATCTTGTTCCTAGAAGAGACAAGAAAGAAGTCAGTGACAAAATACTTTCAGAGATGACATCCTAAAAACCACCTAGTTGCCACATGGGAGCGAATGCAAACACAGACATTCCAGTCTAGCCCAGAAGTTCATCAGGTGGGCACTAACAGGCCATCCAAGGTGACAGCAGAGTTGCCATTCTGGTCTTTTAAGTCTCTTCATAGAGACAGTTTATGATCAAGTCAACCAGCAATCGCTGTCATCACAAATTCAGGAGGTGGCTGGGGCTCATGCCATGAGATCTCTTATGTATAAGATCAAGAGATGAAGGCTGTGTGCTGGAGCATCAGTGTCCTTTGAGGCAGGCCAGCTCCCACAGACAGTGCCAACAGAAGCCACCACTTCTTTGTCTCAGCCTGACAACTGCAAGTCTACAGGCAAGTACTACAATGAAGAGAGCACCAGGTCTTCTTTTACCCACTACCGAGGCAGTCTGGTCAAGACTTACACCAGAACACCCAGACACTGCTGGGATGAAGGACTAGAATGCTGTGTGCTGGAGAACACAGAGTCCAGTTCTAAATCCTCCATGGACAGCCTGACTTACTTCATCCCCTGCTGGAAGACAGAGTTTCTTCGGGTCTTACAAATGATCAAGTCTGCCCACTGCACGACCACGATGCTGACAAAGAAGGCTGTATGGCAAGTGAACTCCACTATTTTCCTCTGTTCATAGGTCTAGGGAGCAGACAAAGCAGAGAGCATTCGTTCAGACACGCTGCCTTTGCTCCCTGGTGCTCACAAGTTCAACAGGTGTTAATATTTCAGCTGGCAGCCTCTAAGCTGTGCCTCAAAACTTACCCACTGCTGCCCATAGCTGTCTTCCACATCGTTGATCCACCGGTCATCCCACTGAACTCTGATCCCTAGCAAGCCAGAAGGCCAGAACCCATTCTCTGCCATGATTACAAAATAGGTGAAGAAGCCTCCAAGGGCCTGGATCATACCTAAACAGATAAGAAAGGATGATAAAACTGATGAAGGTACTGAGTAGAGCAATTATAACACAGAACAACAGTTTGCAGGAAACCCCAACCATCTTAAAAATTACTCTTTGTGGGGCTCAGTGTCCCAAGCAGTAGCTGTAAAAATAGTCCACATTAACATCAAAAATCAGCTGCAACCCTTTTGCTGAGCAGCTTCTGCCCTCGACTTTGTACAGAGTTACTTCTGTTCTGTCCTGTGCTGTGATGGCACTGTACTCAAGGACACAAGATAAAACTCCCTTTGTATTCTCATTAAGCCTTGCCCACCCCCAACCCTTGCAAAATACAGTCAAGAAGGTTCCCAAGGTTTGCTGCAATTAAGCATGAGCTCCCATCCTGTGAACTGGGCATGTCTCTGTAGCTGCCTTTAATCAAGGCTCCTAATGCTGTGTGTTTAGGGATATGTTGGAGAGAATCCTTTACTTCTAATTAAACTAACAATGGGATCTATGTTCTTGCTGAACAAGTCTGAACCAGAGGAGAGCTGGTTGTCAGCCAGTTCCTTTACAGTGCTGTGCAATTAAACAAAATTACTGTGAAAGCGATTCAATGGATCAAGCTGCACAAGCCACCGCTATAAGCCATGGGGGAAGAATCATGGCAAGTTCTTTACAGCCCGAGGTTCTGGTTTACACACCCCAAACCTCAACCCTACCAAAATAAGCAGAGCAGGTCACTGACTCAAGATTGTGCACAACCCCTGCTACCACCAAGTTCAAATTGGTGCCAGAGAAAACAGAGCAGCTTACCAATCTGCCCATAGGCCATGCTGATCAGCCTTTCATTCACCAGCTTGTCTGTTTTGGGATTTCTGGGCTGCCTCTTCATGATGTCACTCTCTGCCTGCTCATATGCCAGGGAGATAGCAGGGACCTGAGGGTGGCAGGACTGCTGTTAGAACGGTTTCAACTCTCCACTGTACAGAGCCTTCCCTATCCCAGCTATTCAGGGTGAGAAACAGCACTCCCCAAAAGCCCTAGCTGTGGTACTCCAAAAGGACCTTATCCCCTCCCCAAGCCCAGTTTGTCCTTACAGGGAGCTGAAAGATCCTCAGACTCAAGAGCCATGAGAGGAATGTGATTAAAGGAGTACCAGATGGTAGCTTATTTTAAATCAGAACACTAGAGAAAACGGTATCTAAGCATTTTCCTTCCACCTGCCCTTTCTTTAGGACACTTAAGAACATCCACTTTTTCCTGAGACAAAAAACCCCATATTCACCATGTCAGTGCCCAAGTCAATGCAGAGGATGGTGACTGTTCCCAGAGGAAGGGGTATGTTTGCAATGATGAAGATCAGGAACGGCGTGATTTCAGGAATGTTACTGGTCAAGGTGTAGGCAATAGACTTCTTCAGGTTATCAAAGATCAGACGCCCTGGGGCAAGGAGGAGAGAACAGGGTAACTCTCACTGATCAGCAGAAGGCAGCCAGGCAGCTCATAGGCAGCCTCAGAGCTAACACCAAATGGCAAAATGCTAGTGCAGCAAATAAAAGGGTTCTCTTGCATGTGAGGGTGAGACTGCTCCATGCACAGCAGCACCTGTGCAGAGCGACACTTTTGGTCACAGCAATCAAGGCTCTCTGCAAACAGCAGTAGGATACTAAGCCTTGGTTTCTGGACATCATCAAGAGCCCCTGGAGGGACCCTCTGTTGTGCTCCTGTTTGAGAGAGAGCTACTTCTCCATCAGGGAGGAAGATGTGTCACGCTCAGCTGGCAAAGATGACTGTAAGGTCACGTGTTAGGCAAAAGCACAAAGTAGCTTTTGTTACTCAGAGGCTTCTTACTGTTACCCATCCCAAAGGGTCAAGCTGAACCCAAGAAAAGGAATAAAACTTTGAAGGGAGGAGGAAAAGTGCTGCTCTCCTTGAAAACCCTTGTCATGCAGGCAAGCTCAAAGAAGAGCCCCCCAGGTTCCCCCTATTTCAGAGGGGATGGTGAAGCATGTTACTTTAGCACCACTGCACACAAGTTATAGACTCACCTTCTTCAACCCCAGTGACAATGGAGGCAAAGTTGTCATCCAGCAGAATCATGTCAGCTGCCTGCTTGGAGACATCTGAGCCAGCAATACCCATAGCAACACCAATGTCAGCCTTCTTCAGGGCTGGGGAATCATTCACACCATCACCTGTCACTGCTACAATGGCACCCTAGTCACAAAGGAACAGCAAGAATGAAATCATCATGTAACATGTTCTGGGTAGAAAAGCTTTCTTTTTTATCTTTCTTTCAGATGGAGCACAAAAAAACTATTTCACATTGTAAAGAAACCTCAGTTCCTCCCTGCCCTCCCCTCACCCTTTCCCTGTTCTGATCAGGCTCAGAAAGATAACCATGCTGCTCTGTCCAAGGGAGACACATGTTGAATCCTCCTCTCCCAAATACATCCAAAGCATTTAGGAGTTAAGTACACTAATGAACACAGGATCAGAAGAAAGCCTCAAGCCTCTGTACAAACTGAAGATGTTTTCCTGCCAGACTCTTACATTTATGTATTGTGGAGCAGCCTGACACCAGCAGCTGAAGGCTGCTGACACACAGATTTAATCTGGCCCTTTACAAGAGGGCACTGAGGAGACTTAGCCCTACCACTTCAACAGCAGAACTGGTTGGTAGTTTACATATCTATGTCTGGGGATTCCTCTAATATGACATATCCTCACTCTCCCTCTCTTTACCTGTCGCTGACAGCCTTCCACAATGATAAGCTTCTGCTGAGGAGATGTCCTGGCAAAGACAATTTCTGTATGGTGAAGCAGGATGTCATCCAATTGCTCACTAGTCATGTCCTTCAAATCTGAGCCATGAACCACACAAGCTTTGGCATCCCTGCAAAGAGGAGACGAGATGTTTTACTTCACAAGAAGTTTCTCATCAGCTGTACTTGCCCTTACATCTATGGCTCTTCAGTGCTCTTGGGAAAGACCAGCTACTACTATGAGTAAACACTAATCCAGGCAGCCTCTGCACAGAGGTTTGGTGCTCAAAATTTCAGAGGCAGATGGGGAACACCAAGAAAAACACAACTAAGAAAGAACCAAGCAACAGAGAAAAAAAAACTCATGAGCAGATTAATTCTTTCCACAGCTTTCTAAAGTGCATCAAGGCAAAGACTAGTTGTTTCCACAAATCTTGGCCTCTCTGCAAAAAAGGAACCCCTGGCTCAGGTAGTTAGCTTGCAAGGTTTCCAGAGATGCTGCTGTCTTCTGCAGGCAATCCTTTTTTGCAACAGACTGCTGACCATGTGACTGATGACACGTGGCTCTTCAGAGTGTGTTCACACCATGCCAGTTCCAACTAATTTACACCCTTCGGCCACAAAAGCATGCAATGTTATATTTAGACTGGTTTGGTACCCTACATGCTGCAGCAAAATACCATCTCTCCAGCCCAGCATACCATCCCTTATAGGTCTAGGAGACTATCCACACAGCTCTTGAAATCACCCAGTTTAGACAGGGAAATTCCTTCTCCACCCTTAGAGCCAGCTGCTGACCTGCTCAGTCATACAGCCCAGCCAACCCCAGCCTGCATTGCTGCGTTTTGAAGTTACCCTCAAAATTTAAAAAAAAAAAAAAAAATCCCAACCAAAAA
>VZRX01014065.1:142547-161298 GCA_013398075.1 Notiomystis cincta
ATACCCCACAAAATAAAAAAAAAAAAAAAAAAATCCCAACCAAAAAAAAACCCCAAGCAATTTTGTTTCACAGGGTGTCTCTATTCACAGTTCATAAGATATGTGGCTGTCCTCCAGCCCAAACACAGGCTGGGTCAAGCTAAGCAATGCAGACAGCCCAGCCATTCTGCAAACAGTCTGCTTATGCCAAAGCACATTTTCTGAGGATGTCTTAGTCCCAGCTAGGCTATGAAGACAAGCATTAACCCTTAAGAAGTTCCCTTTTTACATTTATTCTGCTGGTAGCTATGCACAAGAATCAACTCCTCTGCCTGGCGTAAGTCCCGCTCCCTTTGCTCTCCTACAATCTTTCTTACTCTTAGCTACATCCCACACATGAGACATACACATTTAAGACAGTCTTGTGCATTCTTCACATAATTCATGATACACATTGAAGAGCCACAATACGCTGAGCTAAGCAAATGCCAAGCTTTTCGTGTCCAGGGGGAGATGCTGAGGGATTATCCAAGGCAAGGAGAGAGGCAAATGTTTAGTTCTTTGAAGAGCTCTGGCCTTTCCCAGCAGACATTACCTGGGGTTGACCTGGCTGACAGGAATGTTGAGTCGAGCAGCAATATCTTCTACTGTTTCGTTGCCCTCGGAGATGATGCCCACACCCTTGGCAATGGCTTTGGCTGTGATCGGGTGGTCTCCAGTAACCATGATGACCTGAAATGCAAACAGACTGCCATGAAAGCCTTGCCTGCACTGCACAGCAACACTGCCCAAAAGGCAGGGGCCCTCACACTGAAAAGGCCACGTGTCTGTTGTTCTATTCTGAGTGCTAGGACAGGGCAAGTCTGAGGTGCAGGCAGTAACCTGCTACCAGTAGGATGCAAGGGACTGAGGTGGATGGAAGACAAAAAATGGTTAATGTTGAGCTAATGGAGCCAGGTCCATTTCCAGCCTGTGCTTCCCTCTCATCTTAGTCAGTACTGTGGCACATGCAGAACACACCCTGAGCCAAATCACGTGCTTGGGACACCATGCTCTTAGCACCTGCAGTGCCCTCAGAGTTTGGAGTTTCACTCATTTTTTCAGTTCATGAACACACAACTGTTTGTATTTAACTTAGAAATTAAGCCTGAAGTTAAATCCTGACCAATTACTTCATCCACTCATATTGCAGCAATACAGGAAGTCAAGGAAGCCCTTTATTTCCACAGGTATGAAGTGAGAGGATTTTCAACCCAGGAATAAATTACCTTGATCCCAGCACTTCTGCATTTGCCAACAGCATCTGGCACAGCAGCACGAGGAGGGTCAATCATGGACATCAGTCCTACAAAGCAGAGTTTGTCTACAGGGAAGTTCAGGTCGTCTGTATCAAACTGGAAACCGTCAGGGAACTGATCATCAGGCAGAGCCAGGTGGCAGAACCCTGTAACACATCAGGAGGCAGAGAGAGTGAACACTTAGTGCTTCTGCAAACAGCCACACAAGAATAACAGGGCAGCTTAGTCAGAGGTCTAGCCAAGGCTGTTGATGCAGGAGTCACGCTCCTGTTCTGGTTGCCCAGCCTGGTTCTTGTGCAGTGGAACAAACCACAGACCCTGTGGTCCCATGGAAGGTCCCAAATGCTTGGCTGTGTTCTCATCTGTGTGACTCCACTGCCAGGCAGGACCAGACCCTGCATGCAGGCTGCCTTTTAGATTAAAGGCACCACTGCTGCTACAAGAATTGCTGAAGTGACCTTACTACTATGGTTACACTGCAGGAACAGAGTGACCCTTCACTTAATCTGTGAGGACTGCACAGGAACATGAAGGACAAATCTTTCCCAATGTAATAAGGCTGGTTTTGCTTACCTAATACTCTCTCCCCGAGGCCTCCCAGCTCAAGGTAGGCATTCTGAAAAGCATCTTTCATTTCCTCATCCAGTGGCTGCTCTTTGCCATGAATAAGAATGGTGCTGCAGCGATCCAAGATCCTCTCTGGAGCTCCCTTCATCACCAGCAAGTAACGGGATTCTGATGGATTAGCATTTTTGTGGATAGACAGCTAGAGGTGGAAAAAATTAATCTGTTCTATAAACATGGACTGTGAAGGTCGCAAGTAATCAACATCAACGTTTTGCAACTACAGCAGCTCAGGGCCATTTGTGATATTCTGCTCTAGTTTTCATTTACCCACACTTTAAAGAGGCTTACAAACCAAGGAACCTGTGCTTTCTTTAACACTAACATGTAACTGCAGGTGTTGTAATGACCTTTTTTGTACCCAAGTGCCACCTGTTAAGGTCACTTCCCAGCAGTTCATTCCAGTTTCCAGATCTGAGTTACTCCACACTCTGTGCACTACTGCTACACAGGTTGAGAGCATGTCTGATCCTTTGTTAGAAGCTGACACCTTAGTGTCAGTGCAGCTCCTATACAGTCTTACTATGGTCTGTTAACTTAGATTTATAGAGCAGTCTTCAACCAAGTAAAGGCTAGACAAGATCTGGGTGCCAGAACAAGTTTTGAGGCACACTGTGTGCAAATTTACACAAGTACTTCACGCAGCAGCTCTCCTTCAAAAGGACATCTGCTTACCTGGTACTTGTTGGTAGAGTTAAATGGTATTTCCACCACTTTGGGATATCTTTCTCTCATCTCCTTGACAGAACCACAGCACAATTCAATGCATTTCAGAAGTGCAGACTCGGAGGCATCTCCTGCCACTGCTCGCTGAGGAAAAAAGACAACTATCAAAACATATAATCACAGAAGACTGGATATTTAAAATAGATTTTAAAAGTGAATTCATCACAGCCCAGTCCCAGCTTCTACATAATATTATTTGAAAGCAAAGAATAAATAATGCTATTATCTAGTAGTGACAAATACTGCATTTCAGAATGCCAGGCCTCCCATCTTGAGAGAGCAGCAGTCTTCTTGTGACAAAGTCAAGAAGCCCTTTTAAAGGGTTAGAGAAAGTCACATAACCAGGCACAGTCAGACCAAGTGAGGCTGGAGGGTAAACTTTGAGAAGAACTGCTGTAAGCTGCTTGCCACGAAGAACAGCTAATGTGAGATGAAGACTGATGACATGCACACAGAAACACTTTCATGTGCTCTCTCCCACTCCAGTATAAGACCAGCTTATCAAGCCTCTGGGAGAGATTTCATCTGTCCATGCCCCCTTCTTCCCCTAAAGGCTGGCACTGGTAGAGATGGGAGATGGAGATTCTCAGCCCAGGAGATCTGTATTTGCTCAATGTCCTGGTGGAGTTTCCTTTGCTGCAATTAAAACCAAGTATTTGCCCTTCTGGTCTCTTTGTCCATGAGAATTTGGTTTTTTTCCCATTTCTATACTACTTTTGGAGATCTAAAGACTTCTCAAGACTCCTCTCTCCCAAGCCTTCCTTAAACAGGAAGAACTCCAGCTCCTTAACTTCAGGTCACACTTTGTAGACTTAAGACACAGTCAGAGGAGCGCTGGGGAAAAATAGTTTGTTCCATCATCTCTACTACCACTGCATCACAACACCCTTGGGAATAAGTTTACTAAGCAACATGACTAATACTTGACAGATTATAAGCACTGTATAGTTAATTTCAGCCCTGGCTGGGTCACAGTTCAGAAGCAGGAATGTGAACTGGTGCTTTGCCAGCATTTGCACCAGCACTGAACCAGTGAAAGCTCAAGGAGACTTGCCAGTGAGAGCAGATTGCCTCTAGCCAGGCTCCCACAACTGCAGCTCCCCCAGCTCTGATGTCTGCTTCTCCCAGCACCAGGTGTTTGTAGCTTTGAAGTGTACAAATGCCAGAGACAGCAATTCCTGGAACAGCCAGATACTGGGAAATACCTAAGAAAGCTTTCTGGTCTTTCCTAGCCCTGTCTGAAATATCTGGCCTCCCCAACTGAGCGTAGATGCCAGCAGATGGCAGGGATTCTGCTATGGGAAAAATGTCTTCCCAATCCCATCTCCCCTGCCCACAGAACACCTCCCCTAAGAGTGCTAGATTGCAGAAAAGATTAAGAGTGGCAGGCATCTCTTACTCTGCAGGTTCCTGTGACCCACAGATTGTAATCTCACTACCATTATGGGAGGACAGTGGTGGGGAACAAGATCAATTTTTTTTTTGGAACTCACCTTAAGGATTGGTACATTTTCCTGGCCAGCCTGAAACACAGCACGGTTACAGAGACCTGCAATTCTGGACAAAGCACTCCAAGTGGCTGAGCTCTTGTCAAAGGAAGCACCTGAAAGCAGAGGAAGAATGTCAAAAAGCCACCTCTCAAAAAAGTCACCATAAGCTCAAAATTCCACAAGTTTAAGAGCAAGAAACCCTTATCTCAGGAACAGGAAACTCTCAGACCATCACTACATCTTTCACTCCTCCTCTCTCCCCAGATACTTGATGAGCAGCTGATTATTTTAAGACCAGAAGGTGGAAGAGCAGCAGTGTGAGAGAACAGCTCTGCTTTCAAGATTCCAGTAACAGCCATATCCAGCAGGAACAGAGGGACACACTGACAAAGCCAAGGAATTCTGGACAGATAATGCTCATTCAGAGGGCTTGAGCAAGGGAATAACTGGGTTCCACCTTCAGCATGTCTCACTTTATCCATCAACCCAGGAACCACATGAAATAGTTCCCAAAGGAACAATACTTAAATAAAGAGACTCTCATGCTGGCTGTTAAGTTGGCTTTAAGGGGATGAATTAAAGAGACAGTTAACTGATAACCTAACATATTTTCCATTAAGTGAATTCTTCTAGGTTTATTTCCACTGCAGCCACGCCAACCACTGCCCGGCCGAGGGCTTCCAAAAAATCTATTTATAGCTCATTACTTTGCACTAGTGTTAAGTAAAGTGGCTTTTTAAACTGTGCAGACAAGCACAATGTTTTGGAGTGGTTCAGGGCAGGGTACAGCAGCACTACTGGAAAAACGTTTATGCTACTAATGTATTGCAAGCACAGCATTTCACAAGGTAGATGACAGCTAGGGAACTCCTGAGTTTGATTGTATTGAACAGCTCTGGAGAGATAAACATTTCTCTCCACTGCACACTGAGATTTCAGATTCTTATCAACTAGGAGAAACTTCCTGCTAAAGCCTTACATTCATTGCTGGCCCTATGCAAAGACAACCTGGATGTTCTGGGAAAAATCCTGGCCAAAGGCAACCATCTAATTCCACATGGGAACTTTCCATCTGTGTCCAGCCTCAGGTAATTATTATTGGGCTAGCACTTCTACTGTCCATACTTTCAACAGACTTAAGATTGAGCAGTTTCATCAAGATACTTTTTGGTAAAGATAATCAGGTACTTTGCAAATATTTCTATGTACAGGACAAACACATGGGGCTGAACTTTCAAGAGGCTCAAATCCCAATGGAGTTACTCTGCACAAAAGGCAGGCTTTGCAGAGTTTAAGGAGTAAACAGAACCGTGGTACAGTGCAAAGCTTTCTATGTGTCACTTCCAATTTTTTTTATGCTCATTCCAGATTGTACATTAGAAGTCCTTGCATTGTGAACTTTGCTTGGACTGGAGAGCAACAAACATGGGCTCCTTAGAAGTACCAGTGTCCAGGAAGGCCCAGAAAAATCCATTTTTTAAATGAAATGCCTCAAGCACAGAGAGACAGTCTTACCACTCTGGTTCTCTGTAGTGTCAGCCTCATGAATCTGATTGTCAAACCACATGTGGGCAACTGTCATGCGATTCTGTGTCAGAGTGCCCGTCTTGTCAGAGCAGATGGTGGACGTGGAGCCCAGGGTCTCCACAGCCTCGAGGTTCTTCACCAGGCAGTTCTTACGAGCCATACGCTTGGCTGTTAGTGTCAGACACACCTGGGGACAAGAAAAGTCAGGTTAGAGGCACTCAGGCAGTAATAACACTGCTGTCTAACTCAATGTGCACGTGGAACAACAACCAGCTTCCATGCCCTGCAGTGATTCCCTAACTCCATGCTCACTCTGCCAGTACAAAATAAACAGCAACACTTCAGTCCAGGTTGCTAGGTTTATTATTTTTCTCATAATAAAACCTCTAGAAAAAGGACAGTCAAGGCTTCAGCCTCCTGCTTCTCAGTCCATTAGGAAGGAAATAACATGCCCCAGACTAACACTTCAAAGTTACCACCTCCTAATCACAGGAGTTCTCAAAATAGGTGAAGGCAGGTCACACATGAGATGGCCCAAATTAGCTCTGGTGATAGGGCTTGCCACTTAGGATGGAAAGTGAGCAGCTCCAGCTCACTTGCTTGCTAGAGACTCTCATCTGGTTCCAGTTCCCAACTGTTCACTCTCTGCCTTGGCTGCTATTCTGCTTCCTAAGGCGGCATGGAACCATTTTCTCCTGTCTGCCACCACTCTCCATACACCTAAGCACACCTAGATATTCCCACCACCTCTTCAGGAAAACAAACTTATAAAAACCTCTGACAGATCCCAAGCTGAAAGCTGGGGCTAGAGTGAAAGTTGTAGCAGGAAAACCTCTTCTTGCCACAGAAAAAGACAAAGACCAGAACTCCTAGTCTTGCTCACTTAAGTTGCATGATGCCAAGCATCTGTGCAGGTCCAACTTAGGGACCCATCTTTATGAGATAAAATTGCTGCAGAACTTGATGCTGATTCAGGCAATTAGCTAAAGTACACTGACCTTATAAAGCCCAGCCCTACATGCTCATCTTCCATTACTTTAGTGTTCACCTCTCTTAATGCACACTGAGCATGAAGAACTCCACTTTCTTAAGGACCACAGGCAGCAAATTTGATCTTTTTTGCCTAACTTTACTCACCGTAACCGTTGCAAGCAGCCCCTCAGGGACATTGGCAACAATGATCCCGATGAGGAAGATAACAGCCTCCAGCCATGTGTACTCAAGGATGAGGGAAAGGATGAAGAAGGAGACACCCAGGAACACAGCCACTCCAGTGATGAGGTGGATGAAGTGCTCAATCTCCATGGCAATTGGAGTTTTCCCCCCTTCCAGTCCAGAAGCCAGACTGGCAATACGGCCCATCACAGTGCGATCCCCAGTGCTAATGACAATGCCACGGGCAGTGCCTGCAAAAGAGAGGGGTTTTAGAAAACAAAAGCAGACACACCCTAATACCCTGCAGGTGTGGAAGAGATGTTCTGGCTGGGCTTCAGCAGAAAGATTGCCTACCCCCATACTCAGAGATGCAACAGAAGTCTGCCAGAGATGCCTGACGTTCCTGCTTTCTGCAGCAGCTGTAGTGTTTCATACAGCTCTGCCTCATGGTTCACATTGTTATCTGCACTTCAACACTTTCTACTTGTAATAAAGACACACCTCATAGCTGCTCCTCTAAAAGAAGCAAGAACAAAAAACCCAGTAGTGCTGTGGAGTCTTTGCCCAACAGTATTGCAGTTGGAATGGGCAAGGACTTGGATGGCAACTTCTACCCTGCTCTTGCATAGTAGAAGTATGCTCATGGTGTTATCACACTGCTTATCTATATAGCTCAGTATCATTGCTCACACTTCAGGGAAGTAGGAGACACACATACCTTCCACACAGTTAGTGGAAAAGAAGGCAATGTTCCTGGTCTCCAGTGGATTCTCATGGGAGAAGTCTGGAGACCTGGTCTGAGGCTCTGATTCACCAGTAAGTGAGGAGTTATCCACCTACGTGAAAGAGAGGACTTTGTCACACAGATGCCTACTAGGTACTTCCTCCATCCTTCTCCTCCACTCCAGCCCTCATTCACAGCATAGAAGACTAATTTGTCCTCCTTCAGAATGAAGTTTCCAGACAGCCTGTCTCTAATGTACCTTGCATCCATGTGCAGATATGATCCGAAGGTCAGCTGGAATTCTGTCTCCTCCTTTCACCTCCACCAGATCCCCAACTACAACACCTTCAGCATTTATGCTCATCTTCTCACCATTTCTGACTACAAGTGCTTGCTGAAAGACAGTGAAGAAACAATTCTTGTCAAAAGCAACTCCTAAGAAGAGGCTCAAAAAAATCTGAGAATCTTAAAATAGTTGTACTATGATTCTACAGTGTTTCTACTTGTACTAAGATGTTTATATCTGATATATGTGTTATTTAAGAAAGAACAGGTATTTTTTGTTTTCTTGACATAAAAACTCCTTGTTCCCAAGGTGACAGTTTGATAGTTAGATATGATCCAGACTTTCCATGAAGAAATCTAAATTTTAGTGCTTATCACACCAGTTACTGAACTCCCTAGACTATGGATAAAATGTCCTATGATTGTTAATAAGCTGGTGGAACCTACAAGTTTTCAGGAACTACCTTGGCCTATTAGCACAGTTACTTGGAGCAGTCTCCCAAAACCCTCAAAATTAAGAGTTAGTAACCCACATAAACAGGCAGGGCCTTGCAATTGGCGATGATGTTTAAAACCATTAATACCTTTGATCAAGCTATGGCTTGCTAGACCTCAAGGAAATGATTTATTCCATACCTGAGGCACCAAGTTCTTGAAGGACTCCATGATCTTGGAACTTTTTGCTTCTTGGTAATAAGAGAAACAGCCAGTAATGATAACCACAGCTGCCAACACAATACCCAGGTACAGCTACAAAGAACAGAGAAAATGAGTCAGAGGACAATCTGCCTGAAAGACTTCCAGTTTGTCCAAATAAATTGCCTGGCATTTAAGTGCCCCATCACATGAGGGGCATGAAGGTACTTGCAGTCTCTGTACCTTTTGAACACAAAGGCTGTCCACAAGCTAGTGTTGTTAACACAACACAAAGGAAGCTGGCTGCTCCTTTCATTATGTGGAAGCACTCCAAAACACGTTAAGCTCACACACTGCATTTCCCGTGCTTATGGGAAAAGCTTCTGGACTGAATGCTTCAAGGAGGTTAATCTGCTTTGAGCCCAACAGGCTGCCTGGGCTGCCTCTGAGGTAAACCAGACCGTTTTACTTACGTTATCATTGTTGGGCTCCTCCTCCATCAAGCTCTGTATGCCATAAGCCAGAAAACACAGAATAGCACCGATCCACAGCAGGAGTGAGAATCCTCCAAAGAGCTGCCTGCAGAACTTGACCCATTCAGGAGTGGTGGGCGGGGGGGTGAGGGCATTTGGGCCATCACGAGCCAGGATCTCCGCTGCACGTGCGGAAGTCAAACCCTACAAGAGAGGTACTTGTTTTAGGCATTGTGGCAAGACCAGCTGGAGAAGGTAGGTCTGAATTTGTTCAAGGTCTACTGCAGCAACGAGGAGCTGCTAACAGGAAATGGAGATGGCCACAGCTGCCAGGGTTCCACAACACAAGGGCAGGATGTGAGAGCTGAATGCCAAAACAGGAGCTACAGGATGCTGAATGCTACTTGAGGAGCCTGCAGGCCTACAAACACTGAGGAAGGGCAGGACAAGAAGGCTACAACCACAGACTCTGAGCTCTGAGTGCCATCCACCTTATCAAATCATGGAACAAGTGAAAGCTGGAGGCCATAAACGTGATGGCATGTTGGAACAACCTTCCAGGAAGTTCAGCTTTCAGAAGCCAAGGTCTTGGACACAAAAAATGCAAATCTCTGCACTGTTATAAAGAGCAGATTTGATGCTATATGCAATCACACAGGAAATGCATTAAGCAAAGCAAACAACAGCAAGAGTGTAAAACCACTGCAGTGCTTCTGCACCAGACTCTGAGGTAGCCTAGGACATCTGCACACCTCTTACTGCAGAAAGGCAAAATTTTAACTGCTACTAGCCATCATTAAGTCTCTGGGCTTCTGCTAGCTCTCTAGACTACATTTGCAACATAAACATTTGCCTTTATTACGTGCTCCTCAGGAAAAAATAAAACCAAGAATCAACTTGACCTTGAACATTCAAAGGCAGATAACAGTGACTTTGTTAGAAGCAAAGTCACTAAAGTATTGCAGTCAAGTTGTACAGTGGGAGGATAAAGAGAGGTATTTGTGAATTCAACAGTTCTCCGAAAGTCTGGCAAACTTAACTGGAGGAGGGGAGATTAAATACAAAGAGAAAAAAAAAAAACCACCATACCAAAACCAGACCACCCAGATCTCCTTTTGTGAAATGCTCTGAGCTGAGGCTGTTTCTTTTCTGATCAGGGCAAAGAAGGAGGGAATACAACATCCACCTACCCGACTCAAGTCTGTTCCATATTTACGATGAAGTTCATCAAGGCTCAGCTTGTGGTCATCCTGAAAGACAAGTAATAGTCAGAAGAGAAAAGTATCTGAGAAAAGAGCTCAGTAATTCCACCCCCCAACCCAGGTTTCCTATCTGTAACAGTTGGTGAGATAGCAGGACTCCAGTTCATCCTCTCTAAGAAGAGAAATCTCAAACTCACTCTGGAATTCAGCAGTGTCTCATCTTTAGCCTTCTTGTGACTATTTGGGTACATGACAGCTTTTTTGAAAAAGTCTGACTTCATCTCAGTGCAGTCCTTACACCCCCAGCAGATGCTGTGAAACCTTAGTGGGTGGGTTTTTTGGGGAGGTTGAGAGAGGAATGGAAAGAAAAGGAGTTGGGAAGGAAGGTAGGAATGTACAGAAGATTAAACCTGTAACTTCACACATTTTTAAGTAGTGCTGCTAGATTAAGCACTGCTTTGGGGGAAGTGTTTCTTTCCCTAAAGAGGCTTCTTTTCACAGCCAGGCTGTTTTTCAGTTGGATCAAGTTGGTTCAGAGCACTGCCTAACTTAAAAGTTTATACTGGAAGAGCAGATGCTTTAAGTACACATCACTACTGAACACAGAATCTGATCTTTGAGCAATCTTTGGGATCCCCTCTTCTTAACAGAGGGGTTAAAAACGTGAAAGCCCAGTCTCAAACCCACAGAACAGAAACAGTATCTGCATCACCTTTAAGGACAGCAGATCTAAGCCAAATGATGCTCACAGACAGATGTATAGCATCATCCAGCTTTCACAGATGGGGATGGGAGACACTCCCTACAGCCTCAAACATCATTAGAAGGAATAATACTGAGATCAGTCCAAGCAGAGGCCAGCAGTAAATGGAGCTGTACAGCCTCAACTCCTCAGCTGGAATGAAAACAGCAGTCCCACTCACATGACAGCACAATAAAGCCTGTAACACTGCTATGCAGAGAGTGCCTGTCTGGCTGAGGAAATACATCCATACTGTGCTATGGGTAATGCAGGCAAGCACAGACTTCAGTTCTGTGTCAAATGCCTTCTGAGAAGTGATGTTACCAGGGTCTACTGTGGGCTCATCTTGATGCTGAAACACTCACAGCACCTCTGGCTTGGGGACAGAGGGGAGGAGAAGGGAGATCAGTGTCTTCAGTCACACCATGCTGTCAGCACACCAGCTCATTTCTCTTTTAGTCAAATTAGGCACTGGGCTTTGGGCATAGCAACCATTCTTAAAGCTGCTCTTTCTGGGCCCTACACTCTTACCATCACGACTTCCTTTTTAAGCTCATCCATGTCCCTCTCCTTCTTCCCCTTCTTCTTTCCGCCATGCTCTGATGTAGCAGTGGGCTCATACTTGTCTCTTCCAGCCTGCAAGGGAAGACACAGCATTATTAGAAACACCTTACAGTCAAATTCCACAGCAGTAGACATGAGCTATACACACAAAACTGCCAGGCAGATGAAATCATTACAGTTTATTAAAGTTGTCTACCTGAACTTCACTAAAGCCTTTGACACTGTTTCCTACAGCATTCTCTTGGAGAAACAGGCTGCTTGGACAGGTGCACTGTGTGCTGGGTAAAAAAACAGATGGAGGGGTGGACCAAGAAAGTGGTGGTGAACAGAATTACATCCAGCTGGCATCTAGCCACCAGTGGGGTCCTCCAGACCTCAGTACTGGGGTCAGTCCTGTTTAATATCTTTATCAATGATCCAGACAATGAGATTGAGTGCACCCTCAGTCAGCAGCTAATACTAAGTTGGGCAGAAGTGTTGATCTGCTGGAGGGTAGGGAGGCTCTGCAGAGGGATCTGGACAGGCTGGATTGATGGGCCAAGACCAACAACACAACATTCAGTAAGGCAAAGTGCTGCCCTTGGGTCACAACAACCCCAGGCAGTGCTGCAGGCCAGAGGAAGAGTGGTTGGAAAGCTGCCCAGCAGAAAAGGACCTGGGGGTGCTGGTCAACAGTGGCTGCACATGAGCCAACATGTGCCCAAGTGGCCAAGAAGGCCAATGGCATCCTGCAAGTGTGGCCAGCAGGACCAGGACACTGACTGTCCCCCTGTGCTGGGCACTGCTGAGGCCACTCCTCAAACCCTGTGTCCAGCTCTGGGCCCCTCACTGCAAAAAGGACATTGAGGTGCTGGAGCGTGTCCAGAGAAGGAAAACAGAGCTGGGGAAGGGTCTGGAGCAGAAGTCTGATAAGGAGCAGCTAAGGAAGCTGAGGTTGTTGAGCCTGGAGAAAAGGAGGCTCAGGGGAGACCTTATCGCTCTCCACAACTCCCTGAAAGGAGGATGCAGCCAGGGGGATTGGTTTATTCTCCCAAGAAGCGACAGGCCAAAAGGAAATTACCTCCAGTTGTGCCAGGGAAGGTTTAGATTGGCTATTAGGAAAAATTTCTTCACAGAAAGGGCTGCCAAGACCTGGAACAGGATGCCCAGGAAACTGGTTGAGTCACCATCCCCTGCAGTATTTAAAAGATGTGTAGATGTGGCACTTGGAGAGATGGTTTAGTGGTGGACTTGGCAACGCTGGGTTAGCGGTTGAACTCAATTATTCTAATGGTCTTTTCCAACCTACATGATTCTATGAAAGTTATGCCACTTCAATAAATAATAAAATGAGCTAGTGAACAGAGAAGTCTGCTCAGTGTCATCCCCAGCAGGCAGATTAGTGCCAGACATTGTGCAAGTCTAGCAAGGAGGAAAGCAAGCTACAGGCTACTGAGGCAGGCTTGACGCGTGAGCCCCGGCTCAAGCTGAAAAAGTGATGAAGAGCAGAAGAAACCAATTCCTGAGAGCAAACGTATGTTCCCTTCAAGGCATTAACTCCTCCTCCCTCCTCCCAGCCCTCCACATCCTCTGCTGAGGAGGAGAGCCTATCAAGTGAAGATAAATAAGAGGTGGTACCTCTGGCTGGTCGATTCTGGGGGCTAAGTTCCAACACTTTCATTCTCAGTTTGGCAAACTAGCTGGCCCGTTTACGCAACAGAAATCTGCTTTCAATTTATGGCAATTTGAGCAGCAAGAATGGTATACAAAGCAGCACTACACTTTTGCAGACTCAATCTGTGCTTAGTCCTGCTTACACTTCACAGAGCAGATGATTTGCTTAAAGCCTCTTTATTCAGTAGGATTTTTATTCACTTCTGCTATAGTTAATTCTATATGAAATCATGCAAAGATTTTGATCTTGTTATAAAGGGGTAAAGAAGCATCTAAGGACAAACAAATCATGATTTAGTGCACATAAACATCACTGAAAAGACAACCTTCTGTTCCCTTCTGTGTGGGACCTATTACATCCCTACACCCTGCCAAGTTTTATGTGATGTGATTTTCACCTAGTAAGAGCCCTGAGAAGAACTTTAAGATGAAACAGCACTTAGAGGCACCAGAGTCAAATCTTTAACAAGATTAAATAAATGTTTCAAAGGCATTGCCTTGCTTGTTCTTTGCATGAACACCTCAAAGCACGAACTGGATTCCTGAGAGCTGGATTCCTGAGATTGATCTGGACACAGGAACTATTGCTTGTGTCCAAGACCTGTCCTGATGAGCAGTTAGCACAGGAAATTTTTATTATCTATTTAGAGAGAAGTAGAAACCGAAACCAAAAGTGAAACTGCACAAAAAAGATGAAAGATCACTACTTTTCTGAAAGAACCTGTCAGTCATCCAGACAAGGGTTTTTACTGTGCTGAGAAAGCTCTGTGTGCAACACTGCAGCCACAGTCACACACTTCACATGCACACAAGTCTCCCCTTGCTCTGCTCAGCCAAGGCAAGCTTTGCATGCTGCTCCGGAGCTGTGCTATGGAAACAGTTTTTAATAAGTGGAGGAGAGCTGAGCTATTTGCCTCTACTGATCCAGGAAAAGGACACAGAACTACAGACTGTCAACATTCCTGACATTCTCTTCCCTGCACCTAAACTCCCATTTCCCTTCTTAAAAAAGTGAAAGCCACAGTGCTTAAACCAGCAAGGTCCTTGAATTCCTGCATCACAGGAATTTGCCACAGGGCAATTCACAAAAAGCCACCACGAGGCATCTCCCTCCTTCAGTCCCTGAAGGAAACAACTAACTTCTGCTGGAGCTATGGCAGACAAGTCCAAACACAGCCCTGCTCAAAACATGTGCCTCCTGACTACTGCTAGAGATGAGAAATGATTTCTAACGAAGGGGAAGGAGCTAGTGCCTGGTCTGACTACCACTCCATCACATTCAGCTTTCACCCCTTCTCCCTAAGAAAACCTTGACAAGCTCTTGCAGGTGATCTAAAAACCTCCTGGTTCTTTGAAACTTCTGTGAGAAATACACTTACTCAGCTTATTTGGGGCAGTGAATAATCCACAAATATAGGAGTGCTTAAGCTTTTCCAGCTGCAGCTGAAACAATCTACAAGTGGGCAAACATGAAAAGGCTCATTGCCCTTGTTCAAGCATGATTTGCTTTAAAAAAAAAAAAAATCAAAAAACCCAACAAAAAACCAACAACAAAAAAAACAAACCCAAAAACCCCAGAGATCAGCTGCAGTCAGAACAAAGACTGGATAGAGTTACTTGTTTCTTTAAGCACCCAAGTATTTGGGTCTTAATGGAGTCCATGTTATGGAGGAGCTCAGCAATTCCTCAACTTCAAAAGAAAAAAAGAAAAGCACAATACTTTCCCTTCAGTTGCTTAGTACTACATCCCATCCCTACTGAAAAGGTAAGTAGGTAAGTCAGGAGAATCAGTTTCAGCTCTTGTTACAGGAACATTTCATGCAGAATCTGAACTTCCTGCTCCATCATTCAAATCTGAACTTGACACACACATCAGAGTCCAAGTCCTGCCCCTGCTCTGTGCCTCCCGGGCCATTGCCTCCCTTCCTGCAAGATGAGCCCAATCTGTTCAACAAAGGCTTCTGCTGGCTGGGCTGCCAGGGGAAGAGGTTTTCATCCCACCTCGGCGCTGTAGGATTTCCCTGCTCTCCCCTCCTTTTCCTGCTGTACAAAGAGAAGAAGGCCTATGGTACTCCAGATCCACATCTTATCACGGTTTAATCACATGGCCTGAACACAAAGGAAGGTCTGTCTCATCAGAAATGTCACCCCTGTTCCTTGACTTAGCCCAAGAACTGACTCAACAAATCTGCCTCAGAAAAAAAACAACACAGCTTCTTTTTTTTCTATGCAAGATTTATTTTTTTTCCACTGGCTTAAGCACAACATTTGTACACACCAGCACAAGAAGTTTTATACACCCCCCAGAAAATCCTATTGTCTTTCAGATACAGCTGATGATTTTCCGCTCTGGACTAATTGAGCCATTCATGGCTGATGTTCTCAATACAAGCCATGACTGACCAGGAAACAGGAGGGGTACAAATCAGCAGACAAGCTCAGAAGTACCCTGTTCTATGATCACCTAATCCAACAAGAAATGTCAAGTAAGAGCCAAAACAAATTATGCAGTCTCTGGAGGCCTGGTCTGTTTTACTGCTTATGTCATTATAATCAATTGTGCAGAGAAAACAGAAAAGTTACTGTCCTCCTGCCTTATGAGACAGTAAATATATTAACCAGATGAGTCATAAAACTAACTCCACCTATTGGAGTGGAAACTCTGGTCCACGACCCCATGTAATCCTAGCAAGAGATGGAATGGCTTCCTTGGATCTTTCTTACTCCCTCCCCAGAGCTGTGTTCCATCTCCTATCTTGAATCAAAAATTTAAGCTGCATCAACTGATCAGGCTCTCAGCATCCAAGACGGTACAAGGCAGTTTTTGCTCAACAGCTAGCAATCGCCAATTGTGCACAGACTGCTAATTCCCAAATTATGGAAGGACAACCTCTTCTCCCATGAGAAGAGATGTAAACCTAACCAGGCTTTTAATCATCAGGATTAAAACAAGGACCACCCACAGCCCTTAAGCCCTCTCTGGGTATTAGGACAAAACTCTCTACTGCTGGTGGAGTTGTGTGAAGACCCAAGAGTGGGCTTTCCAATGTCATCACTACACAGCTGAGCAGCCCATCCTGGGTTTTTCCGGTGCTGTGCCAACTACAAAGAGTCACCTTCTTCACTTCTTTGCCTGTAATAAATAGTCACCATAACTCCAGACATCTGTAGTAGCTGACAAACACATCAAGATGAGTGGATTGGACCAGTTCTCCCCTAGAGGAGCTGGTGAAGGGCTACCCCTTGGAAAGGTCTAGGTGAAGTATGAGCTGCAGTTTTCAGCAGGTCAGGATTGGTGTGGGTTATATAGCCCACCTCACCTGCTAGAGACCCCTACTCCTGTTATCCTGTTTTTCCAGAAACATATGTTGACTGGGCCCAGGGTTTTCTTTGGCAAAAGGACTCTCCTCTAGCCACAGCAATAAAAAGTGAACTGCCATAAAACAGTCATAGTAATAAAGGAATGAAGGGGAAGGTAATATATTAAGACTTTTTTAACTGCACCAGATAAGGATTGCTTTGATTTGCGTGATTTCCCCCCAGCTGGTTCCATTATGCAATAAATCTTCCTAGTTTCTGATAGAGGAAATAATCCTTAACTGAGGTTCAAGGAAACCCGAGCAAGCCAGGAGGTGTTTCCTCTCCACACACAGGTGCTTGATCACAGCATGCAGCTTCAAAAAGTCTTCACTACTGTTTCAAACACCCTTCATATACATTTTTCTTTACTTAGAAGGTATGATCTGAATTAAGGACATCTCCTCCTCATGGGCTCTAAGGCAGAGCTGACCTCCAGAAGTGACCCAAAGCACATACCACCATCTCTGTGCTATGCCTGTGCAGTGAGAGAGATGGAGTGAAACATGCTGCTGTCTATGAACAGCTTCCAGTCAGCTCTGAACAGAAATGAAATCCAGAGTGCTTTCCTCCACCACACACCCCCCCTTAGATAATCTGCTTTTTGGGCCGCATACTCAGGCAGCTGACAGCCCTCCCCTTGCCCCGTTACCATTTAAAGTAAAAGAGACTCTCTGCTCAGCTTCTCCTCACAGCCACAGAGAGAAGACACTTGTTTTCTCACACTTAGGCTCTTTTTTTCCCTCTTCCATCCCATGCTCCCATGGGAAGGAAGTTTCCTTTTTGGGCACCCTAACTCAGGGCAGGCACACGCCGTTCAGTGTTTTGTCCACACTCCGCCTTTTTCAGGGGGTCCCTCATTATACGCCTGCATTCTCAGTGCTGAACGAGCAAATCTTGTGACTTGCTACCAGAAGGCATGAGGCAGCCAGCCCTGTTATCCCTGCTGAATTATCCCTTGTGGCGGCGCTTCAGTTTCAGGCTAATTGCTTTATTATCCCTGCAGCCTATGAAATCTGAAATGGAGCAAGACAGCTTTCTACACTGCAAAGTGTTTGCACCTTCTCTTAGTCCCACCAAGCCCCTGAAGCCTTTTACACCGCAGTCCTACATGCACACACTCCAAGGCCGCTCTGAGGATTTAAACAAGATTCAGAATACTGCCCACACTACCAAAACCCTGCTCAGTGTTTTATCTCCTGGATGAACTTTTACTGTCCACACTGCCTGTTGCCTACTGGACTTAAATACGACAGGCTGGGCTGTCAAGCAACAGAAGGATTTCCTTAGGAATAGGAAAAAAAAACCCCATACACAGAACAAATGCTGAAAGCCACACACTCCTCCAAGCCCCTTTTCCGAGTCTCTGTCCATTCAGCCATGTTCTTGCCGCTCTCCTACTACTCCTGCAGTTATGTCAACATTGCTGCTGTTGTACCGCACCGATGAGGACAATACAAAGTCAAGTCAATGTTTGAACAGCGCTCGGGAAGCACAGAACACCT
The DNA here is from genome assembly GCA_013398075.1 of Notiomystis cincta. Taxonomy (NCBI): domain Eukaryota; kingdom Metazoa; phylum Chordata; class Aves; order Passeriformes; family Notiomystidae; genus Notiomystis; species Notiomystis cincta. The sequence continues at coordinate 160,488 of VZRX01014065.1, forward strand.
GTTGGCAGGGAACAAGCTACCACCGCTGCCATGGCCCCGCACGGTCACCCGCTCCTCAGGAAGCGGAGAAATCTGGGAATTTCACAGGAATGTGTCTAAGCCAAAAGTAAATACAAATCTACACACCTCCAACTACACAAGACATACAGGGAAGTATCTGAAAGGAGAAAACAAACATCCAAGCAACAAAACCCAGAAACTGGTGTGCGGTGTTTTGACACGAAATGATATCAGACCAAGCAAAGAGGTGTTTCTGCTCCACACACGGGTGCTCGACCACAACATCCAGCTTCCAACAGCCTTCCACTACTGTTTCCTTCCAACAGCCTTCACACTGTTCTTCAGTTAAAGGATACGAGCTGAATTAAGGACTTCTCTTCCCTATAGCCTTATAATGGGCTTGTAAGGTAGAAACAATGCTGATACGGGGCAGAAACCGCTGAACAGCCTTCTGCGAGAATTTATCACCCCAATGAACAGGAGACCTCAGTGGCGTTCGCCTCCATCTCCCATCACACCCTTGCTACGACCAACAGGCAAATCAGCCCTAATAACGCTGACGGCTCCCCTTCTGCCGTCCCCCCCAGGCCGGGCCCTCGTGTCTCAAGAAAAGTCTAAAGTACTCTCGGGAGCCCGGGGAGCAGCCGCGCTCCCTCCCCAGCTCCGCAAGGCCACCAGATAACACCAGCCCCGGGGGCTGCGGGCGGGCGGGAGGCCCCTCGTCGGGGAGACACGACTTTAAGGAGGAGCCGGGGGCTTTCGGACGCCGGCTCCTTGCCCCGGGCTCCGCCACGCCCTCGGCCCGGCTCTT
>VZRX01014065.1:167081-204038 GCA_013398075.1 Notiomystis cincta
AATCTAAGAGAGCATAAGGTTTAGCCCAAAATGTCTGCATGTACTCGTTTTTAAAATTTTTTTTCCATTTTCCTCCCATTTGCATCTGCCTATATTCCATGGCAGGGAGGTGGTTGCATCTAAGTATAGACAAGCTGGTGAAAAATGCCAGATTTCTTTTTTTTTTAATCCATACTTTGACTGTTCTCTGCCTAACTGAGAGGACAAGTGGGTGTATTGATAAGTAAAAGGCAGTTGAAGATTGTTGCTCTAGGGTGGACAAGGAGAAAAAAAATAAAGTATGTGTTGCCATACTAGAAACAGCTCTCTGTGGCATTTTACTATCTATGGAAATATTTTCAAACATATGAAAGGCACAGATAATGTTCCACTGAAAATTTTCATTAGAAAAAGATGGTGTTTCTAAAGAGAAACACCCGGAAGGCAGGATGTGCCAAAGTCCAAGCTCTGCTCTCTCCACCTGCCTGTGGTACAGCCTTCAGCCACAGCATCCAACATTTCACGTGAAACGCTGCTCAGTGAAAGCTTTCATGGACTGAGGTTCGTGTCCACCTGCTGTAATGCTTCATTTTCCAAGGCCAGTGCTCCCTGGGTTGGAGAGACCCTTTTAGCAGGACAGCTGGAGGTGCTGGAGCGAGGAGAGCAGCCTGACAGGGACCCTTGCTGGCTGCAGCCTCAGAGACTGAGGCCAGCACGGAGCTCAGTGCCTTGTCTGGGGACTGATGGCCAAGTAAGGGTGATGGCACAACATTAAGACCCTTCTTGTAGCTGATCTGGCTGTGCCTCGCTTCCCCACACCTTGTGCAGCCAATAAGGGTACCAAAGCTTGGTGTTCCTGATGGGGAAAGAGAGGATACTGGCTGGAACTTGTTGATCTGAAATAGCCTGAATGTGACAAGTTTCTAAGCAAGCTACATAAGCCATCAAATTGACAGGGTGCTGGGGGAGGACTGAGAATATTCTTCCCAGCACGACAGGGATGGATTTTCTGGAGGTGGCTGCTTCTTTTCCCGTACAAATGATTACTTTAAGATAATAAAAAATGAACAATATGAGTTTGGGCACCTAAGGCCTTAAATAGCCATGTCTTTAATTTTCATTTAAGTCTGCATCCATGAATAAAATATTTGATATTGTTCACTAGACAACTGAGTTCTGCACAAGATGTTCAGTTTGGCCCCAGTTCATCAAAACACTTAAGTGCTTTGCTGAATCAGGGACTTGCCTCTCATTAGAGCAGGCACTTTTTATTCAAGGAAGGAGAGAGAGCATGGTGCAACCTTACCTCATTGTGTGGGCTCTCTTGACAAGTGTTGCACACAGTAATTGGTTATGGATTAGGACCCTGTTTTTAAGGCCCAGACTCTCACTCCGGATCTTCCACCAGACACATTTTTCAGCTGATTATCAAACTGTCATGGCAGTGCCTGAGCTTTGGGAAGGCCCTGGTTGTTAGACACTGATTTGTTGTAGGTTTTCTTTCCCTGAACCAGGGAAATTCTTCTGTACAGCCTCAGGATAAGAGAAAAGGTGTTGGGCTCTGAAATGGAGTCAGTCGTTCTGCAGGTGCACTCTTATAAGAATCCAGCCCCCATGAAGATTTTTGCAAAAGTAACAAAGCCAAGTACTGTGATAAGGCAAATAATACAGAGCAGATATTTGAGTAGTGCCTGAAGTGTAATTGTCTAAAAAGCACCATGTGGTAAGAAGAAACCAAAATGATAAAAGGTGTGTCCCCCAGGTACATGTCGCAATGAGAAAGAGGGAGGGTAATCTCATTGTTCAGATGTCTGAGACTGCCTGGATGTCCACAAAACATCCACCAGCATCCACAGGACAAAAGCTCTGTCTCACCAGCATGATCCCCTGGCCTTTCCTTTGCTGCACTTCCCGTCTCTCCCAGCAGCTATGTGGACTCAAGTGCTATGGACAAACACTGAAACAGGTTGGAGAACCGGTCCCACTTGAAACAATCATGCAGAAAGCATCCCCCATTTTTTTTCCCATGGAGTCTTTTATTTGGAGATCTGCTCTTACACCAGATCCACACAAACAGCACTGCCAGCACAAGGCAGCATTGCCATAGACTGGGAGACAGGAGCCCCCAGGTTTGCTGGTAATCAGGTATAGTTCCTATACCTTGTAATGGCCAAGTCTTTCACTGTTAGGGAGAGCATTCTGCCTGCCTGGGATTACTAGGGAAATGCTCTTCCTGAAGAACAGAGGCAGGGCCTCAAGTAGGATCCCCCTGGGGTCCTGCAGAAGTGACAGAGCTGGGGGAAGAGGCTGTGGAACACACAAGTCTCACCCCGGTCTGGGTTTGGGACAGTCTGAGTATGCTCCTAATCCCTGAGACACAGAAGTACTCCTTACTCTTGGAATTTATGTGCAGATAAATTAGTTGTCATCTTAGCTGAGATGCTCAAGAATCTAGGGAAGAGCAAGAATGTCACCTACACCAGCCACAGCCAGCCAAGTTGGTGGTTAGAAGGTGCAGGCTCACAGTAGTTCTCCTACACTGTGTTTGCAGAGGGAGTTTTGCACCCTGGGAAACACGAAGCACATATGCATGATTGATGTTTATATACAGGGCTATTTCAGGACAATGTAACTTGGGGAAAAGGATGATTAAAAAAAGGTTTTGAAATGGACAAGATAGCTCCATAAAATCTTCCACTGCCTGAGACAGAAAGCCAGCAAAAATAAGCTTTACCAACAAATACATTTCATTCCAGCTCTTGCGGTGGGAAAATAAAACAAGAGAACTGCCAGAAGAGTAGGTTGCAGTCCATGGCATGAGTTCTTTGGTATCATTATAGTCTCAAGATGAGCAGTTACCCCTATTAAGAAGTGCACATTCAGCAACAAAATTGTTCTGTGAAGATGGGCTGTAGCCCAAGGATGTGTTATATTCCCAGTACGTACTGCCCAGAGCAACTCAAATAGGCATGAGCAAGCAAAACACTGACCAGATATAGATTTTTGCTTCAAGTCTTCCTTATCTGCAACAGAATTTTAATTCTGTAAAAATTTAATTCTGCAACAATTTAATTCTGCAACAAGTCCTGTTTGCAGACAATCTTTCTCTTTAAGGTTTTTAAAACCTCCCTGTTTGCACTGATCACTGTTCTGGGGCAAAAGAAAAGAGCTGCTTATCAACACAATGTAATACTACCCCATGGAAAAAAGTAAGAAAATTAATTAGAAGAAGAGAATTGCTGAGTGAGAGAGAGAACTCAGATGACAGGCGTAGTTGACAAGGTCACTGGCTTTTACAAAAATGTAATTTAAAAATTTTTGTGCCTACATGTTCAGAATCCAAATAAGAGACCTGAAAAAGTAGCCTCAACTAGCAGTAATTGAGAAAGAACCTGCACAAACCTGCAGTTTCACTTGTACTGTGGATGAAGTTCACTAGATCTGTAAAAATTAGAGCAAAGTCCTAGCAAGCGTTGTCTCTATTGCTGCTTACTCTGCATAAAGACCAGAGGACACAGAGGCTCTCACACTTTAATCAGCTTCATGTGTTGCAAAGAGAGGCTTTGAATGGGCCATGGGCACTGGTGTGTGACACACTGCCAGCCCAGCACCCTTCGTGGCCATGTGCTGAGCAAGCTGTGGTCCAGCTGCAGAGCAGAGCAGTAGGGAGCTCATGGCCTTTCCAAAAGCTCCTGCAGAGCAGTGATGGCTCAGGCTAAACCCAGGGAAGGACCTGCATTATCTCCTCTGGGTGTGCAGGTCCATGTGGGCAGGGCAGAGCCAGCTGCCAAGGGCAGGCTCTGGGGAGGATGCTCCTCCATTGCTTCCTCCACCCTCACTGACCTTGGGGGGCATTGCAGGCATAGAGGATTTACAGCCCTGTGCTGAGAGGGCTACAGGGACACTCCAAGTGACATCTCCTGATGTGCTGGTGAGTTACAACTTTCAGGCTGCTCCAGGCACTCCCCTGCACCATCCAGGCACCTCAGCTGTCCTTCTACACATCTGAGGGGAACAAGTCCTTTCTTCCTGGGGCCACCCACCCGTTGTACCAGGCAGACTATCATGCAGCTGTCACACTCTTCTGGCTGCCCTAGATAAAAGAGTTGCACAAAGACCAGAGGCAATGATAGCTCTGTCTGAGGGATTACAGCCAGATTAGGAAAAATTGGTCCTGTGTTTGATCAAATTAGCAAAACTACAAGCTGGCAGCTGATAGGGGCAATACCATGCACATGGGAACAAATTATTGCCAGGGAAGATCATGTGGATTAGAATGCATCCGTTCCTGTGGCTGCCCAAGGCTGAGGACAGGATGCTGCCCATTTGCCATGAGTAAGGAGAAGTGCACGTGGTTCACCCTTCTGATGCTCACTTGTGCTTCCCTGGCTGCTTTGATGCGCTGCAGTAGCCGCTTGTGGATTTACCCAGCTGGCAAACTGACTCTCCAGTTGTATTCCCACACTAAAAACCTCATCATGTCATTGTCTCTGTAGTACAGGAAGGAGAGAGAAACACAGCACAAAGGGGCCAGAGTCGAATTTGTGCTGTTTCCACTCATTCTGTCGACATCCACCACTGATCCTAGAGTGAAGTGTCACTCTGGAAGACCCCATGCCTAACTAACGTTCCTCAATAACTCTGGCCCTCTTTAAATACCTAAATTTTTCAATAAGCTAAAGTTAGGGACAGTGAATTGCACAAAAACTTGTCTTGGCTCAGCTCTTTGGAAAGTTCATGGTGAAGATCTGCCCATATTCTGGTTAGGATCACACAGTTCCAGGCAAACCTGAGAGCCCAGCCTCCATTTAGTGGGATATCATCAGCTCTTCACCAGAATGCTGATGGTTCTTTTCTGCGTCCTTCTGGCACTGGCTGCTTTTGGGCAGATGCACATTTACTTTCATGATACACATATGTGTACCAGGTCCTTAATGTTGTGTTAACAGCACCTGAAATTGAGGAAAATTCTGATTTTTTTTTTTTTTTTTTTCTGATTCGGAGCTTGGGTTTTCCCCTGATGAAGTGCGAGATGTCTACCCGGTGCTTTGCTCCAGGCGCTCTCTTGTTGTCCTCTTTGTTCTTTCCCACAGGCTGCTGAAAAAGCAGCATTCCCTGGGGCCACAGCGTTAAGATCTAGCACTCCAAGAGGCAATTACAGTGGAGACTGCAGAGTGGGGGAGCAGCTCCGAGGAATTGTGTGTCCCAGGAGGACGTGCTTTGCTCCTCCCGTGACACTGCTCTGCACCGTGCACAGGTATCTGCCAAGTACATGCAGTACAGCAGCCCAGTTCCCCTTCCCCCGGTGTGGTTTTTAATGATTATATGGTATTTAGATACATTTAGACCTTGGCTTGCCAGCACATAGCTATTGTCTGCATGGGCATGTCCTCAAGAAACGATGCAAAAAGCCCATTATGGTTAGTGATAGACCTGGGCTGGATAATTGAGATCCACCCTTAAGCCTCAAGATCTTCTGATCAAATCCAGCAGATTCCTCTCTTGCAGATAAAAAAAAAAAACAAACCAAAACAACCAAAAAACCACCCAACAACCCAAAATCCTAACCAAACTCAGCATTTTCAAAGCTGAATTTTCTCACTTCTAAAAAGCTTGAGGAATTTATTTTGGTTTGAGGGCTGTGTCAGAGTTCAGATCTTGTTCTCAAATATATATGAGTGTTCCGATGGACTGCTGGATGCATAATCTTGTTTCAAGCCTGATCTCCACTTAAATTGAAAGTGTTTAGTGGGAGAGGGTAATCATGAGTTCAGTGAATATCTGGGAAAATTAATTTTAAGGCATGTGTGTGACAGTCTTTTTGTGCCAGAATAACAATATTATTAAGGAACAGCTTTTTTTTTTTTTTTTCCTTCATCTTTTTTTTTCTTTGGCAGAGAAGTTGAAATTTCCATAATGACAAGAACCTTAGTGCAATGCAGTTGAATCCATTTAAAAGTCTTTTTGCCAATATGGAATCATTTTTGTTTCACTTATCAAAATCAGCTAAACCAAGAGAACTCTCTTGAGACAGCAAAAGCAGTATTCTCACAAGGAAGGTTTGCTTGGCTAGCTCTTCTGGAATACTTACACCTGGAAGTTTTAAGACTAAGACATCACTGAAGTAAATACATAGAAATATATACATATATATTCCTATGTATTTTGCAAAGAGGTGGTGAAGAAAACAGGCTGAGTAATCTCCAGTCTATCCCAATGGACAGATGAGAAAGGTTCCAGTTCCTACATAAACAGAGGGAGCTTCCTGTCTCTTATTTATGCCCCAATGAGTAGGAAGACAACAGTAATAAACACTGCCAGCCTTGCCTTCATTCTTTGAAGCTCATTACCCTTACAGTGTCCACACAGACCTCTCCAAGGGCATTGCCCAACTCAGCAGACAGCTCCCCGAGGTATGTTCAGAAGAGCTAATGCATGTCACACCCATGCAATCCTCTTTTCCTGCATCTCCAGGCTAGGGCATGAACCATCCATAAAAGTATGCAAATCATTCATTAAGTGTTGTACCAACTCGTGAAAGAAAGTATTTCCTTGCCCTGAGGAAGTCACCAGCAATACAGACATGGAAAAGACTGGGGAAGAACTAGAGGGGGTCAGGTCTTCTCTAGCTGAAGTAACAGGGGGCTGACCTTGAATATTATGTGCAATTTTGGTCACTGCAATAAAGGAACACTGATCTGTGCTGTGACCAGTGACAGGGCCTGAGGGAATGGCCCACAGCTGAGTCAGGGGAGGTTTAGGTTGGATATTAGGAAAAGGTTCTTCACCTAGAGGGTGGCTGGGCACTGGAACAGGCTCTCCAGGGCAGTGGTTACAGCACCAAGCCTGGCAGAGTTCAAGTGTTTGGACAATGCTCTCGGGCACTTGATGTGACTCTTGGGGTGTCCTGTGCAGGGCCAGGAGTTGGACTCCATGATCCTTGTGAGTCCCTTCCAGCTCAGCATATCCTGTGATTCCATGAAGCTGAGTGATGGAGAAGCCAAAACCTCCACACTGGCCAGCAGGACCAGGAACTGGGGCAGAGGGCTCCCCTCGTGGCTCAGTCCACCCCGAGCTGAGCAGCTCTGGTGGCCCTTGGAGGAGCTTGGGGTGCTGCTGAGTGGCAGGACTGGGGTGGCTCGGGCACTGCAGCTGCCACACAGCTTGAGCTCCTCTGGCTCTTTTGGCCATCGTGGGGGGAGCTCAGAGAAATCTGTGACTTCCAGGGGCTGATGTAGTGCTCAGAGCACTGCAAAAAAGTTTTATTTCTGCTGATTGACCAAAGGAGCTGTGATGAGCATGGAGGGGATTGCTTGCAAGTGGTTGGTGCTCTGCTGCTGGCCTTTATAGGCTGGACCTATTGCAGAAAGGGCCTCTCAAATGTTACAGATTTTTTTTTTTTTTTTAAATCTTGCTTAGTAGCTTGAAGAAATAGCCTTTATTCTCCTCCTTAATGTTTAGGGCAACATTTTCCAAGTATACTCCCAAACTCAAAACATAAGCTTCCTGATGTAGGCTGAATATTACAGAGCAAGAAGTTGGCATTAAAAAATTGGAGCAGTACCACCTCCCAGAGAACCACACTAGAGAAGTTTTTGCAAACCCAACCACCTAGTCCTAAAGGAAGTCACAAGACCAGCTCCTCTCAAGCCAAAGCCCTGAATGCTTAAACAACAAATTGAGATGTTGACTGAAATAGGAAAAGCCTTTTAAATCTATATTGACCAATGCAGTTCAAAAGGGAGGTTTATTGTTGCAAGTGTATATACTATAAATAAGGGGGCTATTTGATGTTCTGAGAGTTGCGTAACAGATTGTTTTATGTGATCTTTCAAGAAATGGTTTTAGCATGAGTGAGGTGGGTGGTTCTCTGAGGTATAGGATTTCACCAGTGTGCTGAGGCTTTTGGGAGAGCTTCCACCCTAAGAAAGATGGATTTGTCATCTGGGGTTTTTACCTCTCCCAGGAGGAAGAGAACAGACATGGTGAGGGCATAACCCCCTGAGAAGTAGGAGGGGGGGGAAAAAAAGGAAAAAAAAATTATGTGGGTAAAAGAGGAGTGAGATTTATTTATTGCTCTTCCAGTCAGGGAGTTGGCTCTGCACTTCAGTTTTGGAAATAACTTTTTGTTAATATTGCCAACACAGGCAGCATTTGGGGGAGTGGAGGGGTGGGTCAGCTAGATTCTAGCAGCACTTTCCAGCAAAACACAGGTGCCTTCATGCTCTATGGACATCTAGCAATCCTGAAATCAGCCTACAAGGTGGCAAGGGAAAAAAAACAAAGATCACAGGACAAGGAAGGGTGTGTGATCAGATATGGGGAGGGTGCCAGCGGGCAGAGTGCCATGAGGCAGGTGTGGCAAGCTGGAGTACAGTTAAGAGATGTCAGCTCCCCTTCTTCACCTGAAGGTCTTCAGGACTGCAGAGGGATCTGGTATTCAGTCTTGTGCTGTTAACTCTTTAAATTTCCACTCTCCTGTTCTGCCATGTGGAGCCTCATTTCTCTGCTCAGGAATAGGGCAGTAGATTGCAAAATGTCTCTTGCAGATGCAATGCCATTAGCAAATGTAATGGTCAGGGAATGCTGGGGTGGAAAACAACCATGCAAGTGGATGCAGGTTACACCTCTGGTTCCTGTTGGCACACAGTGCTTGTGTCTCTGTTGGTGCAGGATTATTTTTTGTTTGTTTGATGTGGTTGGGGCAGGAAAGCCAAGCTCCTTGCTGTCAGTCCATCTGAGTTAATGAGTATGAACTGAGTTTGCTTCTATAAAAGGGAATGCCTTAAAGGAACATTGTAGTGTAATAAAAAAGGTAATCCAAGTACTGCACATAATTTTGTGCCTAGCACTGTGTAGCTGCAATGTTATTCACTCTTACCAGACCTTTACACCAGTCTGATTGCAAGACTAGGTGTACTAGGTTTCTACCCAAGGTCTGAAAGAGAAAGAAAAGTTTGATCCAAAAGGTAGGGCTTAGGCCTGAACTGGGAAGGAGATCGAGCCATAAACTTCACTTCACAGGCATTGCCCTGCTTCTAGCCATACTTAAGTCTCAAACACCATGTACTAATTGGTGAGGATTCATCACTGAGCGTAGGAAACTCCAGCTATATCCCAAGGGGAAAACTGCAGTTCCCCACTGCACCATGCACTTGTATACAAGGTGCCCTCCACATTTTCTCCTGCAGTTTAGCAGTGAGATCTCTGGCTCTTGTCACCCAGCCCCACCCAGCTGAATGAAGGGGATGCTAATTGAATGCATTCCTAAAAGCCTTCTTCCAAAAAGGCCATGGGCCATGCCCAATTGCCTCACCGATTAGCTCATGGTGATCTAAGCCTCCCGATGCTCTGAGACGGGATCCAGGACACCTCACCCTCCCCCAGCTGCGGAGACAGGTTTGTAGAGACCGGTGGGTGGTAGCCCAGCAGCACTGTCTGTGGGTGCTTACTGAACACTAGCAATCCTTAAAAGCTTGAGAATATTGCCCCTATGCCTACCATAAATCACCTTTATTGTAAATCAAGTCAGGCCTGCATTGCACCCATGGACAAGGTGAATAACACATTGCCACTTTTACTGCTGTGCCTAGAGGAAAACATGATGGAGTCTACCACATCTTCCTTGGAGGTCATGTTTTCTGAGCCCTCTTCCCAGCTTGCTGCTTTCTCTTAAAATTTTTCTCACCTCTCCAAGCCTTTATCAAGCCTGATATAGTGCAAACATATCAGAATCCTGGCTCCTACATAAAACTCACTGTGGCCCTAAGTGAACAATTTCCCTGGTAAGGGAATAGAAACAAAATCTTGTCACTGGGTCATTACTTCATAGAGTCTTTTTTTAAAAAAGACTGAGCCAAAATCCTACCTTTAGACATCTTTGAACTCTGGATAAGCTTACACTTGAAATGCACACATGGGCCCATAAGCAGAGCCTGACCCACATTAATTCCTGAGCAAGACATTAATAATGCACAAGAATTAGAAACTTGGGACACTCAGCTTGATTTACCAAAAGGTCGTGTCCACAGATTGAGTTGCAGGTCTCAGCACCAAGGCCTGTGTGACTTCTCTGTGGCAGCAGAGGTGGAGGAGCCTCTCCAGGTGGCATTCCTCCTCCCTGTCCCACCAGCACGGACAGCAGAAGGCACGGTGTGCATTACTGCTCTGGGTTTCAGCACAGCTACCTGTGGTAACCAGAGAAGCCGTGGCAGAGCCATGAGGAAGGCAAGCTGAAATTGATCTAATAAATGTGCAGTCCACCAGCCTATCCTGTTGCAAATCCCACTGAGAGGACGTCAGTGCTGCTGTATCAGAGATTATTGAAGAACAGGCCTTTCACATTTTATACTTACAAATACAAAAATAAATGCAAATTAAATAAGTTTCCATATTATGTGTCCCTGTCTTAGCCACTGAGAACCTGAGAGGACATGTGTGAGAAAGTGGCAGAGAGTCACAAGGGATGAGTCTCACAGGTAGCAGCTTGACCTCTGAAGTTTAGCATCCAGGAGGAAGACTGATGCCTCTGGAGTGCCAGGTAGCACACAGAGGAAGCCACTCCTGTCAAGCAGCCAGTCTGGATCTCAGCTGCCAGGAGGCTTTGCCTGGCTCGAATGCATCTGCATTTATCTCTCAGGACAGGGAGGAAGACGTCAACAGCCTTGTAGCTTCCTACTCCAGCCTGAAGGCACAGGAGGTGCCCAGCCCAGAGGAGGGGTGGATTGATGGGCCCTCAGGCTGCACACAGAGAGGGAGGGTTGCATGCAGCAGCATTTTGTACCACTGCAGTAAAAGGTGCGCAGGCAAAACAGACTGGTAATGTTTGGAGAAAGCAGTACCTGCCAGGCATCCTGCTTGCCTGAGGGCTGTGTCCTTCCACCCCTGGCTGAGTGGCAAAGGGCATGGAGCCACCAGGAACACGTGATACCTTGGAACCGTGCACATGCTCCAGGAGCTGGGGCTTCACCCAGCGGGCAGGTGTCTGCATCAGCACCTTCCTCAGAGGGGCTTTTGGCCAGCCTGCCACATCCCCAGGTGCTCAGGGCTCAATTCCATCCTCCAGAGCTGAGTGTGCCTCAAACCTTGTACAAGCCTTGTGAAATCCACACCTCTGCACTCATCTGTCTCTGCAGCTGTGCTACAGGGCTGTCAGAAGTGCTCCAAGTGCTGGAGCTTATCTCTAATTCCCAGTGCCTCTTAGCTGTGTGCCCTTTAATCAGAAAAAGCCATAGGTGCTCAGGAAGAGTCTGCTGCCAGGGCTGAGCTGGGGCCCATCCCACAGTGAACTTACTGGAGGAGAGGGAAGGACCCTGAACAGTGATCTGACACGGGGCAATGGTGTGAGGGGCTGCCCCTCATGCTTGCTAACACTGGGGCTTCACTGAGAGGCTGCTCTGTAAAATCCATCACTGGCAGAGCTGCTCTGGCAGCTGTGGTTTTCCAATTGCCTGTCACATGGGCTGCATCCTCTCAAAACGTGCCTCCTGTCCCCTTTGCAACACACTAAAGCAATAGGTGAGAACAGGTAAGGCTGAGAGTCCTAAAGTCCCTCATCTGGGTACCTGAAAAGCAGTACCTAGATGGCAGCTCCTGCTGCTGAGATGGGAGATTTCTGTCTGACTCCTACATTTGCTCCCATTCTCCTCTGCTTTACCTCTTCTCTGCCTCTTCAAATGATGAGGGTCAGTCTCCTTATTCTCCATAAGTTGGGCAAATGTCCAGCTGAGCATGGAGAGGGAGAAAGGAAAAGAGATTGTCAGCAGCCTTAGAATAGCATCTAAATCATGGGCTGTACCCATTGCTCAGCTCCACCACGGGGATTTGGAATGGATTGACACTGTTTTCCCACTTGTAAAAGACAGATAATCAGTCTTCCTAAAACTGTTGCTGGGAGAAAGTTTGGCTTTGCTCATTATGCCCTTTGAGGTTGTTAAAGAGCAGGCTAGCTGGTCTATCACCCTGCTGGAAGGCACTCTGTGACTTGAAATACAACAGCTCTTTGCAGAGGGGAGGATCATAAATTCCACAGGGCACCAGATAAACTGGAGGAGGTGAAAACACAAAGGGGCAGTTGAAGTTTCAAATCCCTTCCCCCCCCATCCCCTGCCTCCTTCCTCCCACCTTTGCCATGCCAACACAACAATAACGTTGACAGCCCTCTCCATCACCGCTGGGGGCTAAAGCAGCTCTGCTGCACCAGGTCCTGCTGCCCATGGCTCGTGTCTCTCCTTAATCCCTGCTCCTCCTCCTTGGTCAGCAGGTGGACAGCTCGAGCAGCCTCTCACCTGGGAAAAATAAAAGAGGAATGGTGATAGAGGGGAGGAAAAGGAGGGGAAATGGAGGTTGCGGCAGGGGGTGGGATGGAAAATGTGAAGCTGAACAGAAGGAGAAAATGGAGGTACTGAGATAAAAGCTGGAAGGGGAGAAAGGAGCACACAGACATGCTTGCAAAAGAAAGGCAGCAGGTGGAAGCATGGAGGAGGGCTTTTCAATAGGAGCTGGTGTTGCACACATTTCCTGGCAAGTGGGAAAAGGTGAGAGGTCACACAGAGGCTCCCAGCACAGAGAGCTCCGGGCAGGTGCCTGGTAGCACTATGCATGCAGTTAGCAACCATCTTCACCTGACACCACTGGAACAGTTTTGGGATGAGGCCAGAGATCCACAAAGGTAGCACCACCTTCATTTGGTGCAAACAGTGCCCACTTTGCCCAGCTCCTGCCCCAACTGTTTGTCTTCCCCACAGCAGCGTGGTGATCAGTGACACAGTGGTCACCCAACTTGTTCTGCTGCTTTGGTTGGACCACATGGAACAGTTATAGGAGAGTTCCCATGAGGATGAAGACAAGGAAGACAAGGCTGTACTTAAAAGTGTTACCCATGTACTCATTTTGGACGGGGATTGGGAAGAGGAGGGAAGACAGCACTCTGTTAGAGCAGCAACAACCCAAGTATGGGTAGCTATTATTGCAAAGGAGCACTTTCAATAGGAAAGCTTATTTCACTTTTTCAAGGAAAGCTTCTTTCACTTAGAAATTCCCATGAACATCACCAACAACTGTTTTGTGTGGAGAAATATGTATACAAGAGAAATGCACCCAGGTGACTGTGGTATGGCAAACTCCTGCTCATCAGCTGCATGTTGCCTAGGGTTCTGAGTTCACAGTACATGCAGGGTCATTGCAGATAGACCAAAAAAGTACAATCATTATTTATTGGTAGTTTTGTTACCATATCTAGACAGAGTGTCTAAGCACTAAAATGTGTGCTGTGCAAGGAAAAGGAGGGAGGAGGCTAAATGCAACTTTGGGAATAGCATGCAACTGACAGACCTCTTTGGGGAAGACAGAGTCTTCACTGCTTGTTTGAGAGGAATAACTGCAGTAGCTGTGAAGAAAAAGACATGTCCACATGTCTTCCCACTGCTGGGAGACTTCTCTGCTAGAGGTTCCCATGGCAGGTACAGCCACAGAAAGGGGACAAAGCCAGAGAGGCTGCAACAGCAAGATTGAGTGACTTCAGCCTGGCTCCTTATGCTCTTGGACTCACCTCCAAATTCTCCTTCATCCAGAAACATTAACCCCAAGCCCTCGCTGACTGCATCTATTTTTCAGCAGCGATGCACGCTCAGACTTGGAAAAACACTGGTCATTAATGGATCCTGCACAGGAAGGGATCACAGGCTATTGCAACCCTTAGGCTGAAAAACACATTCCCCCAAATGAAGGGTGAAAGAATTTGCCTCTTTGTTTTAGGGATTGTTCTCCCCAACCCTAAGCACAAGCTGAATATTCATGAACCTCCTATATGAATTGGTTATCTTCTAAAAGCAAATACAAAGTCCCCATTCTGCATGAGGTGCCCAGGCACTGGACAAAGCCAAGTGTCTGCTCTAGCCGTGGGTTTCCCAGGGACTCTGTGTGCTGCTTTAAACCAGTTACTCTTGCCTATTAAAACAGGATCAAAACTGAACAAAGAGAAAAAGATCTTTCCAGAGCTGTTTGAGGCAGCTGCAGCTAGTTCAGACTTCTGCATCTCTTGACCTAACATGACTCCGAGGCTGCCACATTGTCTGGATGCGAAGCCAGAAGGGAAGGTAACGTGATTTTTATTGTAAGAGCTGCTCACCAGTGCAGTCAGCCTAATTTATATTAAAGAGTTCACGTTGCTAAGTAGCTTGCCAGCACGGAGGTTCAGCTTCATGTCCGAGCTGTATTTGCGGTAGGAACAATTGGGGGTGTGTGAGCACAGAACGGTGTAATGGCCCATTTGCAGGTGTTTGTGGTAACCTGCACAAGGGAAATGGGCATTTGTGGGAGGGAGCACTCCTGAGGTTGTTGAGGATATGGGAGGATGGTTCATTCCTTGTGTAGATGATGGAGCTGACATCATGGCGTTTAAGAACTGGGTATCACTTGGGAGGCAGACCCAGGTCCAAGTGAGATGGCAAGAGTGTGAAAAATAATAAAAAAAAGGTGAGCAATTGCAAGTGTGTACATAAAATAGGCAAGACATGTCTATTGTCTGTGCTGGGTCTGTGAGGAATGGAGTTGGAAAGTTAACTTCTCACAGCAGCCTGTGTAGTGCATCTGCCTCCCAAAGGAAAGTGGTGAATGAATTCCTTTTTTTGCTTTGCTTCCATGTGCAGCTTTTCTTTCCTTGTTAAACTGTAATTATCTTGACCACAAGGGGATTTTTTTCATCTAACTTTCTCCCCCTGCCCTATTGAGGTAGGGGGAATGAGAGAAAGTGGCTGAGTGGGCATCTGGCAGCTGGTCATGGTCAGCCCACCACTGTCCTGTCATTCAGGTGGCCTGTCTCCTTCCCACGACCCTGTGTGCAGACAGTGGAGATTTTTAGGGACTTGTTAGGGATTTTTTAGATTCTTTGGAGGCTGGTAAGCAATTCAGAAGGCCTGTGTGAGGAACTGCCTGGGGCTGGGCAATAGGAAAGAGTACCAGGGTCAGAGTGACCTTGTGTCTGAGTGCCTGGGAACACAGCTGTCATTGCCCCTGAAAATACCACCCAGTACTGGTGCTATATCCCAGGACAGCCTCTGGGCTGGCCTTGCCAGACTGGGATTTCTGAATTGCCAGGGACCACTGCCTCTCTGTGCAGTGAGGTGAGGGGGCTGCTGAGAGGGAGCTTGGAGGTGCTGCCCCCAGCACGTGCTGAAGAGCAGACCTGAGGCATGTGGAGACCTTCACAGCAGCCTCCCCTGCCCACATCAGTGCAGCTCAGAGCACCAGCCACGTGTGTCCCTTTGCCCATGCTCTGTGCTATCCCAGGACATTGGGGTGCCTAGGACTGTCTCTGCTACCTATTTCTTTCCAGCTCAGAGCAGCAAGGTCTCCTGCAACCACCAAGGGGCAGAGGGGGGATGCCCTTGATCAGTCCCCATTGTGTATCTTCCATATCTTCTGTGTAAGTAGCAGAGAGACTCAAGTGCTCCAAAAAACAGTCCTGGCAGGTATCACCACAGTTGGAGCTTTTCTGAACTACAAGTGATCAGAGTCCTCTTGCTTAGTTTTTCCAAGCCCTAAGTGGAGTAAACCCTTACCCTCAGAAGATGTTGAAGGACACCAAGGGGAACTGATGGTTACATGGGCCAACCTGACACCCTGCAGAAGCAGCAGGCACAGGTATGGTCACAGCATGGTTTATGGGGTTCCTGGACACAAATCCTTTCTGCAGTGTGAGAGAGAACCTGGCACACCTGCAGCTGGCATGCCCCAGTGCCTCTCCCATCTCCCCCAAGGGCTGAGTGTTTCCTCACTGCCTTTCTACCAGCACCTTCTCCACCTCCAGGCCCACTATACCACAAGACCTTGGCAGCCTCCTCTTTGCCCTGGTCAGACTGATCACCTGCAGCCCGAGGAGGAGGAAGATGAAGTGAGGGGACCGCAGTGGCTATTTCTCTCTCTCTGCACTTTGTATGCTTGTAGGGAGAGGTGGGGGGGTTCTGCTCTGTGTCCCCTCCTGGCTCCCTATTCTTGCACTTTTAACCTCTGAACTTCAGTTTTCTCCCATGAATTGTTCCCATTTCTGTTGTTTTCCTTTACGCCCTCTCCCCCCTCCAAGAGCCATATGTTTTAGTTAGGATCAGCTGACACCCACACTAAGGGGTAGGGTTTTCCCCAGCAGTCCCTGGCTGGTGGCCACATAATTAAAAGCAGCAGGGGAGCAGCGGCAGGAACCCAATCTGGCATTAATGAGAGCGAGAGGTGGTTGCGTGACCGGCTGAGCTGCAGGAGCCCGGCCAAACAGCAGCACAACAAATGGCACCGTGTGTGTGGAGCTCTGTGTTAGCGTAACATGGATCTCCATTACACCTGGGCTGCTCAGCTTCCCAACTTTGCCCTTTCCTAATCATCCCTCTTGCATAAGCAAATGATAAAGACTGGAATCTACTTGTGTGCTGCAGAAAACAATGTGATGGCTGACATTTCAGCTTCAGTGTGTTTCTGTCTTGCCCATCTCCAGAGCTATTTGGATCCAGATGGGGCTGGTCAGGCTAAGTGATGTGGGACTGGCAGGGTGGAAGAGAACTATCTCGATTCTATATCTCTATAATAATATCTCTACCTGGGAGCCAGCAGGTAGTGAAGCTGGCAAGGTGTCCATAGGCAGGGAGGACCAGGCAGGATGCAAAGAGTTGTTAGGCTTTGCTGCCATCACTGCATGGATCTGTGCACTGCTTGGATTTGTGGGATGCAGTTGCTTTGGGACTCACCGCCCTTCAGACCCCCAAACCCTTCTCCTTTCTCTATGCAGACTGATCACAGGCTGCCAGCTTCAAAATTCTCTTGGCTGGCCACTCTCTCACAAAGTCCGTGTTAAGAAAGTCCTTCTCAGTGTAGCTCACTGCTCTGTTGTACAGCAAAACAAGAGGAGCAACTACCAGTTGTAGTTTCTTTCAGCTCCTCCATGAGAGCACAGCAGGGGCTTGCTGACACAGCTCAGTAAGCCAAAGATCCTGCTTTTGCACAGCCCTAACTGGTAGCAGATGTGGCGAAGGCCTGGTCCTGAAGCCCCTAATGTGAATGCAATCAGATGTGATTATATAGTTTAGCTGTTACTATACCCCTGCACACAGCAGTGGTCCCAAACTGGAAATCTGGAGGCAGTCCATAACCTTTGTGCAATTTTGAGGATTGATTGCAGTCTGAGGAAGCCACAGTCAGAGACATCAAAACAGGGTATTGCCCACAACTGGCAATGTTTGTACAGTATTAGCTAAGGAATGACATGTCATAGGTGGTCATATCTATCATCTGTTCAGCTACACCAGCATAATTCACACAGTCAAAGAAGTTATGTCTCTAAAATTTCCCGAGTGGACAATCCTCATCATGATTTTCTGACATCCACATATTACAACATTTTCATGCTGCTCAAAGCAGCTAAGCAAGCACCAAACCTGGCTTTCAGTGGAAGAAACCCTTTGGACAAAAGCAGCACCTTAAAGGCTGGGTCACCATCCAAGAGTTTTTCAGCCTTTTCTGGAATAAGGGAATGCATGAACAGTTTCTGCCCTTTTAGATTAAGAATTCAGAATAAATTCTGCCAGGAGCTTCAAACTTCATCATGTGGAGCTGGGAACCTAACAAGACAGGCAGTGTTTGGTCTGTGTGCATCAGGAGACTGTAGTGGCATCTGCATTTCTGCAATCTCATAAGATGTGGCTTCTTCCACCCCATGTAGAAAGCAAACCCAGCACAGGAGTTTCCACAGACCCTACCTCTTTGCACAGCTCGCCACTGGAAAACTCCCATCTCAGGGCAGGAGCTCTGAGTTGTGCCCTCAACAGAAGGAATAGATGAGAATTTATGATTTTGAGGATGCTTCCTTTGCAAGCAGCCTGCCTGGGGACCTGTGAGTTTGGCTTGACCACATCTCCAAGGTCAGTGACAGAGCTGCTCTGGGGATGGAAGTGAAGCTGTTCAGTGCTGAGCACAGTAAGGCTGAGCTGCCAGAGGCACTGCTGTGCTGGTTGGTGAGGATGTGGTGTGGTCCCCACGTCAGTGAAGAACCAAAAGCTGCCTTTGGGAGAGGGCACCTGGCCACCAACATGAAGTGCACCCTGGTGTGCAGCACACACTTGCTGTGGTTGTGACAAGTGCTCACCTGCTCTTGAAAGCCTCTATGAGCACAGTCACTGGGGTGAATCACAAAGTTCTCCTGTGCAATGACAACTGAATCCCAGCAAAACCCCAGTGCAGGGGCCTCATACTGGCTTTGTAGAGCCTTCCACAGGCGGAACCTCCCCAGTACCTAAACTGCCCCGGGCATCAGCTCTAATGAGAGCTGATGAAATGTTACCTGCAAACATGATTTTGTCTTGCTGAATACAGCAAGACAATATTGCACTTCACTGCAATATTGTTGGGCTGTCCTGGGTTTTAAGTGTAAGAGGGTTAGACAATAACACTAAAGATAGGAAGTGTGCCCGTGCAATAGGTTAGATATGGAGCAATAAACAGAGTTTGTCATAAACAGAGTTTGGCCTCATCAACACAGAAGGGATCAGCCTAAGTTTACTGTATCACAGCCTTGCAGAAATCATGGACCAAATCCTGACATTTCACTAGCTTCAAGAGTGGTGCTGACTCAGAAAATAGTTAAATGCAGTTTGAGTTCTCTGTGGATGAAAAGGATTGATTTTCCAGTACCATGAGGGGAATACTCTACCTGGTTGCTTCAGGGCTGTGGTGTTTGCAACAGGGAAGGCACTTTGGCAGGGTAAGGAGTAGGAGGCAAGAACAAGCCATTAACTGTATCTGTGAGGACACAACAACAGATGGGACTGGAGGAAAATCATCCAAATGAAAATTGTCCATGGGTGAAGCAAAGACTGGCTTGCAAAAACCTGTGTCTGAACTCGCCCACACAGAATGGGTGTTTGGGTCTCAGTCCAAGCCTTCCTGGAAGCTCAGTAGTGTTAGAGGTTAAGAGTCAGAGCAGAAGAGATCCTAGGGTTCATATCAGCAGAGGGTTTAGACCACGTAACAGAGTCCAAGTCCAGCAGCTCCTTTGTCCAGTGACTCATGAGGATGAGGGCAGTTTTGTGGAATCACAGCTTCAGGCCTTTGGATGGTTTGCAAGAAGGCACCTCAGTGCTGATGCATGTGAACTGCTCTCAGCTGAGCTCTGTGAGTACAGAGCATGGATGGCATTTGACCAGTTCTGGTTTTATCCACTCCCTCTGTATCACCACCATCACAGACAGTGAAAGAATTGCACAAAGGGTTGCTCAGCTGCCTCCCCCACTCGGACCGTGGTGGGAGGTGAGAAAGCATGAGCTGTGTTTTCATCCAACCTGGTGGAGACTGTGAGGAGCCACTGCAACAGGCTTCAATCAGGTGAAAGGTCACTGCAAAAGGCAAGGGGGAAAAAAGAGAACATGTTCTCTTTTCCCACTGGGGAAAAGCCAAACTCATGTGCCTAAAACCCACTAAGAAGATCCACTTTGATACCATCAACATTCTCTAAATAATAAGGTGAGTGAATCACTTCCTGAGAAGGCTAGAGGGTTGCAGGGCTGTTAAATACATGTCAAAAAGCATCTGTCAGGCATGGGCTAGGTTTAGTTAATCCTGCCTTGGAGAGGAGGATGGGTTAGCTGATCCCAAGCTCTTATTCTGTGTTCAGTGATTTCCCCATTCTTCATGGTACCGAGGAACCAAATACAACTATTAAAAGCTTTGTAAGATCCCTACCAGTTTGTGTTTCTTCCATTAAAAAAACCAACAACAACAACAAAACCAAAACTTAAAAAACCCAAACAGACTCACCCATGGTTTATTTAGGAAGGAAATAGATATTCAGGGAAGGAAAACATCCTCTATTTATTCCGTAGTCAATGCTTAAGGGAAGACTGTGAGAGGAACCAGGTCCTGCAGTGCTTTCTAAATGCAGGCAAAACTTGTCCTGTGGGAACAAAAAGATAAACCACTGCCAGCACAGCAATCTCTACTGTAAGTGCCTCCAGTTTCTTGGACTGGTGGCTTTCAACTTCTCTGATTATAGAGCCTCCTGTGATTTTGTCCCTTTGAAGACGAAGGCCCCATACAGTGAATTTAAAGTTGTCAGCAAAAAGCTTGCTCTCCTTAATTACCTTTCAGAATTAGAGGATCTTCAGGCCCCAGGTCAAAGGGCACTTTGCTGAAGAGAATTCAGAGTTAGTCTCTTCAAAACCAAGTGCAAGGGATCAGGCATCTGAACATGGTATTACCTGGGGCTCTGCCTTGGATTACGCTCCCAGGGAGCATTTTGTATTCCCGAGCTCTTCTTTGGGACAGACCTAAAAACAAGCAGTTCAGTGTCACGGGGGCTGTGGACAGGCAGAGGGAAAAAAAAAACTTTTTGATTAACAATGACAGACTGGTCTATAACCCCCCTGGGGCTTGTCAGCAACCTCCTCACAGGCTGCCCTGCCATTTCTCACGAACTCAGGCAAGCAGCCGGGCCTTTGCTCAGACACGGGACATGGTGTCTTCCTAGGCCGTCTGCAACCCTCACAAAGCTCTCTGACATGCACATCTCAGGACAGTGACACTGCACAGCTTTTGTGGCAGGGTAGGATCCTTGTTGAGGTTATATGAGTTCCTCACTGCTGCACTTCCTGGGGGCTGCCAGGAGTTTCTCTTTCAGTTCATGCCCCGGAGGGCTGGAACACGCCATAGTGCAGCACGGAGCATTGTCAGCAGAGACCAAAATGGGTTGTGCTTGGCAAGCACAGTGGAAAGGAAAAAGAGGGTGACCTGGGAGGATTGCTGTTCTCACTTCATTTTTCCATTGCATATGCTGTTTTGTTTTTTTCTTTTTTTTTTCTATCAAGCCCAAAGAGAAACAGAACAGAAACAAAATATAAATGGGTTCTCTCACTGTAAGTACCACAGGAGGGGAGCATTGTTGAAAAGATGAGAGCAGGAAGGTCTGGGTTATAGTTTCCATCCTTTTATTCACCTCCTTCTCTGTCTTTTCCCTCCCTGTCTCATTTTCTTTCCAGCATACCACCACCACTGCCTCTCAGAATGCTGAGCTGATGTTTGTGCTGGTGCTTTGACAGGGTACCAAGGAATTATATCACTCACAAGCTGGCCCTGAAGAGACATTTTTAAAGTGCCTCAGCTCTCCCCACAGTGTATTCTCAACAGATGCAATGGCTCAAATACAACAGCAGTTGAAGGTGACAAGAATATTATTGTCATCTGAGCTGCTGGGAGCAGCCTCTGACTGCTCAGAGGGGCCGAGTGTCCTGGTGAAGTATTGACCTCAAAGCTCAAACTGTATAGAAAGTGCTGGCCTCCTGCAGCTCTCCTCTGGCAGAAGCTGAGTCTCATTGGCATCTCCCTCCCCTAGAGAAACCCAGCCCTTGCCACTTGGTCCAACACAGCCCCTCTTCTGGCTGGCGCAGCTGACTGTCCCAGGAGTGAGTGGTCCAGACAGGTCCTGTCCTCCAAAGGAATGGGCAGAGGGAAGGGTTGTTCTGCCTCTCTCTGGGCTGCATGTCACCTCCCCAAGGCAAAGTGTGTAGTGCTGGGCTCAGGGACACCATGTGTGCCTCAAGGAAACCTGCTTCACCCTTCCCTACTGGCATGTCTCCTGCACCACCTGCCTCCATCCATCCCTGGCAGCAGGAGAGCCAGAGGACAGGGGTTATCCGTGCTCCACACCAGCACTCTGGCAACTTCAATTGCTCATTTCCATGACAGTGTCACGGGCTGCAGAGAAAGGTTTACAGAGGGCACAATGCCAGTAAAGTCCCTGGAGAAGGTCTATGTAGAGAAGATTCCCTTTAAAACCACAATCTCACCCACAGGACCCATGACAACTGATCTGTCCTAGAACTGAATACAGGGAAAAGGTATTTTTTTTTATGCATTTGACTGGCAATGGGCACAAGGTAGACCCTTGAACCTGGCTCTCCCTTCACCAGCAGAGCTGCAGGGGCTGAGGAAAGCTCCCAAAAGCCTCAGAGCAAACATGTGCTTGATCGCAGGAAAAGCTTTGAAGCTAGAGGACCCTTTACTCAGACCTGGAAAGGAAAAGCCAACATTTCTTCACTCCATATATATATATTATAGCACTCCATAGTCTCTGAGACCCATAGTTACCATGAACTGCCTTGAAACCAGATTGCAGCCAAAAGCAGGCTCCCAAAGTTAGGACACTCTTCCTAATGCCAGGGAGGAGGCTGTGTGTACATCCTGCCTCTGAGTGTAGAGCCTCAGGCAAGGCACTGCCTTGGTTGCCTGCACCTCAAACCTGCTAAAAGTAACCTTTCCTGGTCTTGCTTTAACTCTCCAAGAACATGAATTCCTCTGCAAGCCCAGCTCCTACCAGTCTCCACATTTAGCTGGCCAAGTAGACACTCTGGAGCTGTAGCCTGGGCCCTTTAAATGCTGCTCCTGTATTTCAAATGGCTCTTGCAAACCTCTTGTAACCTGAGCAGACAAAATTGGTGCTGGCACTGGAAAGCAGTTATGCAATATGCAGGAGGTAAAACCCTTCTGGCAGGGGGCACGTGAAAGGAGATACAAGTGGGAGGCTCCAGTTGCTGAGGTGAACACCATGTCCCACGAGAAGCCCAGGAGAGAGGAGATGTACATGTCATAGAATCACAGAATGGTTTGGATTGGAAGGGACCTTAAAAATCATCTAGTTCCACCCCCCACTCCAGTGACTGTATCCCTCCTTGCTGTTGTTCTCCCAGACTATCTCTGCCATGAAGGATGGACAGGTCTGGACAACAAGCTGAAGACACTGCTGGAAAAAGAGACAAGCCAGACTGTCTGAAGGTGAAAAGCCAATAGACAGGAGGCCTTGTGAACATGTTCCAAGTATCACCCCTTTGTGTTCAAAGCTGTCAAGTCAGCCACATGTTCACCAAATTGCATCCTGTCTTCCCCCTCCCAGTGCTACCCTGGAGTAAACACAGGAGGCTCCTGATGCAGAGCTGGGGAGGTGCTGGGCACCCCCACAGGGTGCAGCCCGCCCCCCATTGCCCTGGTAAGTGTGCCATGCCATGCCATGCCATGCCATGCCATGCCATGCCATGCCATGCCAGGCTCCTCCATCAGCTGGGCCCCACTGCTCCCAAGGGCAGGGTTTGGCTGAGGCAGGCTGGCTCTGGCACGTGTGAGCAGCAGGGCACGGATCCTGTTTCCTTGCATTGGCATGTGCTGTGCTGTGTGGTGGGACTGTACAGGCTCCTCAGGTGAGGAGCAGCCAGGGCAGCTGCTCCAACCTGTAAAGGCAGGATTTTGCCCACAGCATGTTTTTCTCCAGCCATGCAAACTAATTTGCTGGTAACCAAGAAGTGGTGCTCTGCACCACCTACCTGTGTTGGAGCTGCTGGTATTCCTGTCCTCCTTTTCTCCCTGCTGAAAGCCCCAAAGTTGCTAGCTCCATGTAGCTGCCCTTCCACCCTCAGCCAGAGAGACCTGACTTCCAACACTTGCCAGTTCAGCTGCGAACAAATGTCCACCAGTTTCTTGCTACATTCTCCTGCATGAGCCATGCAAAATATTTGGGTCTCAGCTGCAGAAATCCTGCACCCCGCTCCTTTCTAGCCCTTGCAAGAAGCAGCCTTGCTTTCCTCTGCCTGATTAAGCACATTCCTTCCTCTCTCCCTTCTTTGCTCTGCCCTGCAGCAATTTCCAAAGCATTTTTGTGGCATCCAAGACCTGGAGACAAATTCATGAGCTGTGGAGATGTGGTTTCTGTCATGTGCTCTCAGCTCTGAGTCCTGGCTAGTGCAGCGGCAGTGGGTCCACAAGCATGAGGGCACCCACTGTGCTCCTTTCCTGAGGGTCAAGAGCTGCTTACTGTTTCACAGCTGGCTCCTTCTAAGTGAAATCAAATTGCTCACTGTGAGCTGATTGAGAAAATACTGTCTGTGCATTCTCTCCCAGGTTCCTGACTCTCAAAATAATAATAATTATGTGGCCTGGAAAAAATTATTGTTAACCATAAGCCTGGGAACTGCTTCTATTATTCAGCTTTATGGGAATCCATACAGCTCCCATGGAAGGGGATTATTTACCTAGGCCCTGAGAAAAAGTGAAGGAGCCTGCCCGCTCCTTCTGGCTATTGTATTGCCAAATCCCACGGCAAGGCGTCCGCAGAGCAGTTTCCTCTGGCTGTCATTAATCCTTGTGGGCTTGACGACCTCAGCACACAGCATCCTTTGGGTTGTGGCTGCTGGGAAGCCAGACTATTGTTTCAGGGCTTTTGTCCCAGACAGAGGAGCTGAGGAATCAGGCTTTTCAGGTATCCCCATCACAAAGGGACTGGCTTGCAGCCTGGGACTTGCTCAGGTCTTTCCCAGCTCTGCTGCTGGGAAGCCAGCTGGATTTGGTCTCATTTCGATGAGGCCAAAGGAAGGACTGGCTCTGGGATGTCCCAGCCGTGCTCATCCTGCATGAGGGAGCTTCCCTGCATACCTGTGGCTGCAAGGGGATGGCTCCACCACAGCAGCCATGGATAGGATGGGACACCCAGGACTCCCCATTTCTTCCTGGTCCCTAACTCCCAGCCTGATCTTCTAGTCCCTGCAGGGGAGAAGCAGGAAGGCCCAGTTTCAATTCAGTGCATGAATTGAAGCAAAGGAAACGTTCCTTTCTCTAAGAGCTAAAAGAAATTTTTCAGGGAGGCTTTCTAATAGGGATGCTGTCCATGGCATGTAAGTGCACAAATGTGCACTTAGGAAGGAATTGTGGCGTGGAGGGAAACCCAAACAGGCCCTTCATTCTTGCCATGGACTTGTGTAGCCCTTTGTGGTTATTTTATGGTGACAAACTTAGAGGAAGAAAGAGAAATCGGTGTGTTTTCCAAGCCAGGGTTTGAAGGGGGTTTATAGCTCTGATGGCAAAGTCTCTGTTCAAGGTTGCATCTGTCCCAACACAAATTACACTTTAGAGACAGCTCAGAAGGAAGCAAGCTGTGATTTCTTCCCCACTGATGCTGGCAGGCAGTGCACTGGTAAGCTTGGAAAGAACTGCCTATTCTTTTTCTAGGTGAGGCATATAGCAATGCCTTCATGTGGGCATCCAGTGGCATCCCCACTCCTGTCCCTCTCAGGGCTTCAGGAAGGCCAGGGAGCAAAGCAGCTGGCCCCTACAGCCACCACGTTGTGACTAGAAGCTTTCCTCTCTGGCTTGCAGCTGGAGCTCCCTCTTTCTGCCCTCTTCAGGGGTGTTGTGTGCCACCACAGCTTTGCCAGTGGTGGCAGTATTATTTTGATGCTGCAATTGCTCCTTTTTGGTAACCCATTGCTTTGAGAGGTGATGCTGATGGATCAGGACAGGGATGAGAAAGTCACTTCCAACAGCAGCCCAGCAGTGATGCCAGACGTGCATGCAGGATCTGAAGAAGGTCTGTCTGGTGGCCCCCATAAGCAGAGCTGTGCTGCTATCCCCCCACTGCCACCTGGGCAAGGGGCACAGGGAGAGTCTGTGGATCTTCCCAACCCACACAGCATGGGGCTGCCTCAGACACCCCTGAGCTGGTGCCTCTCATGGCCCTGTGTGCAGTGCTGGTCCAGGGCTGGGGGCATGCCAGTATGGGCTCCCAGCCCATGCCTCGAGTGTGGAGGTGCAGGGACCCAGCTGTGCAGGTGGCCTGGGCAGCCTCCACGCCTTGCAGGGATCACAAAGCACCAGTGTGGCCCAAGGCACCTGCCCAAGGTTCCCCTGGGAGTCTGCAGCAGAGCAAAGGTCCAAGCTCTGTGTGACCCAGCCAGTGCCTGGCGAAAGCAGAGCCACCCTAGTCCCTGCATCAGCCTTCACAGGGCGTGGGGAGTGGGGTGATGCTGCTCTCAGGCATCAATCCTTCCATGTCCCCCAGCGCGAGGGACGCCCTTGCCCTCCCCTGTGCTCAGCAGACCACGGTGGCGGCCGGACAGAGCTGCTTTCTCCAGCACAGTGCTGCCATTGTCCAGCTCAGCTCTGGGCCCTCTCATCCCCACCAAGCAGGCACAGCCAGGACCTCTGCAGCCCAGCAGCACAGACAACAAGGTGAAGAGGATGGATGCAAGCCTCTGGAGCAGGCAGCCCACCTTCGTGTCCCCACGCTGCAGCCCCACTGCTTTTTGGACTTCTGTGCAAAAGATGATATGAGGGAGTACAGTAAGGTGGTGGCTAAAAAAAAGGAAAATCTGAATGAATAGGAGGGGGAAGGGAGAGCAGATGACGCTGAGATGTGAGGGGCAAGACAGAGGCAGTGAGACAGAGCTGGGCTGCGAGCCGCAGAGGAAAAGCCGTGAGCCCCGTGGGAGCTGGGCTGTGGGAAGAGACAATACGATGGAGGGGAAGGAGCCAGCTCCCACTCTGGGACAGGCACAAGGCTGCAATTAGAGACAGGAGACAGCGTGTCTGCCCAGGCTGGGAAGTCTCATTCTGCCCTGGACGCAGGGTCGTGCAGGGGCTGGGGCAGAACCTCCCTGCCTGCTTTGTGCCCCTGCACACAGCTCCCCTTTGACTGGCACCCCTGAGTGGGGCAGAAGCCCCAAGGGCACACACTGGCAGTGCCTGTGGCTCCAAGGTGCAGGGGCTTTGCTCCCCAGTGCTGGCACGAGATGTCTGGGTTCCTTTGTGCAGTGGCACGGTCATACCAGGGCCCCTTCCCTGGGTCAGCCCTCCTGCCTCCTAAACCAGCTGATCAAATACCCATGTCCTCCAGGCAAGCAGGTTGTTTGACCGCCCACCTCTCACAGCTAGCACCCTTCAGTAGGCTTCTGGAATTTTCCTGGATGAAGGATGCTATGGAAATATGCAACTCCAGAGCACAAGCTCTGGTTTTAGTGTCCTCCTCTGCACTGCGATTATCTAGCTCCCAATGGAAAATTCAAGTTTGTTTGGAAACAGTCTCTGGGTTTGGCTTGAAAAGGCTCAGAAAATACCATGCAAGGGTCACAAACTTTTAGCACAAGCCATGTTTGGCTGGGACTGTAAAAGAGGAGGGAGGTAGAGAAGGAATATGAGCACACACCATTTTGCTACCGCAAACTTGGCCTGGAAACTCTTTGCACTTCGCTCCCTCTGGACATAAAGGTACAACAAAAATTAGGTGCTTTTAAAAGAAAACAAATGAGTCATGCAGCCAAAGGAACTGATTTCCAAATTTGCTTTTTACGACTCATTTTCACCACCTAGCCAAGAGGCAGATGAAGCAGAGCTCCTGCAAACTTCTGCTGAAGTAACAGCAAAGGGAGATGCTTGAAAAAAGCCAGCAGCTCCTGGCAGGGACAGAAGAAAGAGGAGAACCCTGGTGAACCAACAGTGGTTTTTTTAAAATATAAAATAATATACTTCAGACTCTCAGCGGTTTTTGCTTCCTGATCAACAGTTTTAAGCCAACCCAACTGCTTTCCTCTTTTTTCTGGTCATTTTAAGATCTTTTCACCGAGGTGAAATTAAACACGAGGCGCAGGAGGAGACCTGACAGCTTTCCTGCCATTCTCACCTGCGTGGGAGTGGCAGGAGCTGGGAGTTAAGGCAGCACCGTGTATTCACTGACCAGGCAGACACAGAGAAGTGTGGAAGATCACCACGGCGTGTTTAAAGCTGTGCAGCAATAACAGCTAATTTGTTTTCGCCTAAAGAGCAGTTAGCGTTGGTTTTGTTTCATTTTAAATAAAGACATTTGGACTCCAAAGGTCATTTCCGTGGAATAACAATGCTCCTTTCAGAAAGGGGCACCGGCAGGGTCTCCGTTACTCCCAGTGCTCCCAGTCTGGTTTGAAAGCCCAGCTGCAGCTCAGCCTGGCGAGCATCCCCTGGGCTGCCCTCAGCACGTTGCAGCAGCTGCTGTCCCAGCACCCTGCCATGGGAAGAGCAGGAGCTCAGGAAGGAGTGTCAGTTTCTCTGCCGGGGTGTTCAAAAGCACCCAGTGCCTATTTGACAGTAAAGGAGGATGGTGTCCAGTCTCTCTCCTCCCTCTCCCCAACCTCAGCTGCACACCTGTGCCTTCTGTGAGCGCTGGCAGAGGATGGTGCATCCCCAGCAGGCAAGATATGGCTGTAGGTTCTCCTCATCCTCATCAGGTATGGCATGAGGAGCAGAGATGATCAAAAATTCTGATTTTAAAATAAGTCATTTGCAGTGTGGGAAGGTTTTCCATGAGCTACTGCCTTTAAATGGCAGGTGAATGTGCCTCACTGACTTCAGTGAAATTGGCACCATGATCTGTATCCATGCAACTACATTGAAGCTAGGCAGTGCAGGAAGCATTCAGCAGAGCTGGGTGGAAAAGCAGGCAGCTTGGTTCCCAGATCAGTTACATCACATACTATTTTCCTACATGCTTCCTAAATAGCTACTCTCTCTGGCTTTAAGCAGGCAGAAAGCATGGGAGCTGTGAAAAAGTAAACTTGAGGCTAAGGCTGTTCTCTGTCTTGTAGGCATGTATTTGCCAAAAGTTTCCTCTCTGCTTCAGTGCAGCCCCCAGCATCACTTCCTATGGGTCAGTCTTCAAGTTACAGGGCACTTTGTTTAAATTTATCTTTGCTTAAACCTTATCTTTTATTCTATGTGGGGAAAGGATCTTCAGAAAGAAAAAGCCCTTGAGTTAAAAAGAGCTCCCCTCCTTAGTGAGCACTGCTGTTTGTCACCCTCATGGAAATTTGTAAACCCTTTTCCCTGTATTTATCTAACTCTGCTATTTTGGGATTTGCTGTAACTGTCTGCACCAATGAGGTGTGTGTGGAAGGGAGAGCGTCTGTGCTGCTTGGCTGATATTTTTGGCCAGTGCAGTGCTCATTTCTGGGAATCTGGGTACCACAGGAAGATGCAGTTCTGATCCCCTCATCTCTCTGCCTCCTCTTCCTTTTCTTGAGAGAATTGATGCCCACAGTGGCTCAGCAGTCTCCAGTGTAGATGCCTCTGGGTGTGCTGAGGGATGGAGGAGAGAGGAGAAGGAGACTGGGATGGATGGCACAACTGGCAGCATTTGGACCTTTTCTCCCATGCCAGCAGTCCTGTAGCTACAGGAAAATTCATCATGGCAGGTGAAGGAGGTCTGCACAATTTTGCCTCCCAGGGGCATGGTGATGGTCCATAAGAGAAGGCAGTTTACTTCCTCTGCTCTTTCCAAAACTGCCCTGGCAATTCGCAGACAGCCAGCTCCTGTGTGGGAAAGAGCAGCATGGGCCAAACGTGGCCAGCCAGGAAGAGAAAGGAAAGGACTTCATCAGCCCACAGTCCTCCCCAGGGAGGTGTGAGTGCACACATATTGTGTGCATACACATGTGTATGTACCTTAATACCCTACAGCTTACGAGATCCTTGTGATTTTTAATTGTCTTGTCTGGCAAGGGCCTTTCCAAACCAGCTCTGGACACAGTTAACCCTGTCTGCCCTATGCTGCTCTCTTGTGCTGTCAACAGAGACATCTCTCCTAGCCTAACCGAAGTTGTGTTCAGAGCCATTGTACATCTACTGATAACACACAAAGGTCTTCCAGATTTCTTGGAAGCTTGCAGGAAAATTATTTCTCAGTTCCAGAGTTTTGATTAGGGCTTGTCTTCCAGTAGCCGGGAGGTCACAGTGTCTGCACAGATCACAACCTGAACATCTGCATCCTATTACACAGCATGGTGATTATTTTTCAACATTCCCCACGTCTTCTAGCAGTGACAGTGGTGATTAAAGCCTGGAGTGGATTCCTGAGTAGCATTTCAGCTTCCTCTACTTTCGCATCCTGGCCATAAACAGGAGAAGAGGGCTTTCCTTGGGCACTAGGTCAGGAAGCCCGTGTGCCTTAGGGTGATGCTGACGCACTGATGAAAGCCCGGAGATGTCAACTGGTACAAAGCAGCTGAACAAACCTGCCAAGGGGTGCCAACAATAGCAGGATGTCACTGCAGCTCTCAGGGAGGAGATTTCCATTCACTGATTTGGCTCCCGTGCCAAAAACCGTCCAGTGGTCCAAGGAATAAAGCCATTGTCTCCAGGAAGTGACCTGCAGCAGACTCTGGTGGCTCAGAGTGAGTGACGGGGATTTGGTTTCCCATCTGCAGTGCCAGAGCAGGAGGAGGAGGAGGAGGAGGAGGAGGAGGAGGAGGAGGAGGAGGAGGAGGAGGAGGTGTATGAGGCAGGCTCTGAGCAGGGCACCTCTGGGCAGCCCCCCTCACACCTCCCACATGGTCTGGAGCCCCTGCTACAAGGGGGCTCCATAAGCTGTCTTTTTGAAGACTGGGACTTTATTGTTCTCCTTGGTGGAGGGAGGGGAGACAGGTCAGCGAGATCAAGGAGCCAAGAGGAAAAGGATTATTCATGTGAAGTCTATAGCAAGAGGCTGGAGCTGCCAAGCAAGTATTCCAGCCAGGAGACAGTCTCAAAATTTCCTGACTGAGAAAGGATTTTACCTTCTCTGCTCATTATGCACGGTGGCATTAAGGAGCCTACATTTCTGGGCGGTTGAGCTTGGCCTTGTGCAGGTCAGTATTCAACATTCAAAAAACTTCCTTCAGCAAAATTTCCCCTACAAGTCTGTAAGGCAGCCAAGGGGAGGAAACTGTCTATAAATGAGGGCAACTGCTCTGGGTGGGGGGGCCCAGCACTGAAAGCACCTGCCATCTATGGTCTGGATCCAGCCAGAGAGGAGAGAGGAGAGAGAAGGCCAGACTCATCCAGCCACTCACCCCTTCTCCTGGGAAGAGGGGCTGTGGCACACACCAGGGTGCACTCCCTGCACAGCAGCTCCTGCTGCTTCCCCTCACCACAGCTCCTCCTGTCCTGGTCCCTCATTACCTGCCTGGTATTTCCCTGTCTGTCCTGTGCCAGTGTCCCGTCCCCATGTGCCTGCCTGCACGTGTAGCCCTGTCTGTGTGTCTCCCTCAGCCCCAGCCTGTCTTGCTCTCAGTAATGGCTCAGGTTGCCCGGGGCTGCCTGAAAATCTACGTCCATCTGTGTTTTTCTGCTCAGTTACGCTCGTGTGCCTCTCCCCGCGTCTGCCTTCCAGCGCCTGCCTGCGTCTCTGCTTGCATCTCCCTCCACTGGCCCTTTTTATCCTGGTAAACAGGACAGGCACGTGCATCCAAGCCCCGTGCGCCCAAGTTGGCTGGAATTGCCCTGGCTGAGAGCCAAGACAAAGGACAGGGAAGAGGAGGAGGGACGGGGGAAGTGAAGGGGAGCGAAAGGGCTATTGGAAAAGGCCTAGGGGACAACCCAGCTTCTTGCTGCCTTTGCATTGCTCTCATGGAAAAGATCCTCAGATAAGCCTGCTTGTTGTGATTACGACCTAGTGCCGGCAAGACACCAGGCTGGAGGTGAAGAGAAGCTCTCCTTCATCTTCCAAGGCAAGAAAGGACAAGAATGAACCAAGGCAGCTGCCCCTTGGGCTAATGGGGGTTAAGGGTGGGGGGCACAGATGCACGTCAGAGGTCAGGCAAAAGGGGAGGGCTGCAAGGCAGTTGGAAGAGGCAGACTCAAGGCAAAAATCCTCCAATTTCAGAAAAATGCAGGTTGTGCAATTAAGGCTGTTTAAGATGGGAGTAACATTACACCCCTCCCTCACAGAGAAAGGGCAGCCGGCACTGCATGACATAGCATGAAATACCTGCTCAGAGCCTTGCCTAAAAATTTGTCCCCTCCACACTGGCCACCACATCACACATCAGATGAACTGCCACCTGCATGAGAAACTTCTGTGCTATGCCCACAGGTCTGGTGGTGTAGGGGGAGGATGCTGCAGTAAAGGCAGGTTGGGACTTTCCAGAAGAGTTTGTAAAGGACAGGGGAGTTGTGGCTGCTGTGGGCTTTGAGGAGTGCAGAGGACCCTGATGGGCCAAATTCCAAGAAGCAGAGAGGTCAGGTGAGAAACCTTTGAGGAGGAGGGACTGGCAAGGTTTCTGGAGATAAAGCTGGGAGGAGGGACGGAGCAGGTTGGCTCTTGCTTCTTGCATGGCATGTGCCACACAGGTGGTCAGAGCCACCCTGGAGCACTGGAAATGCTGGCAGTGCACACATGTGCAGGGAGAGGCAGGGGTGGGGAGACAGGAAGAGGCACAGAGGCAGGCACAAGATGACTCAGCTGTACCAGTTGATGACTAGTTGGGGTCCTGGAAGATGTCAACATTTCTGTCTCACTTTCTCGAAAATACCCAGCCTCAATGGAAAACTACTGCAGCAGAAGGTACCAATGCAAGTCCTGCTTTGAATACCGGACCAAAACCAACACAGCAGTGCTTGCTTTCCCAAATTTTAATATTGCTGCTTTAGTCCTATGCAGAGCCAAAGAAGCCTTAATGAAGCAGCTGACACAATGGAAGCAAGTGATGCAATCCAGACAACATGGGCAAACTTAAGAATTGGGCAAATCTAAGGTCAAGTTGTTGCGCCTTGCGCGGTTGTGCTCATAAACGCTTAATCCAATTTCAATCTCGGCAATTTCTTCTGGGAGATCAGGACAGAAGACTGTTAGCGACTGAGGAGATGCCCGAAGCTTCTTTCTTCGCCTGGCCAGCCAGCAGATGACAGCAAGCAGGACCAGGGCAACCACAGTGGTCCAAAACAGCCACCCAGAAAAGAGCCGGGCTTCCTCTGCATTGTTGCTGTTCTCGATCTCCTGCAGCAGATGAATCAATTCCTGGTGCAGATACACCTCACGCTCCAGCATCTGTTTGGCTGTGGCTCTGCTGATGTGGTGATACTGCTTCTGGTCAGGCTGGATCATGTTTCTGGCCACCGAAGCTAGGAGGAGAGCAGTTGCTGCAGCCATGGCCTGGAGGAGGCGGGAGGAAAGGTCTCTGTGGGAGAGGGTAGGGAGCTGGGGGCACTCAGCACATTCCCAAGGCCTCTCTAGGCACCTGCCATCTCTGGGAGCCCCGAGCCTCTCTGTCCCCAGACCAAGGGTGGTACTGTGTCTTGTCCTGAGGGGCTTGGCTCTTTCTCTGTTTCAGAACCCCCTGGCATCTGCCCTGTCCTCCATCCTGCCCAGCCTTCCCCCTGCATGAGCACTCACCAACACCTGAGTCCTACATGAGTGCAGTTGTGGTGGAGCTGGGGATACCCCTGGTATCACTGATGCCCCATGTGACTTCTCCCACTGTGACACATCCTCCATGATGTCACAGCCACCAGAGCCACATCACCCATCCAAGCAAGCCCAGGCTCCATCCCCACCACCCAGCTCAGCAAGGCCTGGCCATCACACCAAGAGCAAACCCCATGTGCAGAAGTGAGTTCCCAGGAGATTCCCCTCCAAAGCTGTAATTGAAATGAAAATGGGGGCTGCAGGTGATGTCTCTGACATAAAGGTGCAATGTTTTCTCAGCCAGGTGGTCTGACTGCAAGCTGCCTTGCAAAGAAGAGCTACAAGCCCTTGGGCAGAGACAAATCTACTCTCTCTCATCCTCTTGGCTTCCTTCTGCTGGGGCAGGGCACATGGATAGCAGTTAATTTAAGAGAAATTTTTAAAAAAATCAGTGCAGCCACAGCTAAAGATCTAGAGAGGGCTGCCTGCAGCTGCCAGCACTCTCAGGTACAGCAGCAGGAGGGGGCATCTTCACTGCCCATGAGAGAAGGCTAAAAAAACCAATCTCATTACATTTCTTTCCCTCAACCACCCATTTAACTCCTCGTGCCTTCCGCTTGTTCCTCGGTATCTAATTAAATTTCCTCAGATGACCGTGTTTCAGGGCAGGAGGCTGGTGTGGGGGTGTGCAGGTCTCCCTGTCTTTGGCCAGCTGCAGGGAAGGAGTGGAGGTGTGTGCACCCCCATGCTCCCCGTGTCCAGGCTCTGTCCCTGGCTGCTTTGTAGAGTTGGATGGAGACATAACAAAGGGCACACTGCGATCACCACGGCAGGTTAGGAGATTAGCAGCCCTCCCTTAATAAGGACATGATATACCTGGCAAGACTGTACCCCTTGTGGGGAACAAGAGGCTCTTTCACTCCAGGCCCTGGCACAGCCAGGAGCAGCTGTGGGACAGAGGGAACAACAGCTGATAAATCAGCTCAGCACCACCAGCCATAGGAAGCCCAGGCTGACGGCACAGCCCCACATCAGCTGTTGTTGGGAAGCCCTGGGATGTCCCACGCTGGATTCCACCAGCAATCACAGCAAGACAGCAATTTTGGAGGGCTACAGCTTTGCTAAAATTGGCTTTTCCAGGAAGGCAGATGGGCATGGCAGCTCTCCAGAGCCAAGGGAAAGCTGCCTTTCTGCTGCCAGTATCTGCTAAGGGATGCCAATCCCAGAGGGAAAGGGCAGCATTACCACACTGAGACCTCTGCTTGCTGCTTGTGAGGTAAAATCCCCACTAAAAGGAGCCAAATGGTTGCTGTGTTTATCTAAAGGCACTGAATTATTAAGGAGATCTTTTAAGGCTGCAGGTGAAGCAGAGAGCTTTATAGATGGATGATATTAAATGTAATGGACCTCTAATGGAAAACCACCTGATTGCCACAGAATGGTTTCTCGGCTGTGGAGCAAACCCAAGCTGGAGTGAAAGTGGTACAGACCATTATTGCCCCAGGGAATGACTGGGTTTGGTAGTCTTTTGCAGCATTTTGGAGTGTTACAGTGAGCCTGTGATGGAGAGATACTCCCTCCCACCCCGTTCTCTGAGAATATTCACAATCCAGCGTTTGCTTTTTCTGGATGAGCTGAAAACAGCCTTTCCCTGTCTCACCAGTGCACACTTACACGTGATTAAGGTCATATAAGAGCTGGCTGTTGTTTCCAAGCGTCCTGAATTTGCCAAAATTAGGCTGGATTTGTGGAAACTGGCTTCCTGAGACCTCGGGCACTTCCTGCTTTGAATACCAGGCCAAACACAACACAGCAACGCTTGCTCTCCCAAATTTTAATATGACTCTTTTAGTCTCACACAGAGCCACAAATTACAAAATTCATTTATCTGAGTGTCAGAGAGGAACCATGAAACACCAACACTTAGGAAACAGCAGGGATATACCTCTCAAACATCCCAAAAGAATGAGAGAGGGTTCTTCCCAAAAGGTAAGGAGGCTGATAGCCCAGCTGAAGTGTTTCTACACCAATGCACACAAATAAGCAGGAGGAGCTGGAAACCATGGTGCAATTAGAAAACTGACCAAATTGCTATCCCAGAAACACAGTGGGATGAGTAGCACAACTGGAACACTGTAATTGAGGGCTACAAACTTTCCTGAAGAGACAGGCTGGGAAGGAGGGAGGGTTGTTGTGCTTTAGGTTAAGGAATAGATGGATTGTGGAGAGTTGCCTCTGAGAAACAGTCACAAATAGTTCAAGAATTTGTGGATGAAAATCAAGGATGGGACCACCAAAGGACAGCTTGTGAGTGAGGTCTGACCAGTTGATAAGGCTTCCTGCTTCAGCTGCAGAAACCTCACACCCACACGCTTTCATGTAGATGGAGGATTTCTACCATGCAGACATCTGCTGGGAAGACAGTACAGCTGGCTGAGAGCAATCCAGGAGACTTCTGGAGTGCCTAGAGGACAACCTGCTGGTCCAGGTATTGGACAAACCAGCCAGAGAAGTGTTGCTGGACCTGGTGCTCACATGTGCTGGTGAGCTCATGAGAGAAGTTAAGTGGAGGCTGTCTGGGCAGTAGCAGCCAGGCCCTGGGTGGGTCCATGATCTTGAGGAACATGAGGGTCTGGTGGGGAGCAGAGTGAACTTTGGAAGAGTGAACTTCTATCTGTTAAAAAATTAGTGGATAAGATCCCCTGGGAAACTGCCCTTAGGGACAGAGGAGCTGCCCAGAGCTGGTAAGTCTTTCAGGCCACTGTTCTTAGCTCTCCATTCCATGCGAGTCAGGAATCAAACACCAAGTAATTCTTCAGTCACCTGAGGAGTAGAAAAGGCCATTACAGCTGACTGCTTGGCTCTGCTGTGACATGGAAGCCTTTGCTCCAAGACCTCATAATCAAATATAAGACAAACAAGAAAGGTGGAATAACCAGGGTGGAGAGGAAGTCAAGGGCTAGAGGAAAGTGTGATGTGTACCAGAGCTGCAGGGACTGAGGCTTTCTATTCCTAATTAACAGACTCACTTGTCTTATTTTCTGCCCTGACCACCATATGAGCCTTTTAAATATAGAAGGCTCCTCCCTGGCTATGTACACAGCCAGCCTGGCACCACCATCCATCTCAGCTACATGGCCACAGGTCACATTTTCAGAACCACTTGATGGGTGGATTAATGGCTGCCTTTTTATTGCCAGCTCCTCAGCTTATGGGGTGGGGTGGAGGCAGGAAGGAGAAAAATAACTAATAAAAAAACCCCATATGTGAAGTTTTGAAGTGTCATGAAGGTGGATAAGAAAAAGTTGAGATTTTATTTTAAAATTAATCTGTAGGGGGTTTATTTGCTGCTTAGTATGAAAAATGTGAGGCTTGTAGGTTCATTTTTCACACTTCCCCCCACGCACAGCCCAGGCCTGGAAAGTTACTTTATTATTTTTAAATGAAAATATGGAGCTTTACTGGAATAACTAGTAACTGTGGGTGTTCTTCAGTGCTGCCCAGTGTAGCCACCCACGCAGAAAAATCAAGGTTTCTATTACATTTAAGATGAAGAGCAGGGTGTCTCACCTTCTCTTTCAGGCTTTGAGAGGTAATATTTATTATGAAACCCTAGAAGTGATTTACAAATAATTGTGGTGGTTGACACAGGTTTTATGTACTAAACAGCTCAAATTGAAGAGTTTTGAGTTGTTCTGTGTTTTAAAATTATTACTATCAAGAGGGGAAACTACCCAGATTTAAAAACTGCCCTGTTTGTAAGGCAAAGAAAACCTCAGCAGGATGCAGAAGAAGGTCGGGGTGCAGAGTAAGGGGAAGTCAGCAAATGGCACACACAGAGCCTGGGCTCAGAGGGGGAGGCGGGGAAATAAATCATCCTGACTCGCTCTCCCCATCGCCTATGGAACTGCGGCAAGAACTGCGACTTCAGTCAGAAATCTCCCGTCCAAGCCGATGTTTCTCACAGTGGAAATCCAACCCCCCCCCCCCCCCCCCCC
>VZRX01014065.1:204540-275487 GCA_013398075.1 Notiomystis cincta
GGCAGGGAGGGATTGTTTTAACCTCTCGGGCAGAGCCAAGTCTCCAGCCGCGCTGCAACAGGCAGCGCGCTGCTCCGATGCTGTTCCTGCTGCGGCACAGCTCCAGCCCCCGCTCCCGCTCCCGCTCCCGCTCCCGCTCCCGCTCCCGCTCCCACCCAGCCCACGGCCGGAGGGATTTGACTGCGGCAGCGCCCCGGGCTGCGAACGGAGCCGAGGTCCTGTCGCACTTTGCATACAGCTGCTCTGGCCGCAATGATTCAGCCTCACCCTGGCTGGCCAATGCTGCCTGTTATTCTTCAGAAAACCAGGGTGACATGAGTCATCTGGTCGCATCAGGACAACGCCAAACACTTTGGGCTCCCCACAGCTGGCTCAGCTGCACGGGGCATCCTCAGCCTGCCGGCTGCAATGGGGCCAGGCTTATCCTCTGTGGTCCTCATGGCTGTGGCTGAAAGCACCTGCCCGTGACATGGGGACACACAGAATCATAGAATGGTTTGGGTTGGAAGGCATCCTAAAGGTCATCTTGTTCCAAGCCCCCTGCCATGGCCAGGGACACCTTCCACTAGACCAGTTTGCTCAAAACCCTGTCCAGCCTAGGCTTGAACATTTCTAGGGATGGGGCATCCACAACTTCTCTGGGCAACCTGTTCCAGTACCCCACCACCATCAGAGTAAAGAATTTCTTCCTAATATCTAGTCTCAACCTACCCTGTTTCAGTTTGAAGCCATTCCCCCTTGTCCTATGACTATGTGCCCTTGCAAATAGTTCTCTTCCTCTTTCCTGTAGGCCCCCTCTAGGTACTGGAAATCTGTCTCGTGGGACAGAAGACATGTGTACCAGGGGCATACCATCATGCTCACAAGAGGTCCTCTCCAAAGCAGGGGAGAATGATTTTTACTGTGACTCTTTCGACTGGGAGGCACTTGGAGGGGCCAGGCCCCCTTGGTATCCATTTCCCACACCCCATCACCTTACTCACTGGGCAGGGCTGACTGCTGTGCTGTGGGGGTGAGAAGGAGGAGAGGTATCCCTGCAGGGGCCACCCCTTTCCAGCTGCACCCAGGTGCTGCTGCAGGTTTGGGGATGGTGGCAGGGAGAGGGATTGCTTACAGGGCACAGGTGCTGTCCCAGGGCTGAGCCAAGCTGTGCTGAGTCCAGCAGGGGGTCACACCAACAGCCCAATGCTCTTTGTGCCCTGACTGCCTGTCCCAGGAAGCGCTGTCTTCAAAAATCACATATCCCGGGTAGGGCTGACTTGTTGACACAGGGCATGCCCTTGCCCAGCAATTAATTTGGATGCAAGCAGTATTTGCATGATAATTACTCTGCCTAAATAACACCATGTGTGGCATAAAGTGTGAGTGCTTCTCCTCTACTCTGAAATAACACCATTTAGAGACAAGGTTTTTGAGACAGCTGAAGCTCAAAGCAGATCCGAGGTACTGCCTACAGTTTCCACACAGCATCATCCTCACTTTTTTGGACTGCTGTGTGTGTGACCAGGGGAGCCATGAGGTGCCCCAAATCCAAGTGGGAGGGCAGAAGCACCACGGTAAGCCATTAAAGGACACCCCCATCCCCCCATGCCAGCTACCCACGTGCCTGGACTTTCCTTCGGGCTGGCACGGCACCCGCTGCCTCCCTGAGCTGGTATCTGGGTGGGTGGGAAGGAATTTGGACCCAGTGGACCTGATTGCCAGCACTGTTAAGGAGCCATCACAGGCTGAAAGTCTGGCTTTAGGACTTGTGACTGCATCCAAAGTGCCTGCCTACATCTGGACCCCATGCTGCCTGAGGGCACCTCGATCCCAGCAAGGGGGGGCTGCTGTGCTCAGCAGCCTGGAGTCTGCACCGTGGTGCGGTGAAGCAGGGGGCAGTGAGTGGTCTAAGTTCATCTGTGGGTTTAAAAGCCCTTCCAGGGAGAAGGAACATGAGGGAGCTGTGCAAAGGGCTGATGAGAAATATTTAAATATTTCAGTTTCCAGTGTAACTCGAGTCATTTGGAATGGAAAGTTTCCATTACTCAACAAATCTAGTGCATTCATTTAAAAGGAAAAAAAAAAAAAAAAGAAAATGGACAACTTTTGGTGTTGGCTTGAGGAACATAACAGTGCAGCAGAGTCACTGACGAGCACCACCTACCCACCAGCAGGTACATGATGTTCTTGGCCCAGGCTAAGGCCAAGGAGGGACACGGGGCAGGCATGGAGCAATGGGCACATTTGCTGCCCAGGGAGGCCCTGCTCAGTCATGCTGGCACAGTTAATGAAGAGAAAAATTTAGGCTTGGATCAGAGCAGGTGAGAACAAAAACCCCAAATCTGTGCACCTTCAGATGAAATTAAATTGCATGAGAAACTTTTTAGGAAACTTTACGTGGAGGTGCCCTTGCCTGAAGCAATGCTCTGCGCTACCTGACTGTGAGGACAAACTCTGCCCAGGGCTGCAGACACGATCACCCCTGGCTTCTGCCCAGGAAGGGCAAGTACCTACTGCCTTGCCAGGGCTGGCTCTGGTGCTGCACTGTCCCAAATCCAGGAGCCCCCTGCTTAAAACGGGTTGGAGGATTGGCTCTACCTGCCTCAGCTCCTTCTGCCTTCACGGGTGGGACTCGTTCCTAAGGCACGCTTCACAGAGGACCACGCTCCCCACATTAGGTTTGCGGGAAAAGAAGGAGGATTATATGTGCCCGGACTGCTCTTCTGAAGCAGCCCTGGGCCACCTCGATGGCTTGAGAGCGGGGACCCGAGCCGGGAAGGTGCCGCGGGCACTCGGGGACCCAGGCGGCTGCCGGAGCGCGGCCGCGGGCGGAGGGCGGATGGCGGGGCTGCACTGCACCCCAGCGGCAAACAGAGTCAGTCCCTGGTGGGAAAAGGCTCTCTCCCGCATCCCTCAGAACATCCTCAGCCTTCTCACTGCGACAGTTCCTACCCCTCCCCAGCGCCTCTCTGTCACAAAGATGTTTTTAGTTATTACACCCACTTTAGTTGCCCCCGTTATCCTGCTTCCCCTCCGTCTCAGTCTTCCTCCAGCAACACTGCAGCCACAGGAAAAGCTTTCACAAGGACTGTGGCGCAGGGTTGGGGGAGCTGGGGGCTGCTTGCAGCAGATACAGGAACACACGAGTAAAATAAGTAAGCAAAGCAGGACCCTTGGCGGCACCTTC
Organism: Notiomystis cincta; assembly: GCA_013398075.1. NCBI lineage: Eukaryota > Metazoa > Chordata > Aves > Passeriformes > Notiomystidae > Notiomystis > Notiomystis cincta. Next base: position 207,710 of record VZRX01014065.1, read on the forward strand.
TTCCCTAACACTCCAAAGAGACATAGAGCACAAGGGAGAACACAACCAAGGCAAGCTGGAGCCTCCCAGCCCCTTCTCCCCGGTGCTCGCAGCACTGTCCCCAAACACAGCTGGTGTTTTTGTGGAGCTGAGATACAGACAACCCATGGCAGGGCTCCCACCTGAGCTGGCTGATCAGGCAGCTGAAGGGAGGGCAGAGAACTGTCACCTTCCTGCCGCAGGATAGTGTGATAGCATCCACTCACACCCTGCCCCTGTGTTTCTGGGCAGATACTGACAGTAGTCCAGATACTCATACAGCTTCCTGCCTAAGACAGAGGAACAGAATTACTGCAAATACTGCTACTTCTGGTCAGGCTGAGGAATATGACCTTGCCGGTCAGTCCTGCCCTCTTGAAGGGACCATTTTTGAAACAGAGGCCAAGGCGATGGTATAAAAAATGCTCTCCTCATGATAATCCTGCATTTACAGCCAGAAACTATTGTAAATAATATTTACATCCAAGGCATAAAAAATGTGCAGATGGAGCCCTGCAATTTGGCAAGAGATAGCTCTGTAATCACCAAGAAGGATTTAAACAAGCAAATAAACAGAAAGGAAACCATACCGTTAATGATATCAAATATCAACAGAGAGAAAAGCAACAGCCTCACTAGCAGCAGCAGCAGCTCTTCTGCCTACAAAGCAGCCAGGCAACCACAGATGACTTTCACAGCTCAGCAGTGACGTTAAGGAGTCAGGCCAGAAGGCTGGGAGAGCTGGGTCCAGGTCTGTGTACCACCCTCTGCTGCATCACCTTGGACGAGCCACAGGCCATCTTTTTTCCCTATGCACCAATACAAGTAAGGAGAAGCCTGGAATATGCAGCACCACAATCACACCTCCCTCCCTCCTCCCAAAATGGTGCACAGTTCTGCCTGTGCCAAATGTTGTACTTGGAAGGAAAAGCTACAGATCCCTTACCTTAAAAATCCTGCTAAATCCAGCTCAAGTTTTACCCAGTTCTTCCAGGTCCTCAAGATGGGCCAACGTGGGTTTGGTTCATGTCTTGCCCAGGCCAGGGAGAGGGTCTGAAGATACCTTTGAGGATGTTGTAGTGATAAATTGAAGGAAGAAAAAGAGGGACTCCTGTTGATTTTTATGGTCATCTTTCAAAGCACTACCAGGTGTCAGTCGTGCAAGTGTTTCAAATGAGACCCCAGCACCTGCACTTCATTTGACCAGGTTTTGCTATATTTGTTATATGGCTTTTCCAGCTTGTAAGAGCAGACCACTGGAAAAAAAAATCAATACAAGCTAAGCTTGAACTGCAGCCTCTAATAGAATGAGGTTTACATTGAGCTGCTGTCCAGTGTATGTAGGTAAGATCCATTGTATTGTTCCCACACAGCCCTGCTGTCACCATTACAAGATGCTTGCTGGGCTGACATTGGTGCTTCTGCCTGTTCAGCCCTAGACTTGGGCACATATTACAGTTTTCCTTTATTACTGGTCACAGACCAGATCAGTCTGTGAACTGAGAAAGGGATGCACCTGTTCACACATATGAGTTTTGTGTGAAATTTCAGTGAAGGTTTAGCATAGCAAGTTTGTGGGTACCTGACCAGCCTCTCAAGGAGCTATGTCTGAAGTGCCCTGGGTAAAACAGAAATGAGTATTTGGGCTGTGCCTTAGGCTGTATTTCAACAACTACTGAGTACTGCCAAATCTTTCATTTGTTTTCTGAGATGTTTCCTGTTTAGAAAAACATCCCAAGCCCCCAGTGCCCTTCTATTCACTAACCAGGTGCTACATAGAGCTCTGGAAGCAAACACTGGGCTTGGATGCTAGCATGTTTTTAATAAATTACATATATTTTGGATGTAAACAGTGACTATTTGTTGAAATGTCATTTTCTATTTTCTTGTTTTGACTGTAGGTTGAAGGTTCAAAGAGATTAAATTTTAGAGCACCAAGAGCAGCCTTTGCTGTGGTTTTCTAAAAAAAAGAGGAATATTAACTACTGGAACACAAACAGGGAAGTGGTCCTCTACTCTGAATGGAAAACTTTGCTCTTGTTAAATCCTAGCAAATGAAAGCAACCAGTTGCTACAGCCTCTCTATGCTGGGATCACATTAAGAGCTTTGCCCAGGCTGCATGATGAGGCTCCAAATCCCAGCCATCCCCACATCCTGACCTCTGTCACATCCCAACCTCCATCAATCCAGTTTGCCATGTGGCAATTTCACATGCAGCAGGAAGAGCAGTGGTCATCTTAGGTCTTTGATCGTGTTTTGGGGTTTCTTTAACAGCTCTTGAAGTATTTTAATTTGCCAGAGGGTTGGTAACCATGTTTTTAAGTGTTCCCTTGTCATAGGTCCTAAATCCATGTGTATCATGTGGTTTAACTTTGTCAGCTTTGGTGTCTTACCACTGTGCCTCAAATTTCCCTCTCTGAGTGCCTGGAGGAACCTAACTGAAAACAGTTCCAAATAAATTCTTGTGTTGCAGCAGCTCCAAGGGACACAATAAGGACCAGGGCCTCTCTGCACGGGGGCTTGAGCAGGATCACTGCATTTAGGAGCCTTTAACACAAGGACAGCACCTGAGCACAGGCTACCTTTGCTGACAAAATCACCAGGGGAACAGGAGGACAACATTTGACCAGTCTGCTCCTCTGGGCAGTTCATTTTGCACTGTTCTTACAGTTCCAGCTGTAAGCACAGTCAGAGAGAGCTTGGGCTCTGCCCCAAATTGATGGTGCCCATGTACCACTAAAGAGTGATGAAGAGAAATACAGCCCAAGTCTGGCTACATTGGTGCATACATTATAGAACATTTACTGGATGCATATTGCATATGATCATCACCACTTATTAAAATCTTCATCAAAACTCGAGGTGCCATGCTGGAAGCAGCCTCTTTCATCATCAGGGATGCTTTTGGGAGCAGGTGGTGCCAGAGGGGGAGCAGCTCCTGGGGGCACACAGTTGCTGCCATCCTGTACAAGTGTCTCAGGCTGCCAGGACCCCCAAGGTGGGCTTAGCCAGCCAGAGCAGGATTTCTGCCCCACTCCCACCATGGCTGTAGGCTGAGCAGAAATCCTGCAAGTGTTGTCAAAAGGCTCTGCCTCCTGAGCAGCTTTCCAGGCTCCTCGTGTGTCCAGGAGCCTGCCCAAAGTCACCATGCTGTGCAGAAGTCCCAGGAACAGCCCAGGGCTATGTCTGGCCCTGAGGAAGCAGGGAGAATCACTCCACCCTGCTGCAAGTCTGTGGAGTGCACAGCTAGGTGTGTGCTTTCCCACTGTGTGAGTGCCCTCCTGCAGCCCCTGTCAGGCACCAGGAGGGGAGGACAGTCTGCTGCCTGGGTGTGAGCTCCCCGAAGCCACATACCGAGCATCTGGCACTGCCATCCCCTGCATGCTGCCACTTCATCATCCTAAACCAGGGCATGTCTTTAGCGATCTGCATGGCTGTGGCACTGCAAGGAGCACTCATCCATCTGCTCCTCCCCAAGCACCTCCTTAGCACCCCCGGAGTTATCTTGAGTGGCTGGAAAGGCTCTGTTGTCTTTCCAGCTGTTCAGATCAGCATCTCTTGTTACTCTGAGGTTTTGCTAAGGGTTTGCATTGTGTTAAGTTTCAGGAAGCACAAAGAAACTGAAGATCTTTGTATGCCAGGCTTCTGCCCTAAAGTGCTTAGTCTCTGGGGAATGGAGAGCAGACAAAAGAAAAGAAAGAGGGTACAATATCTAAGCAAAAGATCAAGGCAGTGAGATAATATATTATTCATTAAGTGTATCTCCAGAACAAGTAACAGAGGGCGTGCAGGAACAGAACTTACAATGGTCTGAGGTACAGTTGTAAAAAATTTATATACCCATTCTTATCTCCTCTTTTTTGCCATCTGTTTACTTCATTTGGAATAGGACTCTGCCTAGCTACCATTTTTGAAAATTAATGCACTTTTTATGTTCCCACTGTTTTCACTGGTCATGATGGGATGTGGTCATGTGAGTAGATGAGTAGGAGAGAACTGCAGAGGTCTGAGTTTGATTCTAAAGTTGGTGGTAGCTGGGGTCTTTCCTGAGACCTGTCTGTTAAATGGGCTCATAGCAGAGACTGAGCTGCTCTGACCTGTGGTCATTTCTCTCTGGTGGCACAGATGCCAGAAATCCATCTGTATGCTGCCTTTCCCAACCTGCCAACTTTTCTCTTACTGCTGCTTCTAATACTAGCCAAACCAGCTCAGAGGAGATCACAAGACCTCCTAGATGTATATTCCCACTGTGGGGCTCCTGACTTTTGGAGGGTGTCTCCTATCCTCAGATTGCTGGAAGACTTATAGGATGCTGTGCTAAATGCACTGGAACAGGAAGGAACTGGAGAACAGTAGTTTAAGTCAAGGACCTGGGCCTCCAGCACAGAGATAATGATAATTAAGTGGCTATTGCCAAGGGCAAGCCCCTCCCAGAAGTACCACACTTCAGTGCACATGCAGCTTTGGCTTCTGGCATCATTTACACCTGCTGAGCTTTCCTTCGCCATGCAACTCCCCTGTTCAAGCCCTCATTTGGGAGAGGAAAGCAGTGAGGGGTTGGTGGCTGCAGAGATACTCCCTATTTCAAAGTGGGTGCTAAAACCCTTCTGCTCAAAACTGAGCAGGAGATCAAACAAATTCCCTCAGGCTTGAGCCTCCACAATAATTTTTTACCCTCCTTACCACCCCAAGCAGAGGCAGCTCTGCACCGTCACACAAAATTAAACTTTCTCTTTATTCTCCAGTCTAATCTCTGTCTCCACAATATGATCCTGAGGTTTAATCTGATTATGATCCTTCATATCACACTGTAACAAATGGCCCAGATTGCCAAGCTAAGCAGTTTAATGAGATACTGTGTCGGTTATCAAATGAAAGGCAGAGGAGACTGCAGACAAAGGCATTGCTTGCTCAGTCCCAGCTCCAGGATGTGGGGCATGGGCTACAAGGAAACACTCATGCAACCAGTGTTGTGTCTCTTCTCTAAGAAGAGAAGACCTGCCATTCTGCAATAGTTCTGATGGAGAACTGTGTTCTGTCAGTTAGGGTGGCAGATGCTCCATGACTGGCAGCTGTGAGATGTGACCACAACATTGTCTGGCCACGAGGGTCTGAATACAAGATAGAGAAAAGCAGTTTGCCTTTGGTCAGATGTTATTACATCTGATCCAGACATAAAAGCCCAAGATGTATCACATGGCAAATCAATATAGTTGTTTGTTAATCCAAATGCAATCAGACACTTTTTTTCTTCCTGCCTAGATAAGACCCACCCTTCCCCCTCAGAACTGCAGCCAAAACATAATTCCCTCTCAGTGGCTAATGGCATTCATAAATTACGCTCAAGATCCATTGTTCATTTAATCCTTTTTGCTGCTATTAGCTCTGGTCACTGATCTGTTGCCTCTCCAGTCTATGGCATTTTAATGACACAGCTAGAAAACAGCCAAACTCTTCAGCTTAGTGGTAAAAGCTGGATATGTGTTACAAGGAGCAATGGTGTCTACCACTAACTCTAGGGGAAGAAGTGTGGGAGGAATTACTGGCCAGAGATGGTTGTTGCCTGGGGAAAGAAGAGAGGAACAGGCTGGAGCAGACTCATTGATTCTGGCCAGAGCTCAGGTCTCATGGAGATGATGAAGCTGTTGGCCCATGGCCTCTGGAATATGGTTCACTTCCAAGACAACCAGACAATGGCAAGCCTTTCAACCAGCCTAACCTGGTTTGCCAAGGAAATCGTGGATGACAGTTGCTCCTCCTTTGAAGCTGCAGTTGTTTTTTAAGGGAACTTGACCTCTGTGTGTTCCTTCCTCTTCAGCACAGGGGATATACTGCATGGATTAGTATTATCAATGTGCCATGCCATTACAGGAGATGCTGATGAGACTCCATCTGGAAGGCTGCAAACCAGCCTGGTTATCTGTGCAGAGCTGAATTACACTCACTGTAGAGCAGGTCTGGAACAGAGGTTTTATCAGAGAAAAAGAGACCACAGAGTCTGGCACATCTAGTCACACTCAGCTAAAGGCAAGGGAGCTTATGATGATCCTGTGATGGTTGCACAGACAGCAAACCCTATGGAGGGTGAGCAGCAGCTTGATCTGTTCTGGTCTGACAACCAGACCGCAGCAGCTGTGAACACATTGAGGCTGAAAGTTCAAAGAAAGCTCCTAATGATCTGTGTGGGTCTGAAATAATCTACCTACCTTTGAAACTGCTCTTGGTTAATCTGGGGGAAAGGACCAGGAAGAGCAGCAAATGGATCCAGTGGCTGATGACATTCCTCCCAGCTACACAGCCTCACCCTTTTAAAATGAGATCCCAGGAATTCAACATTGATTTCATTCATTAGCAATTCATTAGCAATTCATTTCCTTAGCAATTTTTACCATGACCTTAAAATTTCCTCTGAGCTGCATTTTTTTAATTTTTGTTCACTACTAGCTTGGAACTGGACTTTCTTAAACTCTCCTGAATTAACCAAACTTCTTCCCTGGAATGGATTAGCTAGCCTCCTGGAGTTGCAGTGCACACAGCCTTGGCCTTCAGGTGCCCCCACTGGCACCAGAAGGGGCTATGGCCTGCCCTCTGCTGCTGGGATGTGCTGCAGAAGCAGATGGGTGTAAGGCTGCCTGCAGTTGGGGCAGAAGAGATTTGGCTGTCTGAGTTGCTGGATAACAAATGGTACACCCATCTCCTCCAAGGCAACAGGAAAAATGTGCTGTGCCAGATGCAACTGAGGCATGGCTTGGGATCAGGCTCTGGACCACCCTACACGTAAAGTGGTGCCCTCCCAGGCTGAAGCAGGCTCAGTTCATGCTTCTCAGAGCTGTTGGCCTGTGTTGCTGCCTGATTCCAAGAGTGGCTCCCCTAAGAATGGAAACAAAAAGATATTAAGATTTTTAGTCCAGAAATCTTTAAGTGGCACAAGCCACAGTTGTGCAGCTGGTAATTACCACCACCCAGGGGACCCTAGGAAGCTGCCATTCTTTTTTCTAATTACTACAAAGCCTTTCAATCTGATTAATTCTTTCCTTAATGCATTTCCTTGTAATTTGTATTTGTGAAGATGCTAATGGTAAATTAGAGAATCTTTCCTGTGAAAAATACATTTCTGCACTCTCCATAGGCTTGGTGTCTGGTGGCATCTGTGCATTCTTCATCACCCATCTAGGAGATGCTTTCAAAGCTAGGTGTTGATCCTGTCCTTTCTTGCAGACCAAAGATGTTGCTTGGAGCAGAACTGACAGGTACCTGTAACATGATGAAAGTGTTGTCCATTTCTTTGTGCTGCAATGGTTTGGGTCAGAATAGGCTAAAACACATTTGCTACCTGGGGCTGTTTGATTTCCTTTGGAATTTTGTGTATTATTCCAGCCAGAGAAGTCAGATCCCAAAGGGGTAAAGGGCACCACATGCCTCCTACAGTAATGGCACAGGTTGGCCTAATAGGGTGAGTGGGATCTTTTATCATGATTTGAGCACTGGCTGGTGTGTCACTATCTAATGTGACACTGCAAGGGCCTCAGATGAGAGTTGGAGGTGGGGTATAATAAAAAATATGTTTCTCCTCAAAACCAGAAATCCTAGCATTGGTGAGCAGAAAAATATTTATTGTGAATGGAGAATTATCCTGCCTATCACTGTCCATGTTCCAGCTTTGCTCAGAGAGGCCAGGCTGTTCCCACTGGAAACACAGTTTGCAAGGCGATCTAACTTCCGTGCTGGGCACCATTTCAAACTGAAAGATGGAGTATAAGTGAGGGTGAGTAGATGGTCTGTAATGGCCTCTGTGTACACCTGGGTCCCATGAACTAAAGGAGAGCTGATGTGCACTGAGAAATGACCATTCCCACCAGAGCCAAGGGGGTGGCATCAGAAAACTTGTTCCAAGAAATTCTTTTTTTTTTTTTTTTTTTTTTTTTTTTTTTTTTTTTTTTTTTTTTTTTTTTTTTTTTTCCTGGACGAGGGAGAAAAAAAGAGGGAGACAGAGGAGCTTGAGGGGTAGGCACACATGGGAGTCACTGCCTAGCCCCATGGGGAGAGGGCAGGACCCTAATGGAGCAGGGCAGTGGCTATTCCTCCAAGTTTCCTCCTTCCCAGAACCCTGCCTGCACTTTGCTTGTTGGGGCTTTCCCAACTGAAGGCTGTTCGGAATTACTGCAAGATCGTCAGAAACAATAAATCCATATTCTGGCTCTTAGAGTGGTTTGCAGAATTTAGAGACTTTTTACTCAAGTCTTGCTATTTATTAGAAAGCTCTCCCATGGTCTCTTCTCTCCTTTTTGGCAACAGATTTCAGCATTAAATTAATCGAGCACATTTGTCTCCATGATAAGAAGAAGATGCTGATTTTAAGTGCAAGATCCTGGATCGGTGTTTGTGCTTCAGAGAGACATTGCCCTCTAGTGACTTGAAGGCAGGCTGTGTAAAAAGACTAAAACATTGTGAGTTTTGTACAGTTTTATATGGCAGAGCAACACATTCAACTGAAACTTCTGACAGACGGAGCAATGCTGACTGCAGTGAGGGCTGAGAAAGCAGCAGATACTCATGAAAGCAATGAAAAAGAGAGGGAGGCAAAATGGTCATCACATTCCTTCCAGATGTTCTGAACAAAGAACTTTCAATTAAACCCATTTCAAGAAAGTATTTGTCCAAATGCTCACTTTTTGAAAAGAAAAATTATAAATATGAAACATAAAACTTACTCTGTAGCCAAAACACAATCCGGTATCTCTTTTTGGAGGAAAATCTTGGGACAAGGCCATGATTTTGTGATCAGGCTTGGTGTATAAGTGAAAAGCTATTTGCAGAAAGATTACTGTGGTAGGAAATGCTATAAATATATTTGGCAAGTTTGATTTTTTTAATAAGAGATGTCCTGCACAACTCTTCTGCAACCACAAAAAACTGCCTCGCAACAAAACCCCACATACCCAAGCACACCTGCACAAGATGATGTAAGATAGTATCTTAAAGATATCTCTGAGAGGAATTAATTCTTGTATTCAGCCACTTCCATGAACACATTAGTCCTTTCCTCAAAGCCTTCTCCCTTTGCTAGTGGCAACACCTCTTGCTGTTCTGGAGAAAAAGCTGTGGGATTGTTCCTTTGTGGTCAATAGTAATGTACCTTTCATGTTCCAGTGGTGACAAGGATACTTTCTGCAGCAGCATATGCTAGCTGATGCATTGCTTATGTAAACAAGAAGAAAACAGAGCAAAAACTGATCAGACTTGGCTCAAAGCAGGGTCCATCATTCTGTGCTTATTTCCTGGCTTTGCTGAGTCATTCCTGGCTGTAAGAGGCTGCCACTCTGGCAGAGCAGCCAAACGTTCCATGTCACGGCTGTGCAGCACACGGTGCATGCCCATGATTTTGCTTCACAGCAGGCTGAAAATCCCAGCAGCTGAGGACTGATACACAGCTGCATCCAAGTTAAGGTATCACCACTGAAACATGTTTTTCACCCAGCTATAAAGGGAGATACATTCTTCAACAGCCTCAACTAAATCCCCAAAGGATCATACATCAGAGCAGTAAAATACTGAATCTGAGATTAATACCTCTGAATGTTTTTCATTGTCCTTGAACAGTTTTAACTGTTTTTACCCTCCTCTAACTTCAGAAGCCAGCTCTTCAGCCACAAGACAAAACCAAGATGAAACAGGAGACATTACTTCATTGCCACAGCTGCCTGACTCTGCCTGGCAGATTGGCATCTCCTTGCACTTTACCAGAACAGCTCAGCTCACAGGAAACAGGAAAGCCACACTTTAACAGGAGGTGTCATCATGAGACTGACACTTGTGTCCCATTTAGGGAGCCAGGAGAACAAAGGTTTAGCAAGAGAAGTTAACTGTTCAAAACAGCTCCACACAACTCAGTGTGTGGAAAGGTGACTTGGAGAGTATTCCGAGGATCTGAGCAAAGACGGTGCCACTTTACATGGATCAGCTCTATACATGGTGGGATCTGATGCAGTAGAAATAGGACCATGACCAGACCTGGACCACACAGTTGGGATCCTTCCTGACCCATATCCATTCTGCTCAGGGACTGTAGCAGAAAGTCTGCTCTCATACTTGGGTGAAGGAAAGGATAGGATAAAATAGATTAGAACAGAACAGACTCTTTGAGTTGGAAGGGACCTAAGACGTTCACCAAGTTCAGCTGCCCTTCTGAGCTGGCCAGAAGTTAAACACTTTGTCCAAAAGCCCCTTAAACATGCTTGGAGCATTGACTAACTTTCTAGGAAGCCTTGAGCCATTTCCATGAGTTCTATCACTGGCTCCCAAGGAGAATGGATCAGGCTCTTCCCCTCCTCAGGGTGCTGTAGAGGGCCATGAGGTCCCTTCCATCTCTCTGAACTTGACAAGCCCAAAGTTCTCAGCCGCTGCTCGCAGGACACAGGACACACCTGCCAGCCCTTCCAGCAGCTTTGTTGCGCCCAGGACTCCTTGTAGGACGTCCCCGTGGATGGGTGAGGCCCAGCACTGCCCGCAGCAGGGAGCAATCCAGGGGCAGAGGCTGCGTGCAGACTCGTGGCTGTACCGCAGCCTGCCACGATGGGGAGACGCCGCGCCGCGGATGCGCCTCGTGAGCTCCCCGCAGCGCGGGATGCAAATCCCAGCTCTGCCACACGCCTTGGCAAAGGACTTATTTACTTTCCTGCACAGATGTGACCAAAAACCCCACCAAACCAAATCCAACCCAACACCCCCTCTATTTTGGTGTCGTTTCAGTGATTTAATAACATTAAAACCAGCATTCTCTGTATTCTCTGTATTAATTCTAAAGCTCTGTTCTTTTGAAATACTGAAATTAATTTTCTTTTAAAAAATCCACAAAATTAAAAGCACAGGGGGTCTTGGAGCTAAGAGCCTTTGAAAAACACTCTCCTTCTGCGTGGCACCCAAAAAATACATGGTGCTAACAACTAGAGAAAGACCTACACTTCCCTCCAGCCTGCTGGATGGAGCCAGGGATGGGAGTGAAACCTGCCCTGCCAAAGCCTGATTGTATGCACTAACATGACTGGCAAAGGAAAACATGAAAAAGACATGTTTGAAGCAACTGGAAGAAAAATGTAAGTGGAGGAGAGAAAAATGAAGAGGCAAAACCCACTGTTCCTCTTCTGCTTCCACTGAGCTTTTCAACACTAGCAGCACTGGAGCAGGATCTCATTGAATTGAATTTCCTCTTCTTCCAGCTTCAGGACACCTGGGAAATGTTCCTCTGCCCTTCTGCAGAGCTGGCCTGTGAGGTAAGCAGGCAATTAAACCCGCTGTCCTTGTGAGAAAGGCGATTGCAGCAACAATGCATGTGCCAGGTTACAGAGGCAGCAGAGCGAGACTCCTTTGCACCGCCTTTCAGCTTGGGTGCCACAAGACTAGAGACACAGAACAAGGCAGTTGCCTGCTCTGACTGACACACAAAGTTGGGTTTCACTGGCTGTAGTTTCCAGGCAGGCTGTCACTGTTGAAAGCAAATTAGATCAGCTGGGCATCAAGTGATACCTCCCATCAGTTTTCACCGCCCACTGCTGCCAGCTCGACACTTCTCTTTCACGCTGCATGTGCCAACTGTCTTACAGAGCCAGCTGCAGCATCTACTGGAAGGACACGGAGAGCAACCACAGGTGGGGAGAGGAGCTGGGGGATCGACTCGGGGTTGGGGTGAGACCTTTGCCTGCCTTAGTCCAGGCAGAAAACAGGGTTCTCCAAGAAGACTGCGAGCTTGCTGGCCACCAGGTCCAGGTCACTGGTGTTGGCATATTTGAGCAGATTGGTGTTCTTGAGAAAGTAATGCTTGAGGAAGTGCTGGCTTACACACTTGTGCAGCTTCTGTACCAGCCTCAGAAAGGCTTCAGGGAAGCAGCGCCAATCCTTGGTGCGTGGGTATTTTTCACACGTCCAGAATAGCACTGTCTGCAAGAAGCAGATGGGAGAGGAGATGTGTTAGAGGTTCTGTCGAGGGCTCACACAGCTTACTAAGGCACTTTTAGTGCTGGTAAATGGCTGACAGCCTTGGAAATCACAGAGACTCGCGCTGCTACCTCCCTGTGTTAATGCAATGGAGGGATCCCAGCTCAAGTCTCCTCTCGGGACCAGGCAGAGCAGCTCGGAGGTGCCTGGTTAGGATGTCTCCCCAGAGGAGCCACTCTCCAGTGACTGAGCCAGGAGCCCAAGGAAACTGATCTTGCTAAAATAATCTCAGCCTATTTGCCATCCTCCAGCAGGAGCCTCCGTAGAAATGCCAGGCATTTTAAGCTGTAGAAAATGGTCCGTTATGCAAGGGTAGAAGCCAGGAGGTGCAAGGAGGGACAGAGCATAATGAGATTAACATAATTATTTGTTAGCTTCAGCTGTATTTGCACTGAAGATGCACAAAGATCTGTATCCTAAACAGACTGAGATTCCAAGAAGCTGTTGCAGGTGCAAGATTTGCTTTCTGGTCCAATGCTGCCTGTTTTTGTCTGACATGTGATACCTACTGCATGTCTTAAATTGCATAAAATAATCTTGGGGGAATAGAATGTAATATTTGAGAAACACATAGTTAAAATAAAAAAAGGCATATGATTATTGCTCTTATAGTATTATTTTTACACTGCCCGTGTTGCATTTTCTCAGACTTTCCCATGACTGAGAAGAATTTTCTCAAGGAACTTAGACTAACTGTTCCAAAAAAGCCATACTGACTGCCTTGGTCAGCCTGAAATCACTTTTTTAAGGTACAAAATCACTTATCCTGGTTTCAGTAATTCTGCTAAGTCCCTTAACTGTCCTCTAAATCATAGTTTTATTTTGCAAATTCCACTACCCAAAAAGAGACTCACAGACATTGTGAGAGGTGGCAGAACCACAACTTTTCTGTTTTGACAGAGGTAGAATTTTATCTATAGTTGTACTGCTGACAAATTTCTTCTCAAACAGTTTTTCAAAACTGTCAAATTTTTTTGTTCACAGCTGCAATAACCACAAAGCCTTTTTTTGAATGTCACCAGGGAACAAAGATATAGTGAGGAATTCAAGCCATAACTCTCTGAGAGCTGCTCCTTGAAGACTTGCAGAGCAGTTACCTTCTGACAAACTAAAACTACTTCAGCAGGATCCATGGGCAGCAGTTGCAATGAAGTTTCTGGAGGCATTAAAAACAGTGCTGCTTTTTGGGTCAGGTGCCCAAACAGGTGATTTATCCCCAGCATTTATGTCCCTAACTGCCAGCTCTCTACCAACAGCATAGAGTTGGCTTTCAGAATGTACCTAGATCTTTTTGAAATTCCAGATCTTGAACTTCATTCCTATGCAGGTAAGCAAAAGAAGTGCAGTTACTTGGTCCTCTCTGGCTTTCAGAGCTTCTGGGAGGCAGATTTCCTCTGTCACAGAGGGTCTTTCTCATATGGAGTCTTGTTTAATCCTAATTGTTGGATACCTCTGACAGGGGGATTTTGAGAATGTGAAGAAACCTAACACTAAGCCTCTACTCAACTGCTGGTTTATCCACTTCCTTTTTCTCTCATTTTTCTTTTTTTTATCCTGTTTTTCTTTTTCATGTGAGTAATTTTGAAAAATTCCTTCTGTCTGGTAAACCAATCCTCTCTTGCCATAAAAGCCTGAAGTACAGTTACAGTAAAGAACTGAAGAGCTTCTAAATAGTTTCTTACTTTGATCAAGAGTCCATGCAACAGCACTTCCTGCACATCTGCTCCTTCAGCCAGGGAAAAACATTGTTCCTAATGGTTAAATGGTTTTCCACTTTGTCTTACTTGTGACAGTTTTCCCATCAGGTTGTTCTTACAGGCACTGAGAACTTTTGCATTCAGCTAAGCTATATTCAACTTCATCAATTTTGTTTGGACTCCATCTTGATTTAGAGTAGTGCCATGACTGTAACAGCATTTGATGGTCACCAGCTTTTTCTTTAAGAGAAATCCTAGCATTGCATCTGGTTTTGGACACCAAAAGATCAGTAACTACTGTGAGAAACTGGTGGCTTGAGGCTTCAAGGTGGGAAAAGTACAGCCTCTCCCTGGCAACTCCAGGAGGATGAAGTCCCAGAAAACAGGACTTTTAATCTATAATCTGACAAATGCTGCTGCCTGTGGCCCATCGGTGTCTACAGCTGTCAGATGTGGGGAGTCTTCTGTCACAGCAGAGTCTTCTGTCTCCTTCACAGATCTTGTTTGAAGCTATCTTGAACCCTGAAGTAGGTGCAGGGAGGATGCCACGACCCCTTTAATTCTTTCTTCCCTTCCTACCTCAGGTGAGACACCACCAGAACTGTAGTTTGCACCTAATTCATTATAATGCTCACCTAAGACAGTTTTGTTTGGTGCATATCCACAAAGAAAAGAAGCACCATCTTCCACCAGAGAGACAGATGGATACAGGTGGCTGGGATAGTCAAAAAGCAGGAAGTAAGTGTGCATTTACAGACAACAGTACAATGTGAAGTCAAAACAGAGCAGGAACCTCGACTCTAACATTATTTATGTCGCTGCAATGTTCCCACAGGCCTCAGTTTCTAATTGAAGCTTGGAACAGATATTTAGTGAACTCCTTGCCACTGTAAAGCAATGAAAAGGTACAGCAGTTTTGACAGTTACCTTAGAAGTTACACAGATGCTACACTGATTTACACCACAACATTCTGACATTACTGGATGGAAGCCACTGCAACAGATCCCACGACTGTATGTTGGTATCAGGGTGGTGCCTACCTGAAGGTGATAAGCTGTGATGACAGGCTTATATCCAGCACACCAGACATCTTCCTTCATCTGCCTCATGACCCTGAAGCACTTCATGCGACAACCACCATCTTCATCAAGTCCCTCCATGAGGATGTGCTCGGCACGGGAGAAGCACAGCTGCCAGTGGTAATTGGAGCGGGCCAGGAGGTCGAAACCCAGCGACTGTGACCAACAGGGGAAGAGTGACAGCAGATCAGAGGCAAACTTCTCCCAGCAGTGCAGAGAGAGGTTACAAAAGCATGTGTGACATCTCTTGAAGCCTATTCTAAACAGGGTTAGCAGAGGCAGCAAACACGAGGTGTGCTCCCATCTTAATTCTTAGTTGAATAAACACACATTTTGCATTGTCTCCTTGTGTGCTGGTATCAGTTACTGCAGGGAGATCCTGCTCTAGGAGCCATCAGGAACAGCACTGCCACTAAAGCAGAGGTGCAGCTCTGCAGGGACTTGGCTGTGAGAGGGGAGTAGGACTGGAAAGCAGAATGGGACCTGCAGGAGCGTGGCAGCTGGAGCTGAGCTGAAGTGCCTGAGTCCAGCCATGGGTGTTGTAGGGAAAGATGGGCTGCAAGAGGGCAGTCCATTTGCTGAAGGCTTACATGAGGCAGAGCAGAACAGCAAGAATGATGCACATCAGAGCTCTGTGATGCAGGCAGAACTGATTGCTAGAGACTCATGCAATAATAAGTTAACTCAGATTTTTTCTATAGAATTCACCACTGTAAGGGGGAGGAAAACAAAATCCAAATAAAATCTGTCAGAATATTTTGAAACATTGCTTCTCTCTTTAGAGAATACATCTTCTAACCCTACTGCCATCACCAGGCTGTTCTTCCTTTGGGAAAACACAGACACCTGAGAGGGAAATCCCACCCCAGAGTTAAGGGTGTTTTTGTACACTGTTTACCTTGATGCATTGCACTTTTTCTTGAGAAGGCCAGCGCTTAAGGCATCGAGGCCACCGGGCTTTCTCGGGCCAGCAAGTTGGGATCTCCACAGCAGGGACCAGCTCCACCTCAACCTGGGATTCTGATGTCTCCACAGCCACCCGGACCACTGAGCTGAAGCTCTCCAGCACTGTCACTTTACCTGTGAATGAACAACAAGAGAAGATAATATGGATAAAAATGTCCTTTTCCACAAGCCAAGCAAGAGGCTGTCTAGGACCTTGCAGTTCTACTGTCTGCCTTAACACTTCCTCTTCAATGCCACACACAGAATATAAGAAAAACCTACATTTATCTAAATCTATCCCGGGCAATAAGAATAGGAAGAAGATGAAAGAACAACTAAATTTTCAACTTTATACTCAATTACCATGCTTTTTTTTTTTCCTTTATGGGTCCTCTTAAATCCTAGGATTAACTTCTTAAAAATAAAGCTAGACAACTGGTGCAGCCTAACATTTCTAATGGTACAGTACAAGGAGATCACTACAGGTTAGAGAGGACCAGATAAACACTCCCTATCTAAAGATGTTCTTCTTCTTTCAGAGAACCCGAGATCAGACCCTTGCCAGATCACACTTACCACTGCCAGTCATTCAGAATGTTTTGTGTGATATCTGTAAGGTTTGTTTCTGGAGATGCACTTGCACAGAAGACAATACAGAAATTTATGGTATGAGCAGTCACACAGGAAAGACTAACTGTTACACCAGTGCAAGTGCTGAGTGTTAAGAAGAATTAGTTCCAAGGTGATTTGGAGGAAAGAAGTTTCTTCAGTGTGAAAGAAGAGTGGCTCGTCTCCAGGAACAACACGATCTAAGAGTACAGAAAGGAAAGAAAGCTGCAACTAATGGACTTTGTGGGATATTTCCTGTTGGTCCAGCTGCGTTCATGGAAGAAGTTTCTGACTCAGTCACTCTGGCAGGATCCCTGTCCCTTCAGCTCAGCCACCTGAGCCAATTGCGTGTTCATCCTCTAACCCACTGAAGTGAAAGCCTGAGCAGATGAACATAAGCGGTTTAAAGAGGAGTGTGTTATCCCACATCATTTTGATTGGCATGGGCTAAAGAGCAATTCATGGGATGAATTACCTTGCAAAGAGTAGAGTCCATCCCAACCTGAACTTCATAAAATCTCACAAAATCTATGTGCTATTTCCCTGCTGAGCCAAGCCTGGCATCAAAACAGGAACTGTTCTGTTCCCAAGATCCCAACAAGGATCACTAGCAGCAGAAAAGTGTTGGAGCAACTGCTGTGTCAGCATGTAAATTATGTTCATGGTGTTTCCAAAAGCATTGCAAGGCTTGTATCTATTTTTTCCACTAATGAAAAGTGAGACATCTCAAAAAACAATTTTGCTGGTGCTCAAAGAATTAAAAACCAGGGAAGCAATGAAATCGGTGAAGTTTTTCTGTAACTTTAGCCATACTATGGGATGAAAAAAGTCCATTCTTCACAGAAACAAACAAAAATGGGAACTGCTTCTTCTGACTTCACCTAAGCTCATCTCCTCCCAGCAGACCTTACAAAAAAGGCATGGGAATCATCAACCCAAACATCACTCTCTGGGGTCCTTACAAGTACCTTTCCTGCAACACTCAGCAACTTTCACTCAACAGCTTGATGTGACTGCTGCTCAGCACAGTAACTTTCACATAAGTAAAGCCTCAGAAGCAAGCCCATTCCAGCTGTTCTTTCTTGCAACTCTCAATGAAGAAATTTTATTCTTATCCACCTTTCCATTGATATGATAACAAGTATTTCCTGAAAAAAAAAAAGCCATTATCTAGCAGAGCTTGACTTTAACATGTTTTTTTTCCTGTGACTACAATTCAGAGTGCTATCAGATGAGTGGAAATGGCTTCTCTTGCTCTGAAATACAGCAGACTCATTAGGCTGCTGATGAGTAAAGTCATCCTGGAAACATGCTGTGGGAAGAGGCACCACAGGAGTAGCCTGGAAACTGGGGAAAAGAGCACTCATCCAACATACTTTGTTTCAGTGGAAGTTCTTCTACTTAGTTCCCACCATCCCATGCTGGAAAGCTGTGGGCAGCTAAAGTTTCCCCAGACCATTATCTGCCCTATCAATATCTTAAAACATGTTCTCCTCAGGCTTAACTCACCTTTCTGGTATCCAATTTTCCTATACTATCTTCCTTGATAATCTAAATATATTGCAGGTGCTGTAGTAGAGAAAGATTTTTTACCCAAACAAACTCCTAAATGTTCTAAAATGCCCCTTGGTTGAACTGTGAGGGTGATTTTGTTGGAGGCCCTACCCAAATTCTTAAGGAGTAACATCTTGGGTGCAAAGAGCCCAAGAACTACTGAATTCTCTCTTCAGTGCAGGTCTGTGTAGGTCACTGCAATCATTTGAAGGCTTCCTGGGTTTGCAGGGTTTTGCTCAGCTTCTGGCCATGCAAGGCAAACACTTTGTGTGTGTGATGGTTTCCCTCACACCTGTCCCCACCAAACTCACTGGAGAGGTTACAGGAGACAATCGACTTCTCCACCAGCTCCCGGAAGACGATAAGGACTTTGGCTGGAACCAGATCCCCTTCGATGTTCACATCCTCTTCATGCCACTGCTGAAGGCTTTTTGAGAACTGCTCCACCTCTAGCCACTGATGCAATTCCTCAGGGTCCCGCACAGAGGAGAGGAGCTTGGCTCCATTCACGGTGTAATAGCGCCAGTGCCGCACCTGGCATTCCCTGTAACCGGTCAGGCCACGCAGAGGAACTGTGATGAGGAACTGGCTGGGTGCTAAGACCTAGGAGAGTTCAGAGAGATTGAGAGAGGAGACAAGGGCAGATCCGTGAGCTAAAGTCAGGAAAACAGGGTTGAGGAAGTAATAGGTAAAACTGGGAGCTTTGAAAAGAAGGAAAAACTGTGGTATGATGGGACCAACTGAACACAGCCAGGACCTGTCTAAGGGTTACCTTGAAGGCATGCAGACTAAAAGGAAATTGTCTTAGAAGGCATCTGATGTGAAGCTCTTAGAAGATAAGAGCTCATTGGCTGATTTGTCACCACATCTGTCATGGTTTCCTCTTTTTATTTCTAGTCTGCAATTACATGAGATGCATTACCTAGCAGCTTCCAAGGAGCAGGAAGGCATCAGAAAATATGTTTTGAGATCCAGCCAAGGGAAACCCAAATAGTGCTAGTTATCATCTCAGAAGTGTTATTTGAGATAAGCCCAGAGTCCAATACCAGAAATAACTATGGCAAAAAGTGCACCTTTCTGATCTCTTTCTAAGTCCACTACTATCGTTAGCAAAATAAGGCTATGGCCCATTAATTTTACAGGTGTTTGACTCTGTTTGACTGGCCTTTAAAGGGACAGAGACATAAGGCAAGTGACATGCCTGAGCCTACAGAGGCAGTGGCACGCTCAGAAGTAAGCCCAGGTCTTGGCCAGCTGTATGGAACTGCATCTCCTGTTGAGCGTGACAGAAACAGTGTAAGGATGGAGGCAGCAACCGCTGGACAAGGAAGCCTCAAACAGGCTTGTTTGCAAGCCAGTTAGTTTGCCTCACTTGGGGAACAACCATTTTCCAACAAAAAACAGTTCTCAGACAGTATTTGCAAGGAAAGAATAAGGTGACTCAAATACCACAAAACATCATCTGTCTGGCCCAGGGCATAGCCAGACATGTCTGAGTGCTACTTTGGAAGCAGTTGTGGCACCAGAACGGGTGTTCAAATTCCTTCAGATTTTTGCCATGTTGGCCTAGGAGCTTTTCAAGTCCACTTGCTACCAAGCCTAACTTACTGTGGCATAAGTAAGGTGAAGCTGCTGCATGAGCAGGATGTGAAGTGACAGCCGCTGCTGCGAGGTGGTTACACCCATGGCAAAGAAAACATGCTTGTCAGTCTCCTGAAATAATCCAAAACACTCTGGTAGCCTTCCTAATAGCTCAGCTGATGTAAAGTACTACCACAGAGGTGCCAGGGCCCTGAGGGCGCTAATAGGCTTTAATGTCCCTAAGCAGCCTTTCTGGGACTTCTAGCCACACCTTCTGCCCATGGGACCCTCATTTCAGGTTAGCCCTGGGCTCCAGTGAGTGGGAGAGTGGCTTGACCTCAGACCCGATTTACCAGCAGACTTGCCTGATGATCCAGACTCTTGGCTGACCCAGCTGCCCTCCCCCGTCTGTGTCACTCAGGGACCATAGGGCAGGGGCTGCCTTGCTACGCTCACCTCCTGTCTCTCTCTCCCTCACAGGGAGCAGCTGGTCTTCTCTGCTCCCTGGCAAGAGATTTGGAAACCAAAAGATGACCAGCCAGAAGCACAGAAATAGCAAAGAAAGCACCAGGAAGCTGTTCTTTTGTCATATATAAACCATAAAGGCAGGAGGATGCTGAAAGGATGGCATTGCAGATCAAGCTGACTGGCACACGTCAGCTTTGGTGGGGCTGAGAAATCCTGTTGCCAGCTCAGAAACAGAGTACCAGGCTCCATAAGAAAAAAAATACAATGGCTGTCATGCAGTTACTGCTCCTCTCAATGCCTCAGCCACATTTGCAGGTAAAAAACCACTTCCCCCAAACAAAAATGCTGTCTTGGATGTGCTGGCACCCAACAGATTGTAAAGGGAATTGCTGCACACATTAGGTGAGTGTCTGCAAATGCAAATCATGAGGGTCCTCCACCTGGGGCTTACCAGAAAACAACAGAATACACAAGGCTGGGAATAGCACTGTAAAGCTGGGCAACTGGTGTGTTCTTGGCCTAAACAAATCTTGGTCCCATTCCTATGCTCTGTCACATGATGCTCTCACATGCTATGTGCAGGCCATGGGTCCCAGCAAGTCACAGGCCCAAGCAAGAGCCTCCAGTTTTGAGGTGTGTAAATTGTGGTGAATTCTACTGTATTAAAACCCTGTCTAAAGCACGCTGGGCAAATTAAATACAATCTCATTCTTGTGAATCTGGCCAGGCTGCTCCAGGGAGGCAGAAATATTAGGTTAGAAAGAAAATAATTATGCTTTGAGAAAAAAAAAAAGGAAGTCTGTTGTGCAGAGGATGAAACAGTCATGGAAAGATCAGTTTGGTGGGTGAAGTTGTCTGGAGAAGAGGGTGGGTGAGGAGGAAGCAAGCACAGGGATCATCAGGCACCAGGTGGCAGGAAGTCTTTGTACCTGGATGGATGGGTGGAATGGGCGCTTCCTCCGAAGCATAGCTGACCACTTGGCCAGTAAAGCTGGCTGATCCTGAGAGAAGCAGAAAGGAAAACAAGAAGTACACAGAACAGAGAGAAAGCAGGTGCTAGGTCATTCATTCACAGAGCAAAGCTGCAAGCTTCCTTGGATGCATGGAGTTTGTTAAAGGAAAATCCCCTCCCATTGCCCCCACCTTGATTAAACACTTGGCAATGCCATTGGGCGTGCAGCACCAGTGATTAGTCTGGACCTCTTCATTATAACTTTCCTGAAGCCTCCACAGCTTTTGCATCAGCCCTACACAGTTGACAGCTCTAAAAATGGAGGACCATAATAAAACCAAACACTTAGAACTTTCAAAAATTAAATAATCTGCTTTGTTCACCTGAATTTTAATTCAAGTTTTTCATTAAAGTGTGCTTTCAAGTGGGTTACGAAAAAACATTGACTTAAGACTTTCCTTAACTATTCTCCACTCAGCCCTTCATATTCAGAAGAGCTTGAGGCTTCTCAACAAATCTAGATCCCTCACCATGTTAAATTGATTCCTTTTAGCCAGAAGCTCAAAGTTCTGAAAAATCACTGTAGATGTAACTGACAGAAAAAAAAAGATGTTGCAAAATTAAACATGAAATAATGAATACATTGACTTCCCCTTGACACAAGTCTCCTCTATGTTAAAGTATGTCAGCAACAATATTAAATTTTCCAATTTTTGAAAGTAGACAGCCCAAACCAAAATAATTTCTATTCAATCCATTCTCTGCTGCCCACATGTACAGGACAGTTGGTCAGGCTCCTCCTAGTGTTAATTCCACAGATTTATAACACTGGGTTCAGTTAAGCATGAACAACAGATCTGCCACTGTTAAGGAAATATATTTTGAGGATTTCTTTCAAGCAGAATGTATTCAGATCTGCATACTATACCACCAAGTTACTGCTCATAATAGATTGCCTTGGTGGTTTTGTTCTGCTTGGCTTTCCAGAGCAACAATTGTGCCCTGCGCCTGGTCCTGTCAGACCTCATTAGCCAAGCAGGTTTGTTCCAGCACAGGAGGCAGCTGGCAGACTCTAGCACTAAGGAACTGGTGGACCAGGATGTGGCACTACTTTATGTCACTGTGGCCATACTTTTTGACAAGACTACATGCTCTGGGATACACAAAATTCCAGAAAAGCTATGAATCTGAATGTCTTTGTTCCCAGGGCAATAGCCACATTTTAGATTGGGTGATTATATTTTGCCTCCTCCTCCCTACCCTTCCATCAGCTTGATATAAAGACTTCTTCCCTTTCAGTCCTAGAGAGCTGCAAAAGTTGCCTCATGCTTTTACATATTTGCTGTGTTTTCATCTGTAAATGGCTGTGGTTCAGTATGATGGTTGACATTAGAATATTTAAACCAGCTCAGATGAAAACAATTGTTTTTATCTGAAGGTGCCATTGCTGTGATTGCTTCTTGTGCCTTTACACTAGTTTTGTGTTACAGAGTCAAAAGAAATAAGCAGCCTTCTTCTGTCACAGCTGGGACAGGGCATTATTATTTTCATGTCTGAAGGTCTAAAATGGGAAGGCATTTCACTTCTCTCACTAATAAACATTTTTTCCCCCAATAAAAAAAAGTTCCAATTCATGACAAAGGAAAACCATATTTTTCTGAAGGAGCTTTCTAATGTTCATAGCGGAAGAAGGACTTCTAATTTTCCTTTTTTTTTTGTGAGTCGACAGCTTTTCCACCTGTGAAAAATATGAGTCATAGCTCATGAAGGCAGGAGCATTTTTTCTTAAGTTACTGCTGCAGAAGTTTTTCTTTCTGTCTCCCAAAGAGCTTTGGCTTCTGCTTGTGGATTGACAGCTCTGGCAATAGATGCTCTTTGTAAACACAGCAGCTGTAAAAAGAGGCTCTGCCTGATTTACCCATCTCTCTTTGATGCTTCTTTGGCTGTGAGATGTCCATGAGTAAGTGCCAACGACCCAGTCACCAGAACTCCACAGTGAAGTGTCAGCATGTTGCCTGTGGTGTTTTGGGTGAGGTAACTGCCCATACAAACACTTGCATAATGGAGAAATCACTTTGTGATTACCTACAGGCTGCCAGAGAGCACACTGGAGCTCTTGTCCATACCTTAATGTTCTCATTGTGAATGCCAGAGTTGGAGATCGCCTGGAATCGCACGGCCTTGTAGCTGATTTCTGCAGTCAGCTGCTGGATGATCTTCTGCACCTCCTCCACCGCTTTGGAAACCAGGTAATGCCGCCGTTCCACCTGTCAGTTCCAGGAAAGACACTTCATGTTACAGGTAATTGCAGCCTGTGTCTCCAGTGGGAAGCAGACAAATCAGCTTAAAGCATGCTGAAACAGTTGTGCCTGTGCTGCACTGCGAATAAAAATTGTTCTCTGTGTATTGCAACCAATTTACCATGAGACAGAGCTGCAAACACCAAAGGGTCAATATTCAAGACTATTGAGCATTAATTGATATTTCCATGCCAACACCACTGGATGGAAGGAAAAGAGCTCATTTCACAGATAAATTTGTTATCAACAACATGCTACAGTCTCAATTCTTTATCCATTTGATGCAGAATACCAGTTACTCCCCTGCATACAGTAGCCATTCTCAGAGCCAGGATATGTTTCATTCCAAGAAGTGACAGGACATCAAGAGTTACAGATCTGTTCATTAGTCAGGTGGCAGATGCATGTGGCATCATTTAGATGCCTACTTTATACACTGAAAGTATCCACACTGTCTTTATGGCTGAAGTACAGATGAGAATCTACTCCTAGATAGTGAGAAAGCTTCTTTCCAAAGCCAGTCCCATTGGGAACTAGGTGTGGCTTAAAGGAGACTTCTACTTCAAGACTTCAAGAAGTAGAAGCATAATTATTGAAAATTATTTCAGTGAAATGTCTGAATCTTGGAAGGACTGAGGTGAGGGGTGGACAACTCAGAAAAATGTAAGATGAACTGAACCTTCACTTATGACTAAAAATGAAGGGAGCATAAAGGGACAAACACAATCTGAACAAGGAAATTTAACAGGAGGAACACGAAGGAACCATGTTAGTAAAGGACATTTAGTATTTCCCAAATATCCTTACACATTTACCAAAGTGAGGAGATTCAGCTACTGTTAACGAAGTTCATTAACATATTTGTCATTACTTATACAACCAGAACTTCTTATGCAGAGTGAAATATTAAGACTGTTTAGTATTCTTTTTTGGATCTTATGCTTCATTTCATTTGATTGCAGCTTTTGCTTTCTTGATTCTTCTTTTTCCTCACCATAAATCTTATTGTTTACAGGCAAGAAAAAAAAAATCAGAAACAGAAATCATCACTTGCCTAAAGTGAACGATGATAAAGCACAGATAATTGCCACAGTCAAACATAATTGCTACAGTCTTGTGTTATTATCAAAGACTAAAAGGAAGCAAAAGCATAAGTTAAAACTTCTGTACTGTGAGGGTGATGAGGCACTGGCACAGATTGCCCAGAGAAGCTGTAGATGCTCCATCCCTGGAAGAGTTCAAGGCCAGGCTGGATGGGGCTTGGAGCCCCATCCCTGGTCGCAGTCCACGGCAGGGAGATTGCACTATATGATCTTTAAAGGTGCTTTCCAACCCAAACCAGCTGATGACTTTCTAAAATTCCTGTGTCCTGTTTACTCTGTATCTTCTTCAGCATCTAAACAACTCTTTTCTCTTTAAAAAAATATCACTGACAAGTACGTCTTTAAAAGTCCTTTTGTACACCTTTATGTCCAATGCTGAACTATTAGCCAAAAACACTCAGGTGTGTTGAAGTGTGTCCCCAGGCCCTGGAAGGGGACAAAAAGATTCACTTCTTCACAACAAGAGACCATTCAATGGACTGAAGTGGACTAGTGCTTGCCTCACATCCAGTAACCAATGAACAGCAATTGACTAATACTGAACTTGCAGATGAGCGAGTTTGAACACCTTCCTCCCTCAGACAAGAAAGTTAACAGTACTTTTACTAAGCCTAAATAGCTTTTGGAAGTGGGAAATTCGTCAGACAGCAGCACCATACTCCCTTCACTGGGCTCTCACCCACCCTTGACATCCTGTTCCTTTGCTATCTCAACACCATGTAGTCCTTTATGTTTATATAATATCCTTTAATTTCCCTAGTAATTCACCCTCCTCCTCATTCCAATTCATCTTTTTCTCTAAGAACAATTTTAGCTACTTACATGTACTTAAAAAAAAAATAACACTGAAAGATCTTAGCCCATGTTCATTTTCACCTCCTCATGTCAGCTTTCATTTATGGCACTTCTCCATCTGTATCTATAGCTATTTTCTCCACCTTATTTTTGTTCATCCCTAACAACTCCTTAGTCCAATAAGCTTGTCTTGCTCGACAAGATATCTAAAGGTTTCTCCAGCAAGTGAATGGTGAGTGGCAGAGAAGGTTGTCCACCTCTAAGAGCTTTTAGACAAAAAAAAATAGACTTTTTAAAACTGGAAAGTGTAGAAAGTATACAATCTTACAGTGGGTCAGCTCAAATAGAGACCTGGAGTGCCCTCTGTATGCATTGCTTGTACTCTGTCCTTTCTAAGGGGCACCTGCTGGAAACATTTTTTGCCACCTTTAGTATCCTGGGAGAATCCATCCGAAGTTGCCTGGCCTCATTTAATTCTGCCTTTATCACCTACTGGCTAGGCTACAGCAGTTGTCATGAATTCTTTATAAGAATACACACTCAAAAAAATCAATTGAAGGAGTACCACTAAACACCTCTTTCAATGTGTACTGAAGCAGGGATAAAAGAACAATGGGCATGTGACTGACACAGGGTGCTCGCTATAATAAACTAACCATAATTAGCTCCCTAATCATCCTGTTGGAAAATACAAACTTCCTACAGAAGGAAGGGCAAAAATTCAGAAAACAGAACACGAGTCTGAAGAGCCAAGGCATTTATTTCAGATGCCTCTAGTACCAGCAGACACAGTGGGAGAAGAGACATAGTAAGGTCTTTGCTGGACAGTCACTTCTATGACCTACTGGCATTCCCCTTATCAGGTCTTAACTTGGGGAATTGTGCCAAAACAAATGCACAAAACCTGAACAGCAAGGTCAATTAAAGGTTTATTAAGGGGAAAGGAAGTAGGTTTGGGATTTATTAGGAACTGTTAAGAACATTTGGGTTTTCTCTTGTTTACTCAGCCACATACACTCCATATGCATTAGAATTTTTCCTTTAATGAGTGGCTTAAGGATGAAATCTCTGGTATTATGGAGATTCATTGCACCAGGTGGTTGACCTATTTCCAAAACCAGGCAGCATTTGACAAGCTGAACTGCCTGAAGGTTAGGCCAAGAGACTCAGGAACAGGCAGAAACTAAGAATCCATCAGAACTGGAGGGCTGCTAGAAAACAGACTTTCAGTATAACCTAAAATATTGGCAACTATGAGCCTCGCTTAACTACACCCTGCTTCTGTTCCTTGTACTTAGGGCTGTCATATGAGCATCTTCCTGTGCATGGCTTCCCTCTGTTCCCTCCTTTGTAGCTCTGCTTTTTAAATCCTCAGAGAAGCATTCACTCTTACAGCTCACTGAACAGATTCTCATGGAATGATTTTCCTGTGCACAGCACTGCATGGCTGAAGAAGGTGTATTTCTGTGAGAACTTTCATACTTGTCACCAAAACATTTCCCCAGAGAAAACAAACCTTTCTTACCAGCCCCTTCATTGTACTAGAATATGTAATCCTTTACAGAAAATAAAGCCTTATACTTTCTGATTTTGGAATTATTTGTCACTTTGGTATCTTGCATTTTGTTGGGGAAATCAGACTATAAAACAAGGTCTAGCTAAATACTGCCATGAAACATGTCAGCTTTAAAAAAATGTTATGGCTCACTTAGAGCTTTTATTAAACAGTATTGTTTCACAGAGGATTTTATTCTGTTTTATTTCATTTCATAATGGGGGAAAAATTGAGTGCTGGAATATCTTGTAAAATAGAAAATGAGATTCCAGTCTGCATGTGCTAATGAGACATGTTATTTTAATCATGGTATATAGAGAAGTATCCTAAGCTGAGGTGACAGACTGATGACTGAATTCTAACAGTACTGGTCTGTCTCTGTAGTTCCTACAGGAATCTTTCTTGGAGGCAACACCCAGTGTTGGTCTTGTTTCGGTCAAGCCAAGACCACCAGACAGGGATAGAGGCAAGGACCCTTCCTTAAATTAAAATGCTGGCAATTACAGCTAGTCTCACATCTGGAATTCCAGATCAGGAACAAAAATTCAGGATACCTAGAAGATGAGGACAAGCACCTTGAAAAATTAGGCTACCAGCTGATAAGATTCTGCAACAGAAACCTAGAAATCTCATTAGAAATACAGTTCTCATGAAACTTCACCCAATCTTGTCTCAGAAATGAAGACAGCAGGCGAGCAACTAACTGTCAAATTTGGCACCCTTCAGAATCAACACCTAGTGTGGGAGACAGAAAATCTGGTCAGATAAAGTCTTACCTTGCTCTGGATGTAGATTTCTACATCTTCATCTGTGAATGGTTTCATGGCAAGATGGTCTTCGCTGCTCTTTAAAGTGTGAATTCACTCTTCACTTGTTCACCTGCCTCTAGAAGTAGAGGAACACTCAGAGAGAGCTGCTCAGAGACTTCTTGCCCTGCAAAGCTCAGGTCACTTAATAGCTCTGAGGACGAAGAACAGGAGAGAGAAGCAAGAAGTATGCCTATTTTTAATAATTTTCTTTTTCTGGTCTGAGCTACGATGGTGACATCCAGCAGCTCCAAATATTCTCTAAGCTCAATTGTTATTATTCCTCTTATTACTTTTAAATGGTGGATCTTGCACTCAGGCATACACAAAAATATCCCAGCTACTGCTCTGTCTCAGGGCAGATCTGGAAGTGCTTTTCAGACTGCAGTGCAGTTTCAGTGCACTCGTGCACAACATTATTACTCTGCATGCCACTAGTACGTCCCTGCATCGACAGACCTTTACTACAGCCTTTCTTAAATGCTCTCAGTTATCCCTTGTGGACTTTAATCCACCCTCTTTCCATCTGAGAAGGCATGGGTATTTTCACACTCAGATCATTCACTGGGGTTGCAGTCTGCAGCCCCTGCGCCCCTCTCCTCCCCTCTCCTTATATCTGCTCTCTCTCTCCGGCTGTATTGACAGTAAATATTGTGCAGCCTGTCCCCTCCTGTAGCTTGCTTCGCTTTCTTTACAGTAAACAGACAGAAAGCTGCCTCTTGTTTTCTGCCAGCAGCTCAGCTAACAACCCCATATGGATGATTCAGAGGCAAAAACAATTGATCAGGCCTCATTGATCCAGTGAGGCTTGGTGGCTTTTAGAAAGAAGGGAGCGAGAGAGTACAGAGTACAGAGACGAGATCCCATGCTGCTAAGCATTCCTTATTAAGGAAGGCGCACTCCACTTTTGAGCAAAATCACTATTTCCCCCTGGAAAATGAACTTTGACATCCCTTGACTGATTTACTGCCTCTGCAGCAGCTGGCAAAAGGCAGCACTTGGGTGGGCACTGGGTGCTACCTCAGGACAGGCACTGTCGTTGCTAGTTATCTTCATGAGGTCCTTCATTAACAGTTAAATACAAAGTACATTAATTTAAATAATTAATTGGAGCACCAATACCTGCAGGACATCTGTTTCCCCAGCACCTACAAAGTAAACCTTTCTCTGCCAGACATTTGCCATTGTCTCTTTGCTGAGGGACTTGAGGACACCTTCACAAAGACAGGTAGGCATTTACTTCCCAAAGCAGCTTCCACTGGAGTTGGGCACTAAAAAAGACTTTCTTGGTTCCCCAGTGTTTAGGGACTCATACCATGTTCTTGCTCACTTTAAGACTTACTGGCTGTCTTTCCCCTGAGAGGCCAGCAGTTTATGTGAGCTCTGCTAGAGAAGCCAGATAAAAGGCAGGGTCTGAAAGATGGCAAGTGGAACAATAGGTTGGAAAGGAACTTGTTGGGGCAGGTTGGATGGGATTCTATCCAAGCAGAGTGTATGAGGGAGGAGAATTTGCCTTTTAAACGGTCAGATTCCATTTAAAGCACGCCCCTCAAACATTAAGTCCCTTGTGCCCCCTCAGACAGCCACCTGCACATACAGCAGACAACTTCCTTGACACTCTTGACACCACCACACATTACTTTACCCAGAACCTCAGACATGTATTATGAAGCAAGGAGAGATGAAGGGTTTCTCTTTCTTGCACGTAATAAGGTCTCTCTTCATAACAGCTGTCCAGAGACATGGTGCTGGCAGAGATATAAAGTGGTTTTGGTCATTTTTCTTCTATATAGTAATGTACCTTATGTTCATAATCCTGATTATTAGAATCCATCCATTATTTCCATCCTGTAAGTAGCTCATAGTGCACTACTTATGGGATGGGAAGAGTGCTATTTGGCTGACAAAAAATCTGACAACTGATAAAGGTCCTTAAACCAGCAGCAAAATACAGATTAGAGTGGCATGGGAGGCAGCAGCCAAGTCTTGACCTCACTGAGGAGAGCAGACATCACAAGAACTTGCATTTGTCACATGAGGACCAGACAGCACAGAACGCACCAGAGCAGTAGAGGCAGATGGCCATGGTGTGAGGAGGGAATACTACTGTGGGAAAAACCTGCATCAGAAGGAAAGAGCAAAGAGAAAGGAGAGTGCAGAAATCCAAACATCTGCATAGGTAAAGGAGGACGTAGACACAAAGCGGGAAGAATCCAGGCTTCTCCAGTGAGGTCTACTGAGCTGATGTAGTGATACTGCAGTGAGACCTCCACCAGACTGGTACTGCTCAGGAGCCTTCTATCATGACACTGCTTGTATAAAGTAAGACCAAGATGGAGAAAACCTGAGATGGATCCAAGCTCCAAGGCTGACAAACACAATCTCCTGAGAAAACATTTCCTCTGAGCCTGTGACGACTTAATTCCTTGGGCACACCAGCAAGAGAGGGTGAAGAAGGGCTATTTCTTGTTCCTCATTCTTCAGGAAACACAGAAGGAAAGAAAGAGGGTGTCGAGAGGATGTGAAGCCTGGTTCTTCTCAGTGGTTTCAAGCAATAGGACAAGAGATAATGAGCAGAAACTGATGCACAGGAAGTTCCACCTGAGTATGAGAAAGAACTTCCTAAATGTGGGGGTGACTGAGCACTGGAACAGGTTGCCCAGAGAGGTTGTGGAGTCTCTGTCACTAGAAATATTCCAGAACTGTCTGGATGCAATCCTGTGCCGTGTGCTCTGGGATGACCCTTCCCAAGCAGGGAGGTTACACTAGATGACCCACTGTGGTCCCCCCCAACCTGGCCCATTCTTTTGTGAAAAGTTCACAACAGCTTCATGGAGATATAAAGCACTCTGCTGAAGCCAGGCAACCACGTGAAGACAGATCCACAAAAGGTCTCTTCAGTTCTAGCTAGCTCACAATCCATCAGATATCATGGACATGAGCACTGTTGAGAGCTTTTGAACTTCAATGATTTGGCAAATTAAACTCCCAGGTATGCTTGTTTCTAAGGAATCCACACTGAGAATGCCTATCTTTTTAGCACCTCTGAATCTCTTTCTCTTCTAGTGATTGTTAGAAGTGTCTTCAGCCCCTGCTGGGGTCTAGGTATATTTTTGAAAGCCAGTTTCTCCAGACAGTTCTTGCTGAAGCACTGCAACCTTCCTTCCCCCTCTTTGGTGGTGTCTCTGAGGAGGTTTTCAGCCTCACTTACCTAATTAGCCAGCCACAGACACCCAAATTCTGCTTGATGAGCATCCACTGATTTAACCAGTTTCTCTCAAGCATTTTCAAGCCACACTTCAATACTTTGGTCTTCTCAAGTCACAGTTCTCTGCCTGATGATCTGCATAAGATCACATGAAATGACTCAGCTATATTACATCACCTCATTTATATTATTTCACTTCCCACTTTGTAACAGAGTTCAGATTGTGCCTAATTTCCTTTGTACCTGCATCTTCATTTACTTATCAGTACTCTTTGAAGAGAATTTAGAAATTTCCTAGTATCTGCAAAAACACTCAATCTGCGATACATCATTTTCATTCATGCTGTTGGCAATATGCAAGACTATGATTGTGGATCTGTGAAACCCTTGTAAAAGTGTTCTGTGAATACATGCCTTGAATGGTATTAGATTGGCTCTCGTAGCTTCTGAAGATGCCAATTACTGATGCTTTCCATGCTTCCTTGGCTTTCCTTTCTTCACTCTTCCGTTTCACAGATATGACAAAGACATTTCAAACCTACAATCAAAAGTAATCTGAACTGTGAACTGCACAACAATAAAGAAATCACCAACATCTTGTAAATAAGAGCAGTAGTATTAACTGCACAGGGTTGTCCAATATTGTGCCTTTTTCTGTTGGGCAACTATTTAGAAAAATTATTCATACGGAACAGTGAGCATGTATTAAAAAGCCTCTACTAAATCACACAAATGAGTCAGTCCAATGTACCACTTGTGACTCACAGATGATCTGCAGTGGCAACAAATAAGCCCTGTTGAAGATGTTGCCTTCCAGATGAAATACAACTCTGAATTTCTAGTTGCTAATGATGACCCATCTCTTCTTGCTCTAATTACCGGAGGCATTAAGTCTGTTGCATTAGCTGAAGCATGTACTTGGGTCAAGACAGACTACTAAACCAAATGATCCCAACAGATTTAATAATCTCTGACAGTTCTCTTGCCTTCTTAAACTGTTGTCCCATTTCTCCCCATTAGTGGATTAAGTGACTGTGCAAAATGAGTAATTGTAGCTTGAATCCCCTATAACATTTATGCTGTGACAGTCGTTAGTCCTGTTCAGCCTCCATTCAGAGGACAGTAGCATAACATAATCAGGCTTTTTGGGGGCAAAAGTTCTGGGAATTTATTTGGGGTTTTTTCCACTTTGTCTTTTAACAAGTTGCTATGAGCAAAGGGGATACTTCAATGACAAAAGCCTGGGATGGACTACAGGGAAAAGAAAGTCCTGCTAATTCACTGTGACAGCATCAGAATCACATATGGGTGCCAAATTGAAATGCTTCTCCACTCATTCCCTCCCGTTACCAATCAATACTTGGCAGGCTCAGAAATGCTCCGAATGCCTATGCTGCTTGTTCTCACTGCCACACGTTCTCACATTAGCCTTGGGCCTGCACTTCATATCATGCAAGTGAAAGGTTTATATCCCTTCCAGACTAAGCACAGCATTGGATCAGGTCCACTGGTTTATAAAACCTGATATATTTTTTCCATTTGTGGTCATACCAAATATGTCAGAAACAGGCAGATAGTTTTTGCTAGAAATGAGTTCTCTTAACCTGGGAAGAGATTTGAAAATCCAAATTATTTTTTTCAGGCTGCAGTGTAATATTTCCAAAGAAAGTGATCACTCCAGGATCATTGGTGGAGGATGCGGGAAATTCAGAAAAATGCAGAGATTATAATGGTTTTACTGACCAGCCTCAACTAGGAAATTCATCAGAACCCAGGCCATTTTGCAGCTGCTGTTAGGCATCAAGCCACTGGGCAGCAAACATAAATCACACAGCAGTGCTTCTAGTATTGCCAAAATCACTGGGACCCAGAGCAGTGACGTGTTCAGGGTCTGGAAATTTCCAAGTTTAAAATGTCAGCTCAGAGGATGGCAGAGAAGCAGGGAACTCTGGCTGCATCTGCTCTGGGGCTTCCAGAAGAGTTTACTGAGATGTTGGGCAGGAAAACTGGCATTTTGAATTCTGAATACATGTACTGTCCTCTGAAAGTTGACTGAAATAGCAGAAGGTCAGTGCATCATAATTTAAACATAAAATATTCCATTGGACCATTTCCAAGCATTTCTAAGGATATTTTTGCCATGTTTTATCCATCACTAAACTACAACTACTGTTCTACTGTTTCAATCAGGATGTCCCACCATCTTGAAAACCTACCTGCAGCCAACATCCACAAAAACAGGAGCCTCCCAGCACTTTTATTTAGTGAAGGTAAACAGCCTGCATGCCAAAAAGGAAATACTCAATACCATTGATTTAAACACATGGTTAGAAAAATAGCATCTGGAAAAAAACGTGTTTGGCAGAGCACAGTGCAACTGGGAAAACTTTTAGCACTCGAAGTCTTTTCAGGTGAGAAAAAGCTGCCTCATTTTGGATCTCAGCAGAAGTTTGCTGGTTATTTCCAGGTGTCAAAAAAAGGATTTTAAATCTAGAGGCACAGTAACTTTGGGACAGACAGACCAAGCCCAAGATTTAAAAGAGTCAAACCAAGAAGCATGCTTGCAATGATACTTTGTCAGCATGAGGGGCTGACTGAGACTGGATCACTGCATTTCCAGGAGCTGGTATTTTTTTTCATGACTGCTCTCCAGAGCACAATGTTAGTTTGTATTACTTTTACACTTTGCTGTTGTGTCCAAATTGACCTGATTCAGAACTTATTGCTTGAGTCTATAGCAGTTTGAAGCAAATTGAGTAAATTACCAGTGCTAAGTGAGAACAGTCACTCTAACACAAACTCACTTGGGAGAGAGAAGACTCAGACTGGCATCCCTGTTTATGTGCTTCATCCAGTCACTGACTGATAATAAAAAAGGAAAAGAGTTCACTGGAGCCAGAGCTGGAAACTAGGTCTCATATATCACAGGCCAGTAACAGTTGCATACCCATAAGATCTATTGCCTTCTCTTGATCAAAATACAATTACTGCAGAACAAATAGGGCAGTTTGAGCAAGGAAACTGAGAAGGGTCTCCAGGCCCAAAAAAGCCTGGTCTCCATGAGCTATTTTAGAGTGCTGTAAGAAATACTTGTGTGGGAGAAGAGTGAGACCTAAGAAAAAGCTAAACCAAACAAACCCAACATACGAAACAACAAAAAAACCCCCAACAACAACAAAAAAAGAAGCAAAAAATCCCATCCCCTCCCACCCAAACCAAACAAAAGCCCACAAAAAGCCTCCAACAGAACGAAGACAGCTGATAACCACATTCTGGCTGAACCACACGAAAAGCAGATGTGTTTTTGCATGATCTTGGTTAGCAGTATTGGCAATCTACTATAAAAGCTGTCTGATCAAGCTCCTCAGCTTGCCACCCTTCACACAAAAGTCAAAGACACCAAACTTCCCAGGTGATCCTTAGGATACATCAACTTGGACACTGTGTTGTGTCCCAGGGCTAACATGGCACTGTGGAGAGGATGGAAAGGAGAAGCTGAAGAAGCAGTCAGGATAAAGGAAGATTTTGCCAATATATACCTGTAGAAGTGTCTCAGTAAAAGCACAGGGGAAGGCCCAGACAACTGCATGCTTTGTGTGGGAAGAAAGGAGGGGAGGAGAGTCACTGGGACTCTGCAATGCCATGAGGAAACAACTGCCATGAGGGAACAATTACTATACAACAAGAGCACCAGCAGAAGTGAGAAAAAATTTGCTTTTTACTATAAGTATGCTGTATGTACCACAAAGCAGACCAAGATAATCAGCAAACTAGTGAGAACAAGCCTTTTCTGAGACAGAATCTCTACAGAGGCTTCAGTCAAGTCTTTTCAGAGAATTTCTAGACAGATCAGATAATGACCTGCATAGCTACACACTCCAGCTTCCGTCACTGGAAAACGAGCTAACAGCCTCCAGTCTAAGCTATGTCTGGCTAATACATATGCTATTCTTTTAGTCTTTAACTTCAGAAAATTTGTCATCCTAAAGAGCAGGCAGCAGGAGAAAGCAAGCAAGCAAGCCATTTCCTTCTTAAGCAAACACTTCCTCCTTCATCTCAGACTCATAAAACTATACAGTGTCAAGCTAATTCCCATAATCAGCTGCCCAGCCCTTTCCACTTTATTGGCTGTTTTGTGCAGTCAAAGCCAAACTGCCAAAGGGAGAGAGGGTCAATCGTTTGTGCTGCATCTGCTCCAGGCAGTGACAAGCCACGGGACAGATATTCAGGGCTAGAACTAGTTAAATGCAGATTAAGGGCACTGAAAATGGGAGTGGGGGAGGAGAAACAATAGTGGAATAAAACCACTGGGAAGATGCAGAACAAGCTGCTTGGCCAGCCTAGTGCATGAAGGAGCAAGCCATCTCTGCTCCTTGGGTTTTCCTGGAGGGAGGGAAATGGGCAGATGTGCTTCAAATGGAAAATGAGGTGAATAATGCTACCAGTCATCTGGTAGGAGAGGGGCAGTTTGGGTCAGTGGGGAAGAACAGCACTCACAGGAGCACAGAGTTATTCAGTTTCTGCTACCAGGGACTCCATGAACTGCTCTCTAACAAAGCAAAGGCTGGCAGAGAAAACAATCAAAAGGCAGTTTAAAACACAGCACTGATCCCCATTCCCCACAGTCACTTCTTCCACATTCTGACAATGTTTTCTTTGCCACTGGACAGGGAACAGGAAATACAATCAAGCTATTTAATCACCTCATTGCCAGGTAATGAAGACAAATGTTCAAATCCT
Organism: Notiomystis cincta; assembly: GCA_013398075.1. Taxonomy (NCBI): domain Eukaryota; kingdom Metazoa; phylum Chordata; class Aves; order Passeriformes; family Notiomystidae; genus Notiomystis; species Notiomystis cincta. The sequence continues at coordinate 243,113 of VZRX01014065.1, forward strand.
GCCATTCCTGATGAGATGTTTTGGCAGGAGCACGGAGGACAGGGACTAGGGCCTTGTGCATTTGCATCCCACTTTAAAGAAGGGGTGTTTAAGTGACAACTAGTGCTCGTGGGAACTCCCCCAGTACACATGTTAGTAACACCACCACAGACATTCTGCAATGCTAAACCCCCCAAAGTGTTTCCAGTCTTTCAACATCAATCAGCACAACTGAAGCCAGTAGTAAATTGATTCTCACATTCCAGTGATGCCAGTTTTTGTTAGAAATGATTTGTGATAGATATGGTGGAATATATTGATTAGTACTGACAGTCCCAGTTTCCCAGGCGCTTTGTAGCACTGCCTTTCCAAAATGACCTGCTTTCCACCTTGTCAATTTTCTTCTGCAGAGTCCATTATAAATATCTATTCTATTCTGAGAGCTTCATGTCCCTTCAGAAAACAAAACAAAAGGGTCAGGCAAGTAAAAAAATCAGTACAATAAAATAGGTTTGTAGTGTTGCAAAATAACTTGTTTTTATTGAGACATTTTGTGTCAAGGGGAAGAAAAGGCACAAAATAAGTTACAAAGACATTGGATGAACTGTACGAATCAGAGGCAGTATCAGAGCTGTTACAAATCACCTAAAAGTTGGCTTACTAACATAGGTTAGCCTCTACAAAATTCTTAAAAGATGTATTTAAAATTATCAAAATAATTCAGAAATTAAAAGAAAATGTAAAGACCACCAATATTAACTTTCAACTAAATTCACCTGGGCTTACACACCATCATCCTCTCTTAGTAGACAGATCACTGAAAAATATTTAGTATTACAGAATTATTTTAAAAACTCATTAACATATTTTAAATTAAGAACCTGTTATTTACTTTTCGTACCTCCAGTGAAGTACAGTACATACAGGTAAGGCAGTATGCATAGGAAATACATTAAAAAAACAGAATAGATAAGTGCAAATATTCTGAATATTTCAACATTTGTTATGGCCCCTCACCTATGGCAAAGAACATCTTAAAAAGATGGATCCAACAGCTGTTCACAGAACACATGAATATATCACCATAAAAGGTCTACTGTGGAAAAGCTTATGCTGTCTTCAGTTGTGACTTCTCAGGTGAAGTAATCTACAAACAGACTTTTCAGCAGCACAGCTCTGAGTTAACAACACCACACTAATACAGTTAAAGAAGAGAAAGTACTTCTGAAATATATCAGTCCTCATTTTAACATGGGAAGGCTCGTTACACTCAGTATTCCATTAATCCAAATTAAATATTTAACAGTACGCACATCAACTATATACAACTTCATTTTTGAACTCAATCTGTTCCCCCTGCCCCCATTACCAATTTCCTGTTACTCAACTCTCAACTGGCAAGGACTTTTGATTGTTAGTTCAAATTAAACAGGCATGAAAAAACAATGCAAAGTCTACAGGATATAGAGAGACTACGCAGAGATTTGTTTTCGTGATGATGAAAAGTAGAACAGCAAAAAAGTAGTTTACCCCTTTGGCTGGTCCTCTGGTCAAGAGGAGGTCTAAGTTCTGTCTTTCTGAAATCAGCAGGGATGTAAATGCAAACAGACACAGAACTTGGCTATAAATGTCTGATTATATCCTTAGGAGTTCCAGTTACCTGACCTAGGACAACAGCAACCCAGAAAGGCGATGCAGCACCAACCACCACGCTCCAACTGCCAGCTTGAGCCAAGGGCTGGACCTGCAAGGAGACGCTGCAGAGTGTGCACGAGCACGGCTGTCAGGGCTGGGGCAGCGAGGCGGCTGCAGGGTGTCCTGTGAGGGAAACCCCAGGGTGTGCTGGTCCCAGACAGCTCGGCAGCAGCCAGCCCAGGAACCACAGAATGGCTGAGGATGGAAGGCACCTCTGGAGGTCACCTGGTCCAACCTCCCTGCTCAAGCAGAGCCAACCACTAAAGCAGGCTGCCTAGGACCACGTGCAGATGGTTCCTGAGGATCTGCACACATGGAGACTCCACAACCTCTCCAGGCAACCTGTGCCAGTGCTCCATCTCCCTGACCTTCAAAAAGCGCTTCCTTATGTTCAGATGGATCCTTCTGGGTTTCAGGTAGTGGCCACTGCCTCTTAGGCCCAGTGAGCACTGATTCACTGCAACACTGCCAGAGGAGCTGCTGGCACTTTGACAGAGGCATGTTTAAGACAGGGCTGTAAATGCCAAGAAAAAGCCATTACAGTCCTACAATGGGATGAGGAAAAAGGATAGGCTCATGCCAGCACAAGAAAAACTGAGAGACAGCTGAGCAGGAGAAACACCCAGGGAAAATCATAGCCTGAGCAGAGGCTGAGAGTAGACTCAAAGGGAGCTACAACTCTAAAGAGACTGTGGCTGGTGATGAAACCCACAAGAGAGTAGGGAACAAGAAACAAAGAACAGTGGATAACCAGAAGCACAACAGACTGATCCCAGTCTCCTGTGCTGCCTGTTGCCTTACTGAAGGGACTGAGCATGACAAGCAGTCAAGAAATTGGAGGATGGCATGGGAATAGAGAAGGAAGACCAGTGTCTGGAGAAAAGCAGCAGTGTTCTCTTTATATGTTTTAATTATTTCTAATATCAATACCAAAGCAGTGAGAAAAAGCTATAATTAGCAATAAATTAAACTGATTAAAGCCTCCTGACTCAAAACTTACTGCCCCTGAAAAGTCCTGTCCTCAACTGACATAAGTATAAAATTAAGGGCTTTCTGGCCCTTTTAAAGGCAAACAGTATATACAGAAAAGCCATGTTCTAACTGTCTAATTATTATGCTCCTTGAAAATTTTAAGTCTTTTAACTAAATTTAAAAGAGAAAACCTTTAAAGGAAGGACTTGAGGACTAAGTCATAGATTCCCATACAAATAAAAAAGGAAATATTTTGTAGTTTCCCAAAAATCAATTAAATAAAAAATGACAAAAAAAGCTCAACATAAAGAGGTAGCTTAAAAAAATACTATTTGATTCAGGAAGCAAAGGTAGTGCAATAAAAGTATCCATGTGAAAAATATACTTCCAATTTCCACATGACCTACTCAAATTTTAACAAGAATAAAATAAAATTTGATTTGCATTTTGAGAAGTGAAAGGGATCCAATATTAGAACCAGTATTTCGGAGGCATATTTGAAATCATGGCATGCACAACTCTCATCACAGATCACCTAGCAGTTGTTTGCTCTTTAACAATTTTCATCAGTGTCTGCCAAACTGATTTTTCCTACAGACTAACAGCAGAAATGCCTGTCTCCCAGTCAAGTTTCCACAATTTAAAAACATTTTGTTTCAAAACAGATGTACCAGCTACCTCTGCCAGGATGTTTTTAAGTAAATACAAGTTTCAATACTGGCAAAGGTTTTTTTACTGCTATACTTCTTGCTTGGCTCCTGACAAAGCAGGTATAATATAAGCATCTCACATGTGTTGGTGGGAAGCAGCACCATGCATGATAAAAAAAGCTTTCCTCTAAAAATCTTCAGTAAATGTACTTAAACAAACACCATCCTACAATCTTGCTGTATACACCACATGGTCACCTTCATTCTGTACACATAGTAGAGAATGGTTTAATAGAAATAATCTTTCTTCTGGAGGTAACCAGGCCTTGCTATACAAAGTTTTATCCACCTGCTTTTTTACTGACAACCATGCAGCCAAGACAAGGCTGACTTGCAGTGAGTATTAGCTGTAATAGGGATTTAAACTCTACACATTCTTGTTTAGCAATGCCTCAAACAGAGTGTGCATTTTATAAAAATCTACTAGATCCCATGAAGCTCCAAGCAAGCTGTTTACTAGCAATGCTAATTTGTAAGACTGATGGATGAACTAACAAATTCCAGTGTGCAGTTTTTAACCAGGTTTTATCAGTCTTAGAGTAAACTTTGACATTTGCAACCCAGAATCAAACATGCTCTGTAGATTTCCCTGTAATGGCTACATGGTATAAATTCTGACTGTTCTACAAAACAAACACTTCAATCCTTCCTTTAATTTCTTTGGTTTCTCAGAAACAAAAGCTACTTCAGTGAACTGAGCAATGAAAAACAAGCAAACAAAGGTAACTCTCTGTCCCTGTAGTTTCAGGGATGCTTGTTAATACCAGTTCTGGCAGGCTGCATGGAAGAATTCTAAATGAAGGCAGCTAGATCTAGTTTTGGACTATTGCTTTCCAGCAAAAACTGTCTTTGGCACTTGTATAATCCAATTATATGATGCTACTTTACACATAGTCCCATATAAAATTGACTGAGGAAATTAAAGACTACTTTTATAAAACAGGCACTTCAAATTAGAAAAAAAAAAAAAACCTGTTCCCTATTAGGCAATACAGGAGCATTTTTCAGAATGACAGAAACAGAAAGTAGTACCAAAATTAAAATGACAATGTTCAGTAAATTCAGACTGTTGGGGTAAAAGTTTTACCCAGCTGTGCTAGCCTTAAATAACAGTAGCACCTGGAAAATCTGAAGACTACAAAATACCAGACAAGGCATTAAAAATACACAGCATGGAAAAATTATGTCTAAATTTGTTTGCCCTCCAATTCTATGTTTAGATCTGCCAGAGAGGTTTTCTTATGTAGGTGTTTTTCCATGTAACACATCTTGCACTAAGATACAATGAATGAAACTCACAATACAGCTAAATACAGCCAATACCCTAAGCCTCCTGTTCAGTAAACAGCTGAATACAGCCATTTCTGGCACAAGCATTGTGTCAGGCCAGACTAACTTCCACCATCAAATGACAGCACTGCTCTTGGGCTTTCCTGACATCTTTACTTGCAGTCTGCAGTCCAGATTCAGCTGTGTCAAAGAGCATGACCAGAGAAGCTCTCACAGGGTGGGAAAAGGGATACACAGCACACTAATCTTCAGCTAAAACAAAATACTACTAACCAAATCTGCATTCAGTGATTATGCAGAAGATTCAGGAACAAGAGTTTTAGCTCAAATGTCTCCTTTAACACACTCCAGGAAAAATTCCTCACTTTCCCCTTTTCCTCAGTACAGGAAAAACATTCTCTTGCAAACTGCTTTTACAAGCTTAGATGAAACAGACTGTAAAATGTATGGCTCAACTGCATTCCCCATGGTCCTGTAAATGATGTCCTACTAACCTCAGAACATCCACAGAGTATGGAAACCCTGGCATGGATTGCACACTGTGAGCTGATGAGCATGTGGCTCCCCTTCCTTAAAGCCTTGACTGTAACTGCTCCATGTTAGTTGGATGCCTCTGGACATGTTCTTCACTCAGCATCCTGACCTGAACACAGAGCCATCTCTGGCTCTCCTTTAACACAGAGCTTCTAAGTTTCTGGTATGTCAAGGGTCTCTGAACAGCACTTTGTCAATTCCTAAACAGAGAGCACTAGCTTTGTTTTCAGGGGAAATTAAAAAAAATAAACGTGTTCAGTCACTTTTGTACTGTATTCTCTTCACCTTACCCAAAGAAGCCAGGTAGTAAAATCCTTTTAGAAGGCTGAAGTATAATTTCACAAGAGGTTATATGACAAACACATCAAATAATTCCAACATTCCTGTCCTAAAGGAAAGCTGGCAAATTAAGCCATAATGACAGTTATACAACAATTTCCAAAACTGGGCTTTCCAATTTTAATGATTTTGGTGCAATGCCATTTCATAAAGAACCTGAGTCCAAAAGAAAACAGGCAGGCCACATTTTATATTGATCCAAAGGAATGTTTCATCACTAAAGAAGCAGTGCTGGACACAGCTGACATGTAAAAGGAAATTATGAAACTGATGTACCCAATATGACACCCTGGAACCAATACTAGCTCTGAAAGCAGAAGATTCAAGTCAAGACAAGGAGCAACAAGGGTATTTCTCCCCAACAGCTTTTATTTTGTGTTTTCACTTACCTTTCCCCTAAAGTGTTTTGTTTGAATACTCCGGTTTTTGTACTTCTTCCAGCTCATTCTCCTCCATGCTGCCTCACATCACCTGTCACTCTCCTTCACTCTTAGCTGTATTCACTTATCACTTGTGAGCTCCCCAGGTAGATGAGGTATGTTTGGGATTCTGCTGAGACAATATTAAGGACCTGACTAATCAGCACCATGGGAAAGGCTCTCTTCTCTCTAGCATAATCCCACTAAGTGAGCTACCCAAAAAAAAAATCATCACAGCCAAAGGAATCCAGAGAAGAAATTCCATCTTGGGAAAAGGTATCTTAGGGCCTGCACAACAGGAAAACAGCTAACAGTGGTGGCTACTCTAGCAAAAACCATGGGAGAAGATGATCATACTGCACTGAACTAGAGCAAGGACCTTGGTGTCAGACTCTTAGCACTACAACATGCAGTAAACTGATGTATCCAGTGCTGTATCATCCTCTGCTTTCCAGCACCTCCTCATGGCAAACTTACTACCCAGACACTGAAATACAACTAACTCAATATTGCAAAGCATTACATATTATGGGTAAGAAAAAAGTGATCCTATGGATTTCTGTACCAGAAGGCCAGCTCATGTTAAAAAAGAACAGTCTCAGAAAAGAAACTTAATATACCTAATGGATTTGAACTCCAGAACACAAAGATGGAGAGAAAAGTCTGATGCTACATTGCTGAGCTCCTCCTGCAGGGATTCTCTCCGCTAAACTTTCTGAATTAACTGATATGGGAAAGTAACAATGGAAGACTTAAAATTCCTTTTCAAATATTCCCTTTAAAATTCCAAAGGTGAAAACATGGGAAGATTTAAGGTTAAATAAAAAAAGAACAGCAATTCTTATGCAAAAAAATTTGCTTATTTTATCTTCACTTTTTTTTTTTCAATTTTACATATGTATACCACTGACATAAAAGTGCATGAGAGGAGAGGTAAATTTCATTTTAAGTTGAAGACTCACAAAATCTAGCTCAGGTCCTGTAGAGTAATCTTCTCCACCTGAGCCATTACAGCATCCTACTGTTAATGAAAATTCTATTGAGGTGTCCTGTGGTATTACAAGAGGGTTGCCAGGAGCAGGTAACAGTTCCTGACTTATTCCACCCAACACTTGAAGGGGAACAGAGGCAAGAAACACCTAAAAACAACTGTTGGCTCTTGGCAACATGTTAACACTGCCAGGCTTCCTTCTGTTTGCCATTAGCAACAAAAAGCCATTTTCTCAGTTGCCCATGAATTAAAGTGTGAATACAAAATTTAAAAATATTTTAATAGATTCAATTGTTTCCAAGTACCTTATTTGGTGAAATTTTCTTATAGACAAAAGGGCCAGATAAGGCAGAAAGACTACCCACCTGGGTTAAAAAGTGCCACATCTACAACAACTACTCAACAGTCTGGGGGGAAAAAAAAGTGAAGACCCCATGAGTGAGAATTCTTCCAGTGATGCTTAAAATACAGGCAGAAATCACAACAATATTTATACACTGTCCATAAGGACTGAAGTTCCCAACTCTGCTCACAGTCAACACCTGGATCAAGTTCAGACACAGTGGCAATGCTGCATGTGTGAAACTGCAGACTGTGGGCTGCCCTCTGCCAGGGTACTTGCACTTTGCTCAGCATTACAGTTCCCAGTGAACAAAGTTCAAGCAGCTAGCTGCAAACTTCAGGTGATGCTTACTTCCACCTCTTTGCAGAGTAAAGGAACTTTGCAGTTTAACCAGGAAATACTCAGCAGACAGCTTTCTGAGATTTTTAGACCCCCCTCCTTTTTAATTCTAAGCTCTGCAAAAATGGCTAGTGAGCCTGAAAATGTATTTGCTGCCATTGTGTGGCACTTTGCTAGGAACTCCAAGTAGGAAGACTAAAAAATATTTTATAGAAACCAATCTTAAAGAGAAAGCCACGGGTTAGAGGATGAAGATGACAAAATAATCAAGAAAACTGAATCTTTGTAAGGCCTCTTTTTTGTAGTTGGAACATTTCACATTCATGTTTCATATTTCAAGATTCCATATCCCTCTAATGAAGCACTTACAGAAAGTTCAGTGAAAACAGGAAAGTGAAGTTGTATTCCTTAATAAGGTCAAGTAACCAAGTGCTTGAGCAAGCACTAGTTAAAAAACATCAAGTAACCAAAAAGGTCCAAAGAGATTTGCTTTCTTTTTTAAATGAAAACCTTATCTACACACCAGATTTTGAAATGAACACTAGCAGCTTCCTGACAATAATGCCCAATATATAACAGCACTCCACAGCTCCTCTTACCGCTTCAGAGTTAAGTCTTTTCCAGAAATAAAGACCCAGACAGGTCCACAAAAGTGAGCTGTACATTCTAACACACCACACACACAGTGTGTGATAAATACCTCACCTTTGTCGCACCCAGGAAATGATATCCATCACAGAATTATTTCACTCCACAGAGAAGTTGCTGAGCTTCAACAGTTATGGCAAAGTGGGGACAAGGTAAAAGTAGGTAAAGCTATAAACAGCAGTGCTGAGATGTGGGGAACATGTGGCAAACATAGGCACAAGACAGACCAAGAAATAACTTTGTCTATGAAAAGAAGGAAAAAATCAGTAACGTTCCTTATGCTTGCAGCTTTGTGGCTGCTCTTTTGTGTAGTCCTTCCTCCCAGCCTCCCATTATCACTAAGTTAAAGCCCAGCTCATGACTAACCAGCTGCACCTGTAACTCTGCAAAGGTGTGCACAGAGAAACCTTTTGTTCACAGCTGCCTCTCCTCTACTGAATATGCAAAAGCCATTTTAATACACAATTTCAGCAATTTGTTCCCACTGGAGTAGCACACAGCACATTCTCTGACCACTCTCACCCTATGGAAAAATACAGTGGTTATTTCCAAGTTTATCAATTTGTACTGAAACAAAATTCACCACCTTGAAAATAAAATACCAGTGTGTGCACCGATGATGTGTCCAAATCTGTCTAAGCCTAAGTTATCTCCTGGGCTTCTGAAATACATCATCCCACTCTTGCTGTCTCACCTGGCTTCAAATGCAGTCCGTGCACTGTCGTGCTGAAACCACAAGAAAGGGGATGGCTGCCTCATATGGAGAGTATCAGTGATGTAATCAGTCTGAACAGTACTCAAATCCCTCTCCTAGTAAGGAATTGCCCAATTACACTGCCTGGCAAGCAAAGTCCCCAGTACTTGTCATACAGCTGGACTGACTGGACAAGAAAAGGCATATAATAGGCCAGTGTTTCTTCTTTTCATTACTTGATCATGTGAGTCTCTTCATCAGCATCATAGAACTCCTCATCTTCACTTCCACTCCCTGCAGAACTCTCTTTGTCTCCAGACTAGAAGCAAAAAGGAAGTCATTAGTTAGACTGAATGAAGCCACTAAATCAGTCCCAATATACATGAGCATGAACCATTACACTTCTATGGAATGCTGGTAGAGAAAAGGTAAGAAAACACAGGTCAAACCACTTTGTCAAAAATATTATGTGAATTCAGATTTAAGTCCTTGGGTCTTCAAAATATCTTTAAAAGAGATGAGGTTTTAGTGGACAGACTTTCTCTGTTCCACCAGCACACTAGAGAATATATGCAGGAGAGAGTGGTTCTGAAGTGATAATCTACTAAACTTTCCTAAATTTAGTCTAAGGTGCCTACTCTGTGGAGAACTACTGGAAACACAATAGCTCACCACAGCTCAAAACATACAGATTACTTGATTAGGTAAAAGCTTCTCCATTCAGAATTAATACTTTTCCCTGGGTAGCACAGACATTTTACTGTGCAAGTTTAATAAAAAGGATCCCCCTGCAATACTAAATGAAAGAAAAGGGAAAAAACATTACCATGCTGTATGTTCAGAAGGTAAAAATCCCTATTACAGGCATACCTGCTCCAGTCAGAGTCCTTTTCACAACATAATTTATACCACATATCCAAAATAAAGTCAACTATTACAGCTAATTGATTTTTACTTGGCCAGTGTAGCATTTTTCCATGGAACTGACACAAATTATTCTAGTTAAAAAGATTCTCCTGCTAGTATAAACTAAAGTATAAACTAAATCTAGTTTGATTATTTAGGATTTTTCCCCAGTATCCTTGCATCCCTCCTAAGACTTCTGCCTGCCTAGTCATATGCTAAGAAGGGTGAGAGAGAAGGTGAAAAATAGAGAAATGGAAATAGTGCTCCTGAGTGACAGTACCATGCAAGCAAAATCTGTAGCTTTAGATCTCTCTTCAGAGGAGCTCTGCTACAGCAATGTGCGTTAACTGCAAAGGAATTTCAAGCAGTTTGAGCACTACGACCTGTCAGAAGATGTAAAGGGAATCATGGTAGGCTTTTTTTCTAGACTTCTAAAACTATTTGAGGAAAGTCAGGCTATCACTGGATGCTGTCCAACTTGAATATCACATTCATGTATGTTAACAGGAACAAAACCTCCGTTCTGGGCAATCAGAACACATGTTATCTTGAAAATGGTACAAAAGGACAATGGATTCCATCGGGGGGAATTCAGGGTATGCCAAATAAATTCTAAATCTGTCTCACAACAGCTTCATAAGACCTCTCATGGACTTGTCAAATAGGGTTAATGTTTAACAGCTTTCCATTTTATCAGCCCTTTCTTTGTGAGCTTTAAAATAAATCCCTAATGTTTCACAGACATTAGAGATATAACTTCACTGAAGTTATAGGATTAGTTAAGGCCTGAACCAATGACTTTTTCATTTGGATTCAGTAATTTTAATCCATCTGGGCAAAACGTTCCTGAAAAACATTCAATTTTTTTTTCCTTCCGTGGGTCCTGTTCAGGTTGGGATTTTTAAGAAGCCTACAGAAGCACAAGCAAAGAAGATTTAAACCTGAGGACTGACACAAGCGAACCAATTTGTGGGAATACTAACAGACAATACTGTCACCTCAAAGGGTAATACCAACCTTAGTTGGTTAAAGAAGAGAAGAAAAATGTGACTTCCCACCTCTAAGCTGTAACACCTGCACTGCTTGCAAGAATTGCTTTCGCTGGTAAACCATCTGCACAATTAAGATATAATAATTATGTAATTACCAAAATAACAGCTGATGTAAACATGTATGATGGATTTGTGTAGTCAGCAAGAACGTGGTGCCACATTATCCAGTATTGTTGAAAATGTTTATAAAATAAGCATGTAAAATAGCTAAAGTATAAAATTAATGGTTACAGGGCTGCATCTTTCATCCCTTCTTCAAGGGTGCTTTTGTCACTAAACTTTGCTGTCCTATCAAGAACTACTACAGCTGAACGTGGCAAACAAGGCAACATATTGAAACTTCTAATAGGAAGCAAATGTTCCAATTCTAGAAATACGTGATTTCTGTAAAAATAAGTGTGACTACCTGTAAATCTCAAGAGTGCTTGACCAACAACTATTCAAATGGAAGTAAAAGGTATTAAAATCAGTCTCATCTCAGCCTAATGGGGCAACTAACATTTTTTTGTTATGAGTTTCCCTTCAAGTCTTCCGACCATTTATTCTACTTCTGTAAGTCCTTCAATACTTAAAATTTTGGGATCAGGATTTAAACTTTAAAACTTTACTCAAATTCAAACACCCAGTTCCAGCTCTCTAGCTACTTCTTTCTAATACCAAATCATTTGCAGAGGAGCAACCGTGTCAAAAAACCTCCACATGACTGGAAGATACAGACACCTAGAGAAGTTTCCAGGAGCTTAACAAAATAAAGTGATCTGAAAAACACAATTCAAGGAAACCTCATTGAAAAACATCCTGCTGCCAGATTTATTTATGCTTATAGCTGAGAGTTTTGTAGTTCTGATGTTTTCAATGAATCTCATTTCCCAGAGTCAATAGTGGGAGAGACCTCAGAGGTTAGTCTGGCTTTAACCCATTCAGAGCCTGTCCAGGACAGACCTGGTAACTGGCACTGCAGAACAGCTGGAGCAGGTCAGAAGTAGTGTGCTGCTTTTGAGAGCAACCCTTCACAAACAGGCTTCTGGTTTTGTTAACATCTAAGGCTTCTCAAACTTCAGTGTCCAGCTTTGGCTGAAGCACACTGCAGCAATCAGTCTTAGAGACTGGAGATGCACAGATATCACTTTATCCCAAAGGGAAATGTTGTAAGATCATGGCCTTGAAGGGATGAATTAATCCAGCTGTATTTCAGCCTGTATTTCCAGCAAACATTTCAGACATGATAGTAGGGTTGCTACACTACCTTCTCCTTGGGGCCTATCCTCCATAGGCCAACAATCACTATCCTCATCTATTTAGAGTGGCAGATTCAAGCTGACAGCTGAAATACACACAAGAGAAAAGTACTAGGAAAAAATTAGTATACCTGTGAGCCATCTAGGGCTTGCAGAGACATGGCTTCATCACCCAGCCTCCAGTATGAGCACACCTGCAGGTCTGAAATAGTTTCTAGCAAAGGGCTGTTTAAGGTCTCTGGCAACAATAAGCTTAAGAGCCCAGACAACAGACCAGTTGCTCCAAAGACAATGTAAGGCAGAGACCACTGTACAGATTTCTGGAAAAAATAACAGAGTTAGGTTGAGATTGGTTCCTTGTAGTTCATATTGCACATTAAAGGACATAGCCTTTACAACCATTCCCTTTGGCAGCGTTTGTGTTCCTATTTAGTACAAAAGTCACCGGTCCTTCTGCTGTGGGGTTTTGTTTGTTTGGTTGCATTTTTCACAATAATTACAGCTACTGTCAATTTTCTCTTGCCAATACTATCCACAGATACCCAAAAAATCTACAGATTTTTTCATGAACTTTAGAAGAAATGCCTGCTGAATTTGAACTCAATTCCTGCCTCGTTTTAGACATACATACTTTTTAACAAATGCAACATCCCTTTGTAGTAGGGAATAGATGCCCCAGAAACACAAACATGCTGCTTGGAGATCTCTTGAGGTCATCTAGGCCAACCACCTACTCTAAGCACAACTACAGCCACAAGTACACCAGGTCAATCACTGCTTCACATAATCAAGTATCGAGAAAACTCCAAGGATGGAGATTTCCCCTCCAAGCAGATTGTTCCAAGCTGCATTAAGCCTCTCAAAAACCTTTTTTCCAGATTTCCTATCTAACCCCCAAGCCAAAACTCTTGATATACATATTCTAACAATGTGGGATAGTTTCAAAAGCCTTACAAAAGCCTTCCCTGCTCTTCTCCCTTAGTCCTCATCCATGTTGCCTTCAGTGATGAAATGCAGACCATCAAATCAAGTTGGCTGAGAAGGAACTGTCCTTGATGAGCCCATGTTCACTGTTCCTGGTTACCTTCCTTGCCTTCACATGCTTTTAAACAGACTCTGGGAGGTCATGTCTCAATCCTCCCACAGGCTGAGTTAGAGATACTCAGCCTGTAATACCCAGGTTCCACTTTCTGATATTTAGGACACACACAGGATTAACCTTTTCCTCCCACAGCTACCAGTGATGCCTCACTACAATAGTGGTTTATCACACATGATGAACGCTTGCTTCACTATTGCAACTATTCTCATGGAATCTTATCCCATGGAATGGAAAGCTTTCAGCTCTAAGTGTTCTTGAACCTATTGCTCCTCCTACTGTTTGCTGCCCGTCTGCTTCCTCAACTGTGCTAACAGATAGGCAGAGAGTACTGGAGTCAAGCTTTGTCTCTCAAGACTGAAGTATTTCAGCTTATTCCATGTCACCCACCAACAGGGTGCCCATCCCATTCATCAACAGGCATTTTCACTGAATTTCCTTTAGCTGACAGAATCCCTATTTATGCTCCTTGCTAGTTTTAGCTTCAACTGAGCTCTAGCATTTCTGGTATCACCTGTGACAGCCCAAGCAATATTTATACTCCTGATGCCTGTCCCAGTTTTCACAGTAAAGAAGGCTTTTTTTAAAAAAGGGATAGAATTTAGCTGTTTGTTTCAAAACATCACCTTGCAGAGAGCAATTCTAAATTGAAGAAAATAACAGACTCTGATCAAATAAAAGACCAACATTTCATCTCTCATCTCAGCAGTTAACTTTTCCTATTCTTACTATTATGAGATCTCCAGACAAAAGACATTGAAAATGCATTAAAATACTGGAAGAAATTGTGAAATACAAAAATAATTGATTATATTCTCAAATCAGTGCTCATTTGTTATTTAACCAGAACTATTTTCATTTTCATGGAACCTCTTCAAACATTATGACCCAAGATTTGTGTCTTATGTATCAGATCCCTGGCAGACACAATATAATGGATGCCCCAACTGCTACATAAAAGCTGCCTATTAAATCCACCTGGTAGACTGGCAGCAGTCTTGGCTTTGCCTGTTGTTCCCCAGAGGTGCTCACACTCTCACCTGCCCAGTGCTTCATTCTGCAGATTAAAAGGCTCCCTGTGCTCATCTGCCCTTTTGCTAACCTTCTGTCTCACATGTAAAATAGCAAATGGCAGAGAGGAAAATTACCTGAGATGAAATCTGTCACATTAAAGGAATTGTCACTGGGCCTCAGCAAACAGCTGGGAAAAACTGGCACACTTTTTACCTGCATACAGGTAACACTGAGCACAGGAAAGTAATGGTATCATCCCTGTGTTTTGTCCTTCAGAATCTTTCCTTGCCTTGCCAGTGTATCAGATCTCCACATCACCTTAATTTACTGAAAGACAAACTGCTTTGCTAATATTTATAATCCATGCATATTTAATGAAGTACACTGTAAAACTGATTTTTTCTCAAAAATATGAGTTATTGAGCCCATATGCTTAATTTTGATGTCGTAATTCTTTTAACCACATGGGTCATTTGCTATTACTCGTGTAGGGTTTAAAATTTGGTATCCTCATATTGGTAAGTTGAAATGATTATATTTTGAATGGCCACGAGCTAGGTCCCAAAATTCTATCAGAGCTAAAATACCTTCAAATAATGCTGAGGCTTTGTCTAATCACAGAAATGATACTGCAATGCCTTTGGCCGACCATGTTACTGTTAATATAGGCAATTTATGTATCTTAATTTATATACATCATTTATCCCAAACATTCCCATCTCTGAAAGCCCCTGATACACCAGAGCCACAAAACAAAAATATATGTAACAGAAGTTCAGACAAACCAATGAGGGGACAAAAGGCGCAATGATTCCACCAACACGGGAAAACATGGAGCAGGCACCCATTCCAACATTCCTATGGAAAAAAACCACAAATAATTAATCCTTTGAAAAGTGTTATTGAGCAAGGAAAAAGACTCATCAGTCATGAGCTTGAGCACATTAACTGACAAAGAAAAGTCAAACGTAACTGAAAGCATCCCAAGACAGGAATGAAATGTTTTTGTGACTAAAATGAAGCAAAAATCCCCTTTACATTCAGAATTTTTACATACATACATACATAGGCAAAACAAGTGTGATTTCAGTTTATGTATCTTGCCTCTGTCTGAAACTCTGGCCAAATTCATTTATCCAAATCCTATTTATCAGCAAATCCACCCACTCATGAAAAACACCACTGGTGTTTTTAGTTTAACTAGTGGCTGACCCTCACATGCACCCATATGGTAAAAGCTTGTGTCAGCTCTGTCAGCACAAGGAGGGGGTACTTTTGCCCCTAGTGAGGGAAACCTTACTGTTGCTTAAACACAGCCTATGAAGCATCAAGTTGTTTTTACAAAGCTTATTGACCAGTCACCTTCCATGTTCCTGGTTAAGCACATATGATGATAGAGTTGTCTGGTTTTCTAAAGCATTCATTAAAAGAAATGTCAGCAGTGCTATTGTTATCGTCATTAGTAGAAGGGGAGTTGTATGCAGGCCAAGCAGCTGAAGATCTGTTTTTACTGTTACATAAAAATATGCTTAGTCTGAAGAGAACACTGCAAGCTTGATGGAAGAGGGAGTGAGAAGAGGATAAGGGAAGAACTTTCAGATGTGAAACTCCATATAATCATTATACATAACTGAAAAATTCAAATAAAAACTATAGTTAATAGAAAAAAATTAAGAGAAATAAAATATGATCATGTAAGAGAACCAGAAAAATGAAGACTTAAAATTAACCTGTATTACCTGATGACTGTGGGATAAAGTTCTGATGTGTAGATGTAGACAATGTTAAAAGCAGCACTGATTGTCAGTTTTCCCAGCAAAGACAGAGAGTGACTATTCACCACTGCAAACACTCCAGTATCTGAGAGAGAAAATGTGACCCTTGTAAGGCTTTTGAGCACTCCAATACACCTCTATAATCATTTCAAACACACAATAGTATGGCGTGAAAAGGAATCTAGTGAAGAATCGAAAAGCTGAAGCTACAACTCAGTATTTCTGGCCTACTGCTAACTGAATACTAAATTAGAAATCTATTAGAAAGCTGAAGAAGAGTATAACAGATACATTTTCCAAAAGTGAGCTGAAATTTAACATTAGTGTATCTTTACACAAAACATGTTTAATTTCACATTTCTTAAAGATCCCTCAATTCAAGAAGTTTATCAGAACACTCTCTGAGCTGTAAGTTATGTGGATACATTACTACTACCACAACCACACTACTCTTGACCATTACAGAGCAATAAGGGAAAGATGGAAATTTGCTCCATCACTCAGTTCTTCAGATCTTCTGACACTGACCTTGCACTTGGAGAGGTACATCCAAGTTGCAACAATACTACTTACACTGACATATCATCTAGCTAGTGGTGATACCACAAGGAACATCATTCATGGAAACTGTGTCAAAAACACTGGAAAGGAGCTGATGTGAATCAAAGTAAAAGGCAGAATCCAAAGGCAAAAATTCAAATCCAAACCTTACTAACAAGTTTTCTGTAAAGTCTTAGGACGGTTACTGCTTATTCTCTTTTTTGAGTTGGCTTCTCTGGCTTCAAAAGTTGATGGGGTATGAGCCAAATCTTCCAGCAGCCATCAAATTGTTAGGCTGAAGGATGCTGCCTTTACCAATTCTTACCACATACTCCAGAAACAAAACAATACTTACCTTTCTTCTTAGGCAGAAACATGACAATAAGACAAGCCAATCCTCCCAGGAACAGAAACGCACTCAACGTTCGCTTCCGACCAAACCTGATACACAAAGATAACAAAGGTTTATATTCTGCATTAGGTTTGTGGGTTGCAAAGTAATGAATCCTCTGAATTCACACTGACTCTTTATTTGCAGTTGGGAATTCTGAATACCACCTTCCACCAACGCTTGCTCTCACACCGTTTTTAAACGAGCTTCTGCCGCACACTTAACAAAATGAGCACCAACTTTATATAGCGGCTGACGGTTTCGAGGATTTGGAGTCGCTCCCTGCTGTGAGTGACATTTGTAAACCTCCTCAGGAGACACAGAGGAGAGACCGGGAGGAAATTCTACAAAAACTGAGAGACACTGTCCAGAGTATTGTGGTTGGGAAAGGGCTGAGTGTCTGCTCTGCTCACACAGGTACTGCTATTGCCCGAGACCACACGGCAGCTCCAGCAGAGTGGAGTCGGGATGGCTCTGTTCCAGCAGGGAGGATGGGACCGCGGGGCAGCGGTGGGAAGGATGCTACCTAGTGTTAGCCTGGAGTCAGCGCAGTTCCACCGAGCTACACAACCCCATCTGAGCCAGAGATGCCTCACCACTAGGTGAGAGACTGAAAACAAGTTCATTTCTATCTGAAATAGAAACAAATCAACGCCACTTTCGCACTGAAGTGGGAAGCACCACACAACAGATACAAGCTAGGAGATGTGACACACAGAAAAGCTGTCTCTGAGAAAAGCTGTAAGGAAATCCTGAATGGGTTAATAAATTCCATACTTACCATTTTTGGTTAATCAAGTAAATACAGATTGGGTACGCTGGGATTTCTATCAAGCCTGACAGGGCTAAATTGGCATAAATACTTCCACCTAAGTCACCCACATTAAGGGTAAGACCGTAGTAAACCAAGCTGCACACAAACCTGCAAAAGACAGGGAAAAAAAAAAAGTAAAATCAGAGCTGACACTTTGCCTGCCAAACTGAAGCACTGGTCTGGCACAATATACTATGAGCTATATTTAGTGTTTCAGCAGATAGGTCTAAAATGTTTCTCTGTAAGTGTATGATGCTTTCTAGGCAAATAAACCATTTTGTCTCAGCAAAGACCCAACTCCTCACTTACTACAGAGAAAAAGATAAGACTACACTTCAGGAGAATGTACATAAACTGGAATAAAGCTAAAATACAGTCATGACTGTATTATTTGACTGCACAAATGTCTTTGTCCCTTTTGTTTTTATCACATTATATTTTAATCCACACTTTTTCCAATTATGTGTAAACCAAATTTATCAAGCAGTTCAAACAACACTTCAACCTTCTTTTAATTTTCACATCCTGGTCCAGTTTTATTCATTCTCCCACTCTGTTTAACTTTTCTTTTGTAACCCTATTGTCATGTTAACCCCTGTAAAGGTAGTTGTCTTTACAGAGAGAAAAGAAACTGGTCACTAATTCATTCTGCAGCCAATCAGCAATTCTCATTTAAGGAACAGAACACTCAATTATTTATTCTGCAGTAAGCACTTGGAAAAGCAACAGGAAATAAGCTCAGTGTTGTATGCTGGCAAAATAATTTTATTCTTACTATATCTTCCCAAAATATATGCATTATAAAAGCAACTATATGAGCAGTAACGCCCAAGGACCTGCATTCCATGTCACATGTCAGGTTTCTTTAAAGTAGCAGCAAAAGACCTCAGGGCTAGCAAGATACCTGAAAATAAACCAGGCACTTTTGGAGTTAAATTTCTGCTAGTGACTAGGGGGAGAATCATGGGCTCCTGCTCCTCACTACAGCAACTGCCAGCACTTTCTCTTAAGAATTGTTGCCTGTGATGTCTACTCATTAGACAAGGTAGGCCACCCACCTGCTAATGGGCTCCTTACTCACAAAACAAAGAATAATCCATATGAAGAGATACTGACAGCTCTGGGCCTAAGAGGAGGACACTATGAATAATCTCAGCAGCCTTGTGCGTCAGAACAGAAGGGGCAGCTCTCAACTATACAAGACGGAAACACAGAGATAAAACACCTCAGAACTGGACTGTAAAAATGGTTTTCTGCTAGAAATGCACTCAGGAAATTCTGTAATAGATACTTAAATACTACAAAGGAAGCGTTTTAGGTACAGTGTCCCTAACAATCTGTAGGACGAGCCAATTCTCAGCACCATATTCTCTCAAAGACTTAAAGAGGTCACAGTAGCACAGCTGGGCCCCCAAAGTATTTCAAGTACCAGGTGAACATCATGATCAAGGTGCGTCCCAGGAGAATCCTGTATCGGAACAGGTCCAGAAAGCTGCCAGCCTCTCTGGAGCTCCTCTCTGCTGGGAGTTTTAATGAAAAAGTGCATTTCTGCTTGCGGTTCCTCTTTGCAATGAGGTAGAGGGCATCTTCTGCCTCGTTCAGACGGCCCTGGGAATAGAGCCAGCGGGGGGACTCGGGAATGAATCTGAAACACACACACACACAGACAGCTTTAGGGATTTTCTTCTCTGTGAGGCTGGACTTGTCTAAAGGAATGGGGCTGAAATGCACTTCAATATAATAACAAGTTTTTCAAACAACCCTTCAGGTATAAAATTCACTAACTGAAACAGAAGCAAATCATGTTGAAAGGAAACATAAGCCATACAAAACTTAGATACCAAGAAATTACATCGAGTGTATATATACGTATGTAGACACACAGAAGGCACAACATTACAAGTTACAGTATGACTAGGATCCTGTCTTTGGAGAATTCAGAATCAAGGAGGCACACATTACTACAAGTAACACAGGATGCTCTTGTAAGACCCAATAGTTCCATTTCTCATTTTCCACAAGACCAACTTCCATTTCCCATCTTTCAGCTTTTTGCCAAATTCTCTCCTGGAGACAGGAAGGCAGAAATCGTGTAAAGGTCATGCTCCTCATGTGCACTGTTCAGGTGACAGGTCTGTAACTCCAACATGTCTACTACACAAATCTTCTATAACTTTCAGGCTTCCAGAACTAATTTAAACTTTAGCCTTTTGACACAAGCTTTTTAAGATTTTTGCCTCTGACCAAAAATTTCATTTTTCCTCTAAGTTTAAAAGAGTGTGATTTCGTGTTTTCATCAAAAAGAGAGCTTAGAAAGGAACATATTTTCTTCCCCAGGATAAAAATCTGATAGTATTTTCTACATTGATTTATTTTTAAATGTAGAATGATCTATTTTTAAATCAAACAGGGAAGCAGTGTGAAATTCGGAATTAAAAATACTCTTTTCTTACAGGAAAGACAGGCCTCTGAGCACAGCTCTGAAGTCACAAGCATAACTCACTTTAAAAAGTTGTACCTATCAATCTGAAAGTTAATTTTTTTTCCCAAGGGTCCTTATCACCACAAGGTTTTGAAATATCTAAAGTGTCATCTCTGCCTTTCACCTCATGAACTGCCTCAAACACCCTTCCCTGAGTTCTGATGCTGCCTTTGAAAGGGTGTGTGGACTCTTTGGAGGAGCAAAAGCTTTATTCAAAGAGTTACTGGACTGAAATAGACATTGGGAAGGAAAATACCTCTATTTTAAATAGCAGCTAAAGTAATTTCTTTCTTTCAGTTACTGAGATTTAGATGTCAGAAGTACATAAGAAAAGAAGAGCACACTATCACAGAGCTTCAGTGCTGAAATTCATAAAGTCTCTACTATCTTTAAAAAGATCACATTTGAAGAATTAAAGGGAGCTGCCCATTTTTTTTTTTTGCATGTCACCTTTAAGACTGGACAGACATGCAATTTTGATGCTGTTCCTTCTGTGTAAACACAAGAGAAGCATCACATTATCACATAACCATGAAATCATTCCTGGATCTTTTAAAGATATGTTTGCAGCTCCTTGCAGCACACCAGGTTAGATCACCTACACACACCAGCTAAAGAACAGGATGTGCTTCTCTAGCACTCTAGAGACTTTAAAACTGCACACACACTACAATGTAGATTTACAGGTTCAAATATTGCAGCAGTACTATCTGAAGAAACCACAGACCATGGAGTGGAGGGAGTGTACAAGTTGAAAGAAATACCTTATTTACACCATTTCATGCCCTCCTAAAAAGGCAACTTGACTCAGTAGTTTGGGTACTTGGTTTGTTTGATTTTTTTTTTTAATGGCATCTTTTTTTATGAAACTCAGTTTGAAAAACAACTTACAGAGAGAGAAGAAAGACGACTGTTCCTTCCAGATTAACCACAATAGCCAGAGTCCTCCAGGAACGAATGAAATACCCTAATAAAGCATACTGGGCAATTCCCACAGCAAAGAACAAGCCACCAATAGAACCTAACATACAATTAAAAACAAAACATCATTTCTGTAAGACACATTAGTAAATCTCAACACATGACATCAGACAAGAACTAATTCTTCATTAGCAAAAATTCATTCAGCAATTCAGGCAAAACCACAGCTCTTTGACCAAAGAACACCCTGTCCTTCATTCATGCAGAGAAGTATTACATCTAACTGCAAAAATCAATAAAAGCCCAAAAAGTGCTCTTCTACATCTTCCACACCCAACAAAGCCCTGTGAACAATGAAGTCTTCTAATTCCAAATACAAGTATGTGTATGTATGTAGCATAAGTATGTACCTTTTTATAAAATAAAAATAAGTACTACAAAACATTCAAAAACTGGTAGTTTTAGGAATATGCAGTATTCTAAGGACAATTACTGCATGGGACAGCTTTTCCTTTTAATAACATAAGCAACAGTTGTCTCATTCTCCTATGATATAAAACCACTTTTGACTTCTTTTTAAGAACTGTCAGGACGGAAAAAATTGATACTTAGCATATGAACATTTGGCTCTGTTTAGCAGAGTCCAACATTCTGATTAAGAGAGCTCAGCTGTAACAAACCTTGGATGACTATTTAGCTGGTAACATTCGTGGGAGATGTTTCAGCTGGATCTTTGTCATCTTGAGTGATGCAGAGATCTGAATGGCCCCAAGTCATCTACCCTTCTTGTCCAAGGTTTGTATTAAACAAGCAGAGTTCAAAGACTGTGATCACAGATATGCTCAAATGGAGCTAAATCTGCAACTGCTTTGTGTGCCTCAAGTGCTGTGTGAGACTGAAATCTATGAATTCTTACCTGCTAATGCCCAGTAGGCTGTACCCACACATTCATTCAGTAGAACAAAGGCTACCAGTGACATCCCACCATTCATCATCCCTACCAAGAATCGAGAAACGGCAAAGAATTCATACGAGGGTGAGAATCCGTTTGCAATGGCAAACAAGATGTCAAGGGCAAAACCTGGAAAATAAGGCAGAAAGTTTCATTTTAGAAGGGCACCTAAAGAAAAAGAAGCATTCACTGGTATCTTTACTTGATGTCCACTGGCATCTGTCTTAAGCCATCACGGTCAACATCACCACAAGTTTGGAAAGAAATTTAAAGACCTAGAGTCAATATCAAAAAGGAAAGGACACAGAAGGAATGATTTTTTTTGATACAGAGTTTGCAGTTTGAACCTTTAAATTCAGTTCATAGCAGATAGTGTTTTTTATACACTCAAAACCATTGTCTGACTCCCATTAAATTAAAGATGGCTTTATATTTACAGAAGCCACGGGTCAAATATATGACCAAACAGCTCTCCTCATTTTTAGAGAGCAGTGTATAGAAACCAGAGAAGAGAAACATTGCCATGGGGCAAAATATGGTGGGTTTGCATGCAGAGCAGGCCCACATTTATGTGCTTTGAATAAATGCTGTTCCTTAAAAGAAAAACAAAAGCATAAAACATTTCTTTAAACTCTACATGCTCATCCATTGACACACAACTTTATACATACACAAAACATGCAGTCTCAAATGTTGTTTGATCCAGGGACACTTAGAAAGCTTATGAGCTTCAAAACAGTATGAGGATCACAAATACCTAAAAATTAAACCATGGAGACAGGAGATAAAAAGTGCAACAAATTCCTATCAGGTTACACAGCTAAGAATGCTGTTAAAAAACTACTAAAAATACTTATTGCAACTTGCAGAGATCCCATGAGCACAATATTGCATGAGTGAGAGCCTCTACAGCGTGACTCACAAACCCAGAACACCTTGCAGAAATTCAAATGGTGACTGAATGGTGAAATACTAATTTCTCGTCTCAACTCATATGGCACAAGTATACTGGAACGCCAGAACCAACACACAAAATCACAGTCCGTGATTTACAGCTGCATGTGAAGCTCTCAGCAGAACCTGGGCTGCTGCCACTGATCTTCAGGGGCAGTGGTTACCTGTGAGATAGACTTTCTTCCTCCCGAAGCGATCGGACAGCTGGCCAAAGGAGATGGCTCCGACAAACACACCGCTGAAGTAGGAAGAACTGGCAGCACTGACTTTGTAGGATGCATTGCCAATTAAAAACCACTGGATGGAGGGGGAAGAAAAAAAACCAGAGACAACAAACCAGCAAAAAGACAAATTAATCATAATCCAAACTGTTCACCAACAGCTAATAGCTGGAGGGGATGATATATATTTTAAAGAAGATCAAACTCTGCATGAATCTCCTAAGCATCACATTCAGTAAATCATCAGTCCTCACTGCTGCTTCCCAAACTCACTGCAGGATACTAACAACTGCAGTTCTCCCAAATCAAATGTAGCCTTTGATTCTGAAATCAAGAACAGACTCCTCAGAATACTCTAACTTTTGCAGCTTTCTCCCACTTTCCCTTTTTCTGCCCTCTTTCACATAAAGCTGTTAACCCAAACAGACTCAGCTGTACCTATTGACATGTGTCACTGCAGTGTGTAGGCATACATTGTGAAAAAATAATTCTAGTTTATGTCTGAAGATACTCCTGCACATGCTCCTCTTTATGAACTGTCTTGTCCCTGAGCAATACTTTGGTAGCATTAGACAGGTTAGTCAGGTTTTCTGCACACACATCTTTTTTACGGTGTACTTTGTCATTCCTAGTTCTTTTCAATTCCAAATACAAAGCTGATCTTGAAATGTTTGATTCTTACAGGCTTAATGTCTCAAGCTGAACCTGACAGAATTCTTTGCCCCACAGAAGTGCAGAATGAAAATATGCCAAGCTCTCATTGTTCAATAGTTATTTCCTTTCGTATTCTAAACACTCCACATCATCTTTCCTTTTTCTATTCCTCTTGCACCTTGAGATAATGTTTCCTTTTAGTGACAACCAACTCTTCTTCCTGTGCTAGTAAGCTGGTGATTATGTCATTATCCCTGCAATAACACTCTAATCTTCTCCTCATAATCTCCTCTTCCTCTACCAAAATCCCATTAAAAATCCTTTCTAGCAAAGCTTATATTATTTCGAAGCTCAGTTATAAACTACCTCATCATGAGAACAGAGCCATGCAATTAAACCTCCCAAAGATTAGGATGCTAACAAAACATCATTCATAAGTTCCAAGAAAATAACTTGTTTACTTTCTGTATCTGCTTCATTTTGAATCGTTACTTTAACAGGGAGGAGGTTACTGATACAGTAGGAAATGCACCCAGAAAGTGCCAAGACTGACAAAATTCAACTGAAACCAACCACATGACCATAAATCAGCTTTTGAAGCTTCTGCAGACTTTAAAAATAATTCCCAGAAAAATACATTTGTAAAACAATTGCATATGAGATTAATTTTATCCTGAAATAACATGGTCAGTTTGTTTTATAACAGCTACAAGAATCATGTCCCAACTTTTAGTATAAAAATATAAAAAGCTGCCAACATGAAAATTGTTGACATGAGATGCTTCCTAAATCATTCAGGGATTAAGGGATAATTTGGTTACAAAGCAAAATTTGTTCTGAAAATTTATCTCCACATCTAAACCCTTTAGAGAGCTCAAGGCTTTTCTCTTCTACATAATAACATGCTATATAAATGCTTATTCACAAATCAAGCTTTTTACGTCAGAATATTTTTCAGTGTAAATTTGTAATGGTCATGTTATCAGCAATGCCCCAAGGTTAAGCACTGACACATTCCCCTCCTCAAATATAGGAAAAAACTTCTTTACAATTAGTCATGAAATTAGATTAATAATGAATTTAGCTGGGAAATATTCTCCAGATATGTATGTTCTATCTCAAAATGCTTGGGCTTAGGACATAATCTCCAAATATATCAAATATTCAGCTAACAAATTCAGAAAAACTGTATTTTAATAGAGGGAAACAGAAGAGGTAAGATGATTTTATTCAAATGGGCCTTCACTGAAACATATGCTAAAGAATTAGAAAGCAGAGTCTGCACAAATTGCCTTGGGTTTTGGGGGTTTTGTTTGTTTTGGATGGGGAGTTTTTTAGGGATTTCTATTGCACAAGTAGGCTTTGTTCTTTACCTGCATTTCTTATTTATGCAACCGAAACGTATAAAAATCTGTATAAAATTTATGTCATATGCTAGGCTCTACAAGCATGTCTGACTTGTCAAGTTCAAGAGAGTAAAAGATTCTTGGGCAAGTTAAAAAAAAACATAAAAAGAAAAAACCCAGAGAAAATTCAAAAATCTTACTGAGTTTTAAATAACGCTTACAAAATCCACTATCCATTAAAATTTTAATTTAAATGGTATCATAAGTACTCATATCCTCTTTACTGCCAGAATAAGAAGCAATGCCTTTTGTACACAATGGCTTGGTACTATTCCAAAGCTGGCCATTTTTTTAATATGCTCTTAACCAATAAAGTGCTTTACAGGAGCAATTTGGATAGCATTAATACTTCTGGACAATAGCCATGAACTATCAAGTGGTACTACACTTGACTCCACAGTTCAGCTCTACATTCAGGCCTTGTAACCAATGCACTCAGGGCTCTTCTACAGAACAATTTGACATTAACAGATACTGACAGCCCAGGAAGGGCAGGTGTTGCACACATCAGTGCAGAGTCTGGAATCATTCCTGTAGGGACTGTGGCTAGACCATGAAAGAAATCACTTAAAAAACACAGAGGCTGTGCCAAGGAAGCCAAAGCTTGTTTTGTAATAGAATGTGAGGGAACTGCTTGTCCACCTGCATCCCCACTGTCCATGTTCTCATATTCGGAGTTGCAAAGTCTGCAGGAGCCACTTCCTCTCCAGTTCCTCCAGTGCTTGCTAACTGCATGACAGATGCACTACATGCACTGGAGCTCAGCAAGGTGACTGCAAGAGGTGGCCAGAAGGAGCTCAGAGTCTATAAAGGATTTTAAGCACGTCAGTAAAATGAATGTCGTGATTCCAGCCCAAATGTAGAACCAGGCTGCAGGATGCAGTATGTAACTTCCACACAGAAAAGTTGGGAAGTTTTGGACCAGAACATTGGTCAATATCTACACTGCAATATAAAGCTAGCTTTTGCTGCCAGTAAAGACAAAGATGAGCACATCACCTGTTCTCTAACTGGAGGTAGCACGTTTCATTTACTAATCAAAGCATGCAAGACAAAAGCTGTACAAGGAGCCCCCCAAAAACCATCTCAGTAAGATTTACTCCTCACAGAGGAGGCTGCCAAACACATTTCAGACTTACCTCAGAGACTATGGATGTGAAGCTGCTGCCAAAGTGTACGTGC
Organism: Notiomystis cincta; assembly: GCA_013398075.1. Taxonomy (NCBI): domain Eukaryota; kingdom Metazoa; phylum Chordata; class Aves; order Passeriformes; family Notiomystidae; genus Notiomystis; species Notiomystis cincta. Next base: position 269,667 of record VZRX01014065.1, read on the forward strand.
TTATGCACCTCGCTGCCATTGGCAGTCAGAAGCCATTCCCCAAAAGCTCTCTGCTCGCTCACTGAATGGTTGCCATGGCTCTGATTAGCTGTGAGCCCTTGGAGATCCCAGTGGTAGGGAGGAGTTGCACCCACCAATGCGATGAGGATGGCTTCAGTGGCCACATAGAGCTGGCATGAAAGACAAAAAACAGAGATACTCAGCTTGAATCCAAGCAATGTCTCCTCCACAGCTGCACTGAACCAGTATTAAAAATATTCCTATTTTTATATTTGCCTTCGACCACTGTGAGACCACGTATAGCCCCTGTCTACCAAACAGCACACACTGAACAGCTTTAACAAAGTAGTTCTTGCACTTTTTATGTGTCAGATATTTGAGAGAAAAGAAGCTCCCCTCCTGACACCTTTCCCTCTGTCAGAGGGCCCCAAACTCCCATCCACAGCAGGTACAGATCCTGGATGGAGGAAGAGTTATTAGAAGTACTGAGGAGGAAAAAAATCGTATTCTTTAATGCAAGTATATTATTCTTATATCCTCTCCTTCCACCTGTGTTGTTCACTCCTCTAATTTGGTATTTGGACTAAATCTCCTCCTCACGGTTTCATATCTAATCTTTCTCAGTTTTAACAAAATTAATTCTTTGTTGGCCTTCTACCTTCTGTGGAGCTGTTTTACTCTTAGAAGAGACAGAGACAACCATGAGAACACACATATTCATCTTTTATACACCTACACATTTACAGATATACACAAGGTCTAAATAGTGATCAAGAGCAGCTTTTGTTTAGGAAAGAATAAATAAAACTGCTGGAAACCTAGACATTCCAAGCCTGGTCTAGAGCTGAATTACTGCTGCTTGCTCAGAGGAACACTCATAGATCACATTAAAACCACAGTTAAAATCCAGTGGTTTGAGACCTGTTCAAACATGGAAGTGGCACAAATCTGCAGAAGATGGATCATAAAGTCTTCAGAGAGACAAAGGGAGATGCTAGTAACAATCCCACACACTCTCCAAATAAAACTGTTTCATCTCAGGCCCTCACTGAGGAACTGTAACTCAGCACAGCAGTTCCTGACGAAACAAACAAACAAAAAAACACCTTCCTCCATAAAAAACCCTCATTCACACCTCTCCATTCTTCAAACCCTACTTAGGTACCTCCAGAACAGTCCTTGCTCTGCTCCCAGCATCAACTCCCCATGTTCTCGGGAAGAATGTACCCACAGGAAGTGTGTTCTCTTGGAAGGCTGCTTCACAAACCATTTACAAAACTGGGAGGACTATAGGTACAAAAAAAGCAGCCTAAGGACCTCTGAATTCTGATGCAATCAACAGATAATTCTGTTCTGTACAACAGCTGAGCAGCTGGAGATATAGTAGATCAAAATGAGAATTATTACTAAACTAAAACAGAGCCCTGAGTTACTATCTGAAAGCAATTTTTCCCATCAGCTCCTTTTTGTATTCTAAATGATAAATACTACTTTAGTGGTAGGAGGTAGATAAACATTTTTTAAAAATTATTCTCTTTCCATTTTCCCTTAAAATTATCAAATGTCAGAAGAAATTTGGAAAAAAAAAACCCAGTTAACTGTTATTATTTAAGCTAAAGAACAACTTATAGATTGACAACAATGAAAAGTAAAAGAACTCATCTGGGAAAGAAGGCAATGACTAAGATCACATGGGAAAAGAGGTTTTAAAAACCTGAGTGGCCATGTTGCTAGGGATGTGTGGATACAGTACTCTCAGAAACAGCTTGGAATTACTGAGAAATGAGAATTACAGGTCACGATGTATGGTGCATCCCTCTACTCTGACTCACTCAGACAATTATGTGCCAGGACTAAGTGATAACATCCTTGCTTTTGTCTTGTGAAATAATAAACATATTTTTGAAGTAGCTCAGGAAATGAAATCCTCAAGGCATTTGGTTTCAAGAAGGAAAACATAACACTTTTCATTTTTGCTCTGAGTGAAACACATCCCAGCTACAGAAAACTGTAGCAATTGCAGAAAAATAAGCAATTGCAGGCATATGGAGAAACACTACAGGTTTTTTTTTCAACAAAAAACCCCAGCAATCAGCCTTAAGCATCCTAGTGGCTGCAGCAACCAAGGATATCACAAAGATAGAAACACTTTCAATTGATTTGTGCAACCAGCAAACCATATGAAGATGGAGTTTTGATGTTATCAAATAGTATTGTTCTATACTCAAGTTCACTGAGTCACTGCTGACACAAAACTCTCCTTCCTAGTGAGCACCTGCCTTATATTTTGGGTAAGAGGTATAGTAAACCAGATTAATTTCACTGTGGAAACAAAACAAAGCCCACAAAACATCCCCCAAAATTAATTTACAATTTTGAAAGTTAGAAACATTTTCTAGAAGTGATCTTAAAAATATGATCACGGAAACTCTAGACTTAATTACAAAATGGAATTTTTATTTAAGTAAGAGTTGTATTAATGAATCTGAAGATTCCTCCCTTAAGAATTCTAAATGCTTGCACTTAACAGTAACATAGCTGTGCAACTGGTGAACAACATAAATCACTAACAAATCAAATAGAAATCTTATATAACAACTGCATAAAATATAAAATGGCTATATTATATGTACTGTGGCAAACAAAGCCCTTCATTTTTCATTTGTTCTATAACCCAGGTCAAGTCAAATAGATGTCATTTTGTGTATAGTCCCTATTCATAAAACATTTTAATTGGCTCTATATGGACTTCAACAGTTCCCTATCAAATTCCCTGCACTGATCTGTATTAACCAAGATGAATACCAAGCACAGGGGGACAAGGCACCAGCTCCCAGTCACTGATGATGAGATGCTTAGTGTTAGTTGAGGTTTCTCCTGTTTGTTAATACTCTCTTTAGGTTAAAATTTTATAGTCTGCCTAAATTAGAAGGCTGTGGTGTAAGGGAATTTATTAAAAGGCAATGCCTTAATAACCTGTGAACTTTCACATCCCCTGCTAAGTAAAAGGGATTTTATTTAGCCAGTTAAAGCTATTTCATTAATAGATTTTGAAATGAACTTAAAATTAATATCAATAGAAGTGCCTACCATGTCTTCACTAGCTTTCCTGATGTTCGTTTTCATAATACATTACATCCAAGAAAGATGTGGAATTTAATAAGACTAGCAAGGAAGGGGGAGAATGAATTTAAAGTTTCATTTGTGTATAGTGAAAATGAGCACAAAAACCATTTAGGAAACTCTTTTAGACCTTATAATTTACCCATTATGAAGCACAAATGAAAAAAACAAAAGCAAGACTTCAATTCTAGGAAGAGGCGTTTTCAACCTTTTTAGTCAGCTCATCAGCAATTCCCAACTAGCCTGGTCATTCTAGACAAGTATCAGCTGAAGCATTCACTGCTGAACAAAATAATGAGTAAGACAGTAACTTCTGACCTTTTGAATACAGAAACATTAAAACTGCACCCTGAGGAAAGACAGAAATTAAGGAAGAGCAATGAATGACCTTGCTCTGGTAGAAGCCTTTGATAAAGAGATGGCTACAGTTCAGGATTAGAGTTATTTCTCCTGAACCCATGACAAGCAGCTGAAAAGCTGGAGGGCAACCTAATTTTTGAAAATCTGATGATCTCATCTGCTCCAAGTCATCTCCAAAGGGTGATCTGGCTTTAAATTAATTATTTTTTTTTCTCCTCAATAACTCCTATGCAGAAAAGCTCTAAAATGTCTTCTTGCTGCAAAATTATTATTTGCTGCTGACAACACATTCCTCTGTGAAATTATCCTACCCTTCTTTGGTGGCAAGGTAAGAGGGAGAACACCATAAGACAGAAGGAAAGACTGTCATACGTAGCTAAAGCAGAGAATCACCAAGTACAGAAGAACAAAACATCTCAGTTACTCACCAAGCCTAGACCCACTCTGACAGAAAATACTTCCCATACAGAATATAACCACTGTTGGTTATTACCTGTGATTTATCAACAACAGAGCAGACACATATTTTGAGAGAACTTAGAGTTTCTGCAGAGAAACAGTTTAGAGTTTTTCAGCCTGAAATTGCTGGCCTCCAGAATTCACAGCAAAAAGTCCAAAGTGTGTCCAAAACCTTACATAACTTTATTCTAGAAATTCTTTACAATGAATACAAACACAAATCTATAATGAAGACAAACACTGCACAGCAGACCACAACTCTTAGAGCCTCACCTCCTAGAGGTTTGTGGAAAATGTCCCTGTAGCTTCCCCTTCCTGTTCCAAATACCCAAACACACAGCTCTCAGCTCTGTTTCATGCTCAGTGTTATTTTGGTGGGCAGTGACAGCAGCAGAGGTTTGTTGCTCCTGCTCAGCTGGCCAGCCAGCACACGTGCTCATGACTCAGGTGACTGCTGCCATACACAGACTGCTTTACTTTGCACAGGCAAACAAACACTGGCATCTGAAGAGCAAACACCTTCATTGTACAACCTTTCTGCAACGCCCGTCCAAGTGACTCCTGTGTACACACCTTTGTCTAACAGGGCCATGGGAACACAGCACTCTCATCTCACAGCACAGTTTGACAGGTCTCTGAACATGAAAAATCAAGTCAGAAGTGTGATTTTTCTGCCTTTAAAAACAAAAGGCAAAAAGAAAGCTCACAGACTGATAAGTCAGAGAACCAAGGCAATACACGTGAACCAAAATTGCAAAAAGCACTATTAATACTATTTCTGCTTCAATAGGAATATTTAAGGCAGTCAAACTACATTAATGTTCAATCAAGTGCCACAACTCCTCAGTCAAATACCAGCTGCATAGTTTCACCAGTATCACATCAAAAGTGCCACTCCACTCTTCTTACAAGGAAAAGGACTTAGAAAAGAATAACGCAAAGAAGTGCTGTAAGTTCCTATTCCAGTTTATAAATATAATGCAAAGCAGCCCAGGATTGGACCATCTCAATGGTATTACAGGATAACATGAAAAAAAGTCAGCAACTGCTGGCAAAAAAAAAAAGCAGGAACTGTGGGCTGACAAGTATCAGGCAGGGTTTGATCTTGCCTTCCACAAGCAGGATTCTTTTGTCTGTGTTTCATGTTTGTCCCTCTTTCTCTCCGTAATTTCCAGCCTGTGTTGGCTCTAAACTTATCTGAGTCAGGGGCAGTATTTTAAGAGATCAAAGTCCTCACTTTTGCATGCTGTTTTGGGACGCTGCCAAGGAATACTGGGTGAGCATCCTGGTAAGATTCTGCAGAGGCACTTCTGCTAAGACTATAAGAAGAGCATATTCTTAACTAAAGCATTTAACTTGATAATTTACTGATTACTTCCAAAAACTTTGTTTAAGACTAAAAGACAATGCTGACATTTGTATAAGCTACTTTCATTTATTTATTCATTTTAAGGATCTGTCTGAGGGTAAGCAATTAGATCTACTTGTGTTTTGTTTATAGGGTTTTTTAAACTGAAAAATGTCTTCTGTTTACTACTGTTTCAGAGCAGCATGACACTCCAGAACTGAAAAATATGTTTTTCCAGTTTCATCGTGGAACTTGCTAAACCACTGATTTTCAGCTTACAGTCTACAGGCCTCAGAATTCCCTGAATTATTTCTTTAAAGTGCTCAGAAAAATGATTAAGAATTACAAATCTGTTTCAGCACTCTTAAATTTCCTGTAAAAGGGCATAACCTTTTCAGGAGGAAGTCTTTCAGGGGTCTACAAATTGAAAGACATTAAAGAACTCTGGTATTTATATATTTTTAAGACACCAGTAACTAAACATCACACCACAAAGTTTCATAAGCTACACTGTCAACGGTTTTAGAGAAA
>VZRX01014066.1:0-69782 GCA_013398075.1 Notiomystis cincta
TCCTTAGGAGGGCAGCAATTGTGGCTGGCAGTGCTTTAGCAGGAGCTCCCCTGGCAGCTGCATTTGGGCAGTTTCAGAAGTGGGGACAGGACCTGACATTCTCCTGCTGCTGGAGGTCCAGGAGCCCTTCCCCTCTCTGCCTCCAGCTGCCAGGCTGGCTGTGCTGGATGGAAACATCAGAGAATTGTTCAGGGTATGCCAGGGGGCAAGTCCACATTTGGCTATCTTAAATTCCTCATTGTTCAGCTTTTGTGAGGTCACTCACAGTTCCTGATGATCTTTATTGAATCTGGAGCTGTTTTAATGGCAGACACAGCCTGGTGAGCTGCTGGCTGTCCCTCTATCCCTTTCCTGCCAGCCCCAGCTTTGGGCTCCTGCTGTTTTCTCCCACCCTGGAGCCCAGCTGACCCCGGAGCAGGCAGGATTTAGTAACCCTGTGGAAAATCCAGCAGTTCCTGGCCTGTGGGGCAGCTCCTGGGAGGTGTGAGCAGCAGGATGGGGTATCCCAGGTGCTGTCCTGCTGTTGTGGGGTGGGACCACAGAGCAGTGTCCCCTGTAGGTGACAGCTGACTGTGAAAACAGCGCAGCTCCTCTCCTTCCTCTGTGCCCACATTAACCCTACTCTGTTTTCCCTCTCTGCCTTCCTCATCTGGAATCTCTTTCCCCTTTATCTCTTCACCAGTTCTTGCATTAATGCATAAAGGGAGAGACAAGCCAAGAACCTGCTGCTCCCAGCTGAGGTCTTGGCTTTTAAGTCTGAACCGAAAATACTATTGAGAACCCTCTAGATCAATGTTCTGCTGAAAAAGTTTTCCCAAACTAATCCAAGGAAGGAGCACAGTGTAATCTTTCTTTGAGGTTGAAAGGAGAAAGTGCTAATTTCATGCAGAAAAGATTGTATCTTGGACTGGCATAGGAATAGAAAATAAATTGGTATTAAATTACATTCGTCTGCCTCAAAATAATCTAATAAAGCATCTTCTGGATCAATAGCTGAATCATTATCCCAGGCACATAGCGAGCTTTCCTTCTTTTAATTTGAGATTCAAGAAAAGAGGTTTTTGCATTACCATAGTAAAAAGAAAATACTTTAAGTCTTCATAGGAAAAGGCAGAAGTAGGAAAAAAAAGATAAGAACCACACTGTGTGCCTTAAGCAAGTGTCATTCTTCATTTGAAACTTGTAATTTATGGGTAGTGTGAAATAAATTTTTATATTTAATGACTGTCAATCTGTCAGCTTTGCTGACAAAAAAACCAACAACGCAGAGTGAAAGGACTTTGTGTGCAGGAAGGGAGGAGAAGGGCAAGACAAGGCTTTCAACAACTTTGTTCTCCTAATTAAGGCTCGCTGGGGGAAAAAATAAGGAAAAAGATGGCAGAGCTCTGCCCTGAAAATGCAGTTTCATCAAAAGAAAATGAGATGTGCCAGTGTTGGCTGCAGTGTGCACAGTCCAAACAAAGCTGACGTGGGGAGAAACTGCAACCACATGCAGATTGTGGCCAAAAAAGCTGGAATCACAGGGAAATGGATTCCAAATACTGCAAAAGGGCTCAGTTTATCAAAGCATGTAGTAAATATAGAAAGAATACGGTCAGAATAGGCAAAACCAGACTAAATGTGTGTGTCTGATTATTTGAAGGAGTGAGATTTCAAAGAGGTGCTGAAGAGCGAGCTCAGAAATGACATTGAGGAGGTGATGGAGGGGGAGGTTATTCCTGAGGCCAGGAGGGGTTTGTGGGCACTGTCAGCCTGGGACAGTCCTCACACTTCTTCTGTCTTCAAATAGCAGATTTTTCTCTTCCCTGGAATCAGGCTCCCTGTAATATATTCATTAATGCAGCAGGTGGAACAGGGAGTACAATGTAAGTCCAGGGCACCAAGCTGGGAAGAGATACAAACAGTACAGAGCACTGAATCACAATTCCAAATGATCTTGATAAGTGGGAGAAATGATCTGAAACCAATAGCCTGAGCCTCCCTGCAGGGAAGAGTAACTGAGAAAGGTGAAATCAAATACATCAACTCCAAGCAATCCATAACCAGCTGCACAGCACTGCAGGAATTTGGGAGAACAGGGTGGGGGAACTCCCCCAGAGGCAGCAAATGTGGTAAAGGGGAGGGTAAGGCCAGGCTGGACAGGGCTTGGAGCAGCCTGGGCTGCTGGAAGGGTGGAATCAGATGGGCTTTAAGGCCTTTCCAACCAAAACCATCCTGGGATTCCAGCCTCTGGTGATCCCAACACTGCTCTCAGTGAGCAGGAGTTTTCTGCTGGAGGTGCTGTTGCCAAGACCTTGCAGTCTTGCCAAACAAGTGGGGCACGGGGGATGTGCTGCAGCTCATTATCCATATTATCCACATTATCCACATTGCTTTCAAGTTTATTGTCCCACAGGGATTTGCCTGGGGTGTTTTCCTGTGGAAAGCTGACAGTGCTCCTGGCTTCTCATGCTCCCTGTCAGCATCTCTGCGTGGGTGAGGAGCAAACAAAGCCAAAACTTTTGATGAGGAGCGTCTGCAAAAGAACCCAAAGCTTCCCATGGCCCTATCTTGGGTGAGGACTGGAGCTGGGCCTTGAGTTGGTGACAGATTGATGGGATTTTTCCCAGTACCTGGGTGGTGTTGCCAGTTTCCAGTGTAACAAGGTCCCATGAGTGGCTTTGGAGTAGTTCCTGTTGCCTGTGGAGCCACGTGATGGGATGAACCCACAGCTCAGCAGTGCCTGGAGCAGGCAGGGCTGCAGAACCCATCCCTCCAGAAGAGCAGCCTTTGCTCCAGGAAGTGCACACAGGCACTGCAAGAGCTGGTTTCTCCCTTTTTCTCAAGAATTCACCACTGGATTTGCTTTGTTCCAACCCTCCATGGATCCTGCAGCTTTTGGGGAGCTCTGACACCACGATTTTCAGGCTAAGGAGTTTTGTTTTCGTGGTCTCTCAGCATTGTCAGGCAAACAACTCCAGCATGGGCAGCTGCTCTGGAGCATCCATCTGACTGTGCCTGAGCCTCCTGCTTTACTTCTGGAGCTGCTGGGGGGGAAACTTGCTCCAACAGCAGCACAGCCTCTGGCTTGAGGAGGGCTACAGTTCCTGCCCTGCCTGTCATCCCTGGTCCTTTCCATGACCTTTGGATCAACAGCGACCTCCTGCCAGCCTCGAGATCTCCATTTGCCTCTCTCACGTCTCCAGCCCTGTCTTGGGTGTTTGGCTTTGACTGAAACACTCACAGGAACTGCTGTGGTGCAAAGTGGGGGTTGTAGTTCCTGAATCCTGCCTGGCTGATGCAAGAGGAGGAGGAAGAGGAAGGGGAAAGTCTCCTGTGTGTGCCACGCTTCAGCTCCTCACATTCCTCAGGCTCCAGCTCCAGACCCCCACCCTGCTGAAGGTGAGGGAACTCCTGGGGAGGGGGGAGAATCCTCCCTGTGGCTGTGCCTTCAGTGTGGGAACACTTTTGAGCAACCACAGAGGGTTAAAACCACATTTCTGAACCCAGCCCAGGGGAAGAGTCACATGCACCAGGCAGATTTTGCAAGTCTGTTCTTGCAGCTCAGGCTAAGGAGAGGGAGGCAGGGGCACAGGCCTGGTTAATCCCTGGTCCCAGGAGGTGCAGGGGACCAAGAGACCTCATCCAGCACAGGCTGGCACCTTCCTGCCTGCTGGTGGCACCTGTGCAGTGCCCAGTGGCACCTGAAGGCCAGGCAGCAGGAGGAACAGGAAGAGGAGACGGGGGCAGAGCTGCCTTCCCAGCACCAGGAGGGAGCTGAAGCAGGTAAGGCTCTGCTGGCTGCTCTGGGAAGGAGGCAGGAGGACCTGCTGGGTGTTTCTCTGCTGTTCAGTGAGGGTTTGGAGGTGTCCAAAAAAGAAGGAAGTCAGTTCACCAGAGGGATTTGGCATTGCATAAAGAATCAGAAGAAATTTAGAGAACACAGAGCCTGAGAGTGCAGGAGAGCACTCCCTCAAGGGAGCTCAGGGGGCATCAGAGGAAGGTTTGAGGGGACCCAAATCCCCAAATGGGCAGTTCTGCAGGAAAAGGCAACAGAGCCAAACTGTGCTGCACTGAGGTAAAAGCAAAGCTGCTCTGGCTGAGGAGCATTTGGGGAAGGCTGTTTCCCTCCTGGGATGGCTGAGCTGCCCTGACTTGCTGCACCTTCATTGTCCCCTCCTGGGACTGTCTTCCAGAGGCCCCAGATTCTCATCATCTGAGCCAGAGAGCCTTGATTAACCTCCAAATAGATGTGCCAGCAGCAGCAACAGGATGGCTGGTTTTAATCAGGTTTTTCTTTAGTTTCTAATTTGTTTCTTCTTTAGTTTCTGCTGGTTTCCCCTCTTTGCTTCTGTTTTCAGTGGGCTTTTCTGTCTGGATTTTACACTCCCTTCTGTTTGATGGCAAAAGAGGGAAAGGAGTGAGAAAATTCAGTCTGAATGCACCTTTTGGTGCTGGGATGTGCCCTGTGACACTTCCCTTCCTAGAAATAGGGAAGTCACTCCTGGCCCCTCTCTGTCTGCCAGATGCTGATTTTGTTTTTTGTCTACACTCATTTCTCATGGACTCTAAACAGAGAAGCCCAGCTCTGCCTCTCTTCTGGGCTGTGCACTGGTATGCTGGGAGACCTCAGTGTGGCTCTGGGCTGTGGGTGCTCCTTTGTGCCTCTGAGAGAGTGCCAGGGGCTGTGTGCTGCAGGTGAAGCTCCTGAACACAGACTGCACGTGCTCATAACTCCTCTGGGATATACCCTGGGCAATAGGGATCAGAGGCAGTGCTGCCTGTCCAACATCCCTAATGTGCAGCTTTTTCCAAAGGGCCCTTTTGCTTTGCTGGATCATCCTGCAGTGCCAGCTCCAGCTGCCAGAGACAGGGAGGCTGCTGCCAGCCAGGGCACTGGTGCTCCCCAGAACTGGCAGAGCCCCACCTTTGTCCAGCAAGGGTGGGCAGCAGGAATGGCATCTCCACAGCTGCTGCAGACCCATGGCACCTTGGCTGCACATCTCCCAGTTAAAAATGTGCTCATTTGGACACAAATCCAGGAGGAAACAACTCAGAAGGGGTCTCTCTCTCTCTCTCCTGTCTGCCAGGCAGCAGGTCCCAACAGCCCTCCCCCATGGGTTTGGGAAAAGAATTTCTCAAATGAAAGTGAAAAAAACTCTTTATTTAACAAAGAGAGGTCCCCCTCCCCCAGGCACAGGGCAGGAAAGGACACTGAGCCCCCCTCCTGTCCCAGAGGTGGAGGTTGGTGGGTTTCCCACAGTTCTCTCACTCAGCTTCCAGCCCCAAGGGCTGAGCAGAGCTGAGCCCTGCTGGGTCTGGGGCAGAGTCCCACTGAGTGTCCTGGAGATGGTGAGCTGGTCTGGGATGGAGAAATGAGCCAAAAATAGTCCGAAAAGGAACAGAAACCACTGAGGCAGATCTCAGTCCCTCTCCAGCTGAAAGCCAAAAAACCAGAGGAGGTTAGGCCATGCCTGGCCAAAACACCTCCTGTCTCTGGGTATCTCCAAACCTGAAATCTCCACCCTGGGGTTCAGTGTCAGAACTCAAGATGCCTCTTTTTAGGAAAGAAAAAAAAGAAAATGAAAAATAATAGGAGAGGTGGTGCCCATGATCCTCATGGAGAGCTGTGCCCAGGGGAATCTATCCTCAGCTGTGCAGGTGCTGTGCCCATCCTGTGTGCACCACACACTCACTGCTCACCCTTCCTGCTTTGATCCCTTTAAGTGGGAGTTTTCAGCCTTTTTAAGGTTTTGGTGGGTTTTTTTTGGTTTGTTTTTTTTTTTTTTTTTTGGTGTGTGTGTTTTTTTTTCCTGTGATTAGAGGAATTTCTTGGGTTGTTTCTTTTGCCTCTATTTCCTTACTGACATTCTTCAACCAAAGACTGTCCTGGCTTTTTGTGAAGGGGAAACTGCAGCAACTATCAGAAAAAAAAAACCCAGAAAAAAAGGTCAGAAAAAAACCACTTTGGAGTGAGAGTGGGTGAGATCTGTGAGATCAACCAGGAGACAGCAACAGGCTCCTGATCTGAGCTGAGGTTAAAAAGTAAATGGTGGTTTTGGAGAGCTGGAGTGGAAGGTAATTGAAAAGTAAACTCCAGAGTCTTCCAAGCATTTAACAGCCACCCACAGATGCTGGCAGGAGGTTAGAGAGCTATGTCAGCAGGGAAAAAACCACCTGGGAAAACTTGGGCAAGGTGCCTGCTGTGAGAACTTCCCAGAGGAGAGCAGAGGAGAGCAGAGGAGAAATGAGAGCAGAGGAGAGGGGAAAGAAAAGCAGAGGAGAGGAGAGAGGAAAAGGGAGGAGAGGGGGGAAGAAAAGAGAGAAGAAAAGAGAGGAGAGGGGAAATGAGAGCAGAGACCCTCAAAAGCTTTGGTGCTGCAGGGTGGGAGCTCCTGCTTGGCTCTGCCTTCAGCAGATGCATTTTTCTTCCTTATCTGCACTGCTCCCTGCCTGTGGTGAGGATTTGTCCCTGTGTCACTTCCAAGGAGGGGCATTTACACCAGCTCCAGGTTCTTGTGAAGGTGATGGCAAAGAGGCTTGGCAAGGAGCAATCCTGCCTGTTCCTTGCTAATTGTTTACAAAAGGTGAATGCTGGAGGGTGTCAGGATAATTTAAGGAATATTTAAGGAGAACGTTTCCACCTCTCAACAAAACCCAAATGTAAAAAGTGAGCTCACACTGGCCAACAGCAGGTGCTGACACCACCAAGGAGCACAGTCACTGCTGTTATCCTTTATTTGCTGTCTCTGCAAGATTTGGCATTTTCTTTTTCTCTTTTCAGGGCTAAAAAATGCCTCGTGCCTCAGGGGAAGCAGGATCCCAGGGAAGGCAGCAGTGGGAGTGTGATTGAGGGATTCACACTCTGCTCCCCACTTGGCTGCTGTGGGGCTGGCTGGTGCTTCCCAGCAGGGAGAGAGAGAAGTGCTGAATTAGAGAGAGAAATGCTGAATTTCTGCCCAAGACAACACAGAATCCTTCAAGGAGAGGCACCTTCAGCATGGCCCAGGAAAGTCAGACTGGTGGAAGTGAGGGAAAGGAGCCCTCCCTCCTGTACTGCAAGAGTGATTTCAAGGAAGGAGCCCTGCAGTGGGTGACAGGTAAGGGAGCAGCTCGTTGGTAACAGGAGAGGCAGAGCTGATCTCAGTGTCCTTAAAATAACCACTGACAGATTTTATCAAAGATGCTCTTTAACAGCATCTCACTTGTGAAAACATTGGGGATGTTTCAGCATTTTTGGAGGGGGATGGAGTTGCTCTGGGGTTTTTATTGGAATGCCTGATATGCAGGAATGAATCAATCAACCTATTGAAAAGCAGCCCCCTGCAAGTCCTCTCCTCTTTGGAGTCCAGAAGTCTTTGGGAACCTTGACCTCTGCTGGGGGCAGCAGGGGAGGGAGATTGTGCCCCTGTGCTCAGGTGAGACCCCACCTGCAGAGCTGCCCCAGCCCTGGGCCCAGCACAGCAAGGACCTGGAGCTGCTGCAGAGAGTCCAGAGGAGGCTCCAGGGGGATCAGAGGGATGGAGCAGCTCTGCTGGGAGGAAAGGCTGGGACAGCTGGGATTGTTTCAGCCTGGAGAAAAGATTTGGTGTGATCTAATTGTGACCTTCCAGTGCCTGAAGGAGCCAACAGGAAAGATGGGAAGAGACTCTTTACAAGGGATGGAGGGACAGCACACAGGGAATGGCTTCCCACTGCCAGAGGGCAGGGCTGGATGGGATATTGGGAAGGAGTTGTTCCCTGGGAGGGTGGGCAGGCCCTGGCACAGGGTGCCCAGAGAAGCTGTGGCTGCCCCTGGATCCCTGGCAGTGTCCAAGGCTGGGTTGGACAGGGCTTGGAGCAACCTGGCAGCAGGCAGAGCCATGGGTGGCTGTTCATTCACATCCCCCTGCACCGTCCAGCAGGGCCCCCTTTTGCTCCAAGTGTCCCCAGGAGCAGCCCAGGGACACCTGGCTGACCTTGGAGCTGCAAGTGGGAAGGAAATTTGGGTGAAACCTTTCAGTGAAATGGGATCTCAGCTGAACCAGCCATTTCCTTAGACCCAAACTCTTCCTCTTGCTGCAGCACAGCTTGTGTAAGCCCTAGGTGGGTGCCAGATGGGCTGCCTGGAGATCACAGCTCTCCTGTGCTGCTCCTCAAATCTAGGACAGGCTGTCCTCACACTTTTTAGGCTCCTGACTTGAGTCTCTAGGATGCATCTCGGATCCTGGCCTGAGCTGACACTGAAGAGCCGTGAGCAGAGCCACGCTCCAGGAACGCTGCTGGGGAGGGGACCTGGGTGCTGCAGGATTTGTGGGTGCTCCAGGGCAGGCCTGCCACACCCCAGGCAGTGGGATTACTGGAAAGCACTTTAATTAATTGCTCAAGTTGGTTTTTGTGATGGGTGGGCAATTTGGGGGGTCTCTAAGAGGGATGTGAGCCTTGGCACCACCCAGCAGCCTGAGCCCATTGTCCTTCCAGTCAGGGATTGCTGAGGCAGGACTTTGTTGTGCTGCAAATCAGAGCATCCTGTTATCTCTCCTTATCTCTGGCTGCTCACTCCTGGGATGCTTGTGGGATCCCCTCCCTTGCTGCAGCTTGTTTCCTTACAGCTCAGGCTGCTTCCAGAGCTCCTTCAAATGGCCAAGGAGGGGATTGTGGGTCAGTTGAAAACACACCAGGGTGGTTTGTGTTCTCATGCTCCCCTCTGCCAGGGGCTCCTTGGCTGTGGATACCCCCCCAGTGCTGTGCTCATGGCTCCTCTGGGCTCTTGCAGAACCCCCCCAAGGCCGGGTGCTGCTGGTGCTCAGCATGGACAACACCTGCCCCACGTCCTCCTTTGACATGGACCTTTGTGCTGAGAAACTGCAGTCCCTCGGGCTCCAGGTGAGCTCCCCTGGCAGTAAATTCCACCTGGATTTGCATGATTGGCATTTACAACTCACAAATGGCTTTGGGATTTTATTTTTGGTCTGCGACTTGCTTGTTTCAGTCCAGCTTCAGTCTATTCCCCGTGGGCTGGAAGTCAGCTGGGATGAACTTGGCTTAAACCTCCTTGAAGAAACTCTTTGAAGATAGTTTGGAGCGAATTTTTCTTGAAATTCACTCTGACAGGGCAGAACATCCCTGGGACATCTGCCTAGTGTCTTTCCTCACAAAAAGGCCTTTTTTTCCCCCTTGTGACCTTCCCAAGCAGATTTTACTCACTGCAGCTGAGGCAGGAACACAAGTTTTTGGTCTTTCTGTGGATGGGATGTGGTCCAGCCTGTGGGAGGATGCTCTGGGACACAGATTTGGGTGGCAGTGCCCCACTGCTGGGAGCTGGAGCCCACAGTGGAGGGTGGCTCTGGCTGTGTGTTTGCCTCTGGCAGGTGCCAGCAGGCCCGTGGCAGAGGCTGATCCAGGAGGGTGTCCTGAGGGCCGACGTGAGGCGGTACCTGCTCTACAGCTCCAGGGGCTTCCACATCGCCATGGCCGTGGTGAGGGCACTGGGCTCCCCAGACTGGCACTCCTGGCACCCTGGGCTCCCTGTGGGCTCCCCAGACTGGCACTCCAGGCACCCTGTGCTCCCTGTGGGCTCCCCAGACTGGCACTCCTGGCACCCTGGGCTCCCTGTGGGCTCCCCAGACTGGCACTCCTGGCACCCTGGGCTCCCTGTGGGCTCCCCAGACTGGCACTCCTGGCACCCTGGGCTCCCTGTGGGCTCCCCAGCCTGGCACTCCTGGCACCCTGGGCTCCCCAGCTGGGCACTGATGGCTCCTTTTGGGCTCCCAAGCCTGGCACCATGGGCTCTCCAACCTGGCACTGTGGGCTCTCCAACCTGGTACTGAGGGTTCTCCATCCTGGCACCCCGGGCTCCCCATCCTGGCACCCTGGGCTCCCCATGGTCTCCCCATCCTGGCACTGAGGGCTCCCCAGCCTGGCACCCCATCCTGGCACCCTGGGCTCCCCAGCCTGGCACCCCAGCTCTTGTGCCCAGGGACGGATCAGGGTCTGGCTGGGGAGCAAATCCTGGTTCTAACACATTCCTGGTGGGTTTCCTGGGAATGCCAGCTCATGGAATTCCTGCAGATGGGGGCAAGGCTGTCTGCCCAGCCCACTGCAGGCTGTCTGTGGCTGGGGGACCTGCTGAGGAGGCAGTACCTAAACCAGTCCTGATTTATAACTCGATTTTAGAAACCTGAAGGTATTCTGGTGCTGATGCTAATTTAGACCAACGAATCAGTCAACTTTTGGTCTTGTTTGTCTTCTTCTGGTGAAAGAAACTCCTCCAGAGACCCAGCCATGAGCATCTGCTGTGAGGCTGCTGCTTTGCAGTGTGCAGAGGCTCTGATCAAATCCAAATCCTTGGTTTAATTCCTTTTTTATTTTTTGATAGCCATTACACAAATCTTCTCCTTTCACTGATACTGTAAGAACTGGAGCTCAGTGTTTTGAGGGGTTTGGTGCCTGTTTAGTGCAGCTGAGTTTTGTTGTTATGAGATGATGCTGTGCCATGCATGTCACACCTGCTCCTGGGCAGTCTCCTGCCCAACCCCATGCTCTGTGAGGTAAAGGAATCCAGTTTTCCCTGGTTTTAGCACAGCCTTTGAGCCCTGTGTCAGTGCCCACTAGTTGAGCATTACTGTAATGGAGTGGTCTCTGCACCACCTTGAAATAGGAACTTTCTAAATCCGTGAGAATTATTATCAATATGCCTCAGTGAGTGCATTTCTTATCTAAATGGAAGGACTCTGTTGAAATCCTTCCTAGGGATGAATCATCATTAATAATTCACTCTTTGTCTTTGGTGAGTGGTGATTTTTTAAAATAAACTAGAGCTCACTCAGTCCTTCCAGTCCTTTCTTCCCCCTATTTATTATTGGAAAGAACTTTTGTCCTTTCTCACCCTCTGAAAAATCTCATGGGACTTAATTTACGAGGGAGAAGGGATTGTTATTTTCTTCTTCCCATGACTTTTCTCACTTTCATGGGTTTGTGACTCTCACCAGCCTCTCTGTTTCTTCCCAGGTTTTCTACATCTCTCTCTGGACAAACCTTTACTCCACACTCCAGCTGTGTTCCCTGGGACACTACTGGGGGGCTGGGGTGCTGGTGACCCTGGTGGCCCTGGCTCTCACTGTGCTGGTGATCCTGGTCATGGATCGTCACCAGAGGAAGGTGAGAGGAGGCTCCTGATGTGTGGGAATGAGGAGAGAGGGGAGCTGGGTTCCTCCTGCTGGGTCACTCCCGAGCTGCAGGCAAAGGAGACAATTATCCAGGGGGGAGGAGTGTTTTTACAGCGCTCAGGAAAGGCCAGGGATGTTCTGCAGCCGCGGGAGGGGATGGAATGCTTGGAATGGAAGTGTTGGAGCTGCTCAGACTGACTCAAACTTGCTGCTGCTGCTGCTGGAGATCAGAGAATTAGAGAATCCCACACTGGTTTGGGTTAGGAGGGACCTTAAATCCCACCCCATCCCACTCCTGCCATGGGCAGGTTCACCTCCCACTGTCCCAGGCTGATCCAGGCCCCAATGTCCAGCCTGGCCTTGGACACTGCCAGGGATCCAGGGGCAGCCACAGCTGCTCTGGGCACCCTGTGCCAGGGCCTGCCCACCCTCCCAGGGAACAATTCCTTCCCAATATCCCATCCAGCCCTGCCCTCTGGCAGTGGGAGCCATTCCCTGTGTCCTGTCATTCCATCCCTTGTCCCCAGTCTCTCTCCAGCTCCCCTTGAGGCACTGAGAGGCCACAATAAGGCCACCCTGCAGACCAGACCAGCAGCTCTGGCTCCTGCCCTGCTCCTGAGGATCCCTCCTTGCATTCTCTGCTGCTTCTGGCATTACTGGCACCATTTATTTGGCTGAGGAATAACACTGGAAAGGTTTGATTCAAAATCCAGAGGGGGATTTGGAGCAAATGATTCTTCCAAGAGGAAACCAGGCAAATGTGGGGATCCACAGAGGTTCAGGAGAGGGGATTGCTGGGGGATGGAAGGGAGAACATGACACTGGAAATCAATTCCACTGTTTTCCTTTCAGAGCTGCAGTATTTGGGCTTAACCAGCTGCACTTTGAGACTTTTGCTGTGCATTGTGTTGTTTTTCCTTGCATTCCTTAACAGCTAAATGTGAACACAGATGTGAGGCTGGCAGCTGTCAATGAAATCTTTATGAAACACAACATAATCCTGGGGATTACAGATGTCCTGGATGGGGCACACAACATCCTACAAGTATCCTTTCTGCTGGGAATTGTTCAGATCCCTCCTGGATAAATCCCTCCTGGTGTGCAGGTATTTATTGATGGTGAGATCCAGAGGGTGGGATTCCTAGGATTTGCTTTGTCTCCTATGGGATGGCAGGAGGAATTGGGTGTTTTTATTTCTCCTGCAAGTGGGCACTGAGATATGCCCAAAGGTGATTTGGAATAATGAGTCTAAAGGATTGAAGTGGGATTCCTTAGGGCAAACAATTATTCCTAAAAATATGTTATACTTATGTGATGCTGATGATTCTTCCTATGGGCAGGGTGATAGCAAAGCTCCCATGGCAAAAAAAACCCCAAACAAACCCCAAAACCCCTTAAAGAACCAACAAGGAGAGAACCCAACCACTCTAACATGGAGAAAAACAAAATCCCCCATCCCTGGGTTCATTTGCTGCTTTTCAGAGATGCTTTTTCTGGACTAGGCAGGGATTTAAGGGAATGGAGAGAGTTTCAAGGCTCTGTGAAGGTGTCAAAGGAAGGTGAGAGGGACACAGAGAAAGGCTCGAAATACAAATGGAGAGGGAAGGCAGGGTGGAGGGTGAAGCAGGGAAGGGGACAGGGGACACTGCAGGAGGGCAAAGTCATTCAGCAGGAGAAGGAAACCCTCAAAAACCTGAATTCCACATTTATAAACCTGAATTCCACATTTATTCAGGCCAGCATAGTCCATTAGAGGACTAATCCAGGGAGCCTTCACCTTGACCTACCTGTCCCAAAACTGCCTGAGAGCAGCAAATAACCCAGGGATTTACAATTGCTCTGTCTGCTCCAATGTCAGATCCATTTTAACCCGCTGGGTTTTACATTTTCCTGCACCCCTGTGCAGCTGGCAGGTGCAGTAGATGCACAAGGACAGAGCTCTGGCTGCCTCAGAGCTGGCAGGACTCACATCCCCAACACTCTCTTGGGAAACTCTTCCCCACAGTGTCCTCAGAGCAGCACCAAGTATTGTAAAAATAAAAGTGGAGTGAATCCCTGGAAACACAGGCAAGAAAGCAGAAGGGGTTTAGGGGAGCTGAGTCACTGTGCCCCCCAGTTTATTTAGGTGTAGGGTCACTGAGATGAATGATGGGGAAGGACCCTGGGTTATCCCAGGCTGCAGGAGGTGAGGGAGGAGCACTGGCTGCTCTCTGCTTCCCCATTATCGTGGGGCTTTGTCTTAGCCCAGACTCTCACAGCTGAAAACCAGCCCTGGCCTGTGTTATTTAGGTCCTGGCTGCCCTGAGCACCCCGTGGACATCACCTGCCCCAGCTCTGCTCCCTGCAGGCCCATCCCCATGGATGGGATTCCTTCCTTAACCTGCCCCTTCCAGCTGTGGTTTGTGCACTTCAGCCCCGAGCGCTGCCTCCAGTCCCTGTCAGCCCACATCACCCACCTGCAGGGGACACAGGTAAGGGACAGTGGGGACAGCCAGGGCAGGCCCAGCCAGAAGCCCCAGAATCGCTGGGAGGGAGGTGGGCAAGGACAAATGAGTGTTTGAGTGCCCTGCTGAGGTTCCCCTGCTGAGCACTGGGAGCTGGGCAGACTGGGAGGTGAATAAAGTGCACCTGTCCGTGCCTAGTTCAGCAGGAATTTGTCCAGACCCCGTGGAATGTGCCTGTCTGGATAATTAACTGTACAGCTTTAAGGATGGAAAGTCATCAGGAATGAAAGGCAAATTTTGGAAGCATGTGGCACACCTTGAAACAGCTGACACCTGGAGCTGTCCTCCTGGAATCAGTGGATAGCCTGGAGGAGCAGGAAGTGCTGGATTGAGTTAATTATATAAAAATTTTGTCCTCTTGGCCTTCAGAAAATGTTTTGCACTCTGTGGGTGTATAAATATCCACTGAACTGCCTTTGTAGGATGAGAGGTGAGAGCCCTCCAAAAATCTGCAGGCTGCTCATCTCCCTGAAAGCTGCAGCTCAGGGGTGGACAGTGGTCCCCTGGTTCACACAGGGGATGAGATAATGCAGTGTTTAAAGACAGAATTCTCTGTGCCAGGCTGGGGCCCTGGTGCTGGAAGCAGCCCCTGGCACCTGAGGGCAGCCAGGCCATGGGATGGACACCCAGCTCCAAGTGCTGGGCACAGTTTTTGGGATGAGAAATCCCAGGAATGAAAACCATGCAGGAGGAAATCATGCCCTGTGCTCAGGGCACCACTGCTGCCTGCCTTTGGAGAGCCCCAAAATCTCCTTCTCTTCCAGGCAGGCCTGAGGCACAGCCTGGACCAGCTCCGTGTGGCCATGGATGTGGCAGTTCAGCCCGAGCTGGGGATGGAGGAGGAAGCTCCCTGTGAAGAATCCCCTCTTTTACCCAGTGGGGTGACCCTGAATAAAGAGCCTGTGAGCTGCAATGAGCTCCTGTGCCTCATCCCCGAGGGCCCACCCGAGGTAAGGAGAAATATCCCCCCTAACAGAGGCACCAAATCACCCTCCCAACTCAAAAACTGATCCCAGCAGGCACCAGCTATGGGGGACACCTCTTTTCTCCAGCAGAAGCACCTGGAAGCCCACACACATCATCTCCAGCCCTGGTGCTGCCGGGCAGTCCAAGCTGTCTGAGCAGCTGGGGCTTAATACTGGAGGAATTCATGGATTGGGCTTTTCCTTGCTGGTCCTGAGGGTCCTGTTTGGAAGACAACCTTACCCAGGGACCTGGTGCCCCTGCCCAGGCTGGGGCTGAGCCATGGATGAGCCCAGCCTTTGTCTCCTCTGTGGAAAGTGTCTGCAAAGACTTGTGCCACGCTGGGCAACAAATGTGTCCTGATTCCTGCTCAGCACGGAGCTACCAAAGGGATGATTTTGATTTGTTTTGCAGTTTTCCTGTCACTGTGGCTAAGTGAATTCAGTGCAGGTGACATCCCTGCAGATTGAGGCTCTCTGGCTGTCCACAGGCAAAAACAAGCCCGAGGAGGCAGGGACAGAGTGGGCAGGTGCCCGGGGCCACCCGTGGGCCAGCGGTCACTTGGTGTCACCCCCTGTGGGGACAGTGTGCCAGCACTGCTGGCCAGACGGGGACCTGGGACAGTTATCTGTGCCACTGGGGCTGCCCTGCTCCTGTCAGGGCTGGACAGTCCTTGAAGCAGGGACAAAATGGTGTCTGATGCCCTGCTCTGACACCCCTCTTGTTCCCTGCAGGCCGTGGCCCAGCAGCTCCTGGTGATCTACAGCGGGTGCTACGTCCGGCTCCTGGTCACCGGCCGGCTGCCTCGGGCCGGGCCAGGGGGACACCTGGGCCACAGCAGCACTCCCTGCCCCTGCCAGTTCATCCACACCACTCTGCTGCACACCCACCACGCCTGGGCCAGGTGACCACACGGGCTGGAAAGCACCAAAACAGAGGTGTCCCCACACGCCGGTGTGGAGGAGCTGTGGGGCACAGGAGAGAGCTGTAATTCCTGGTCCTGCGTGAACGAGTGGAAATAGGACTAATAAAACATGCAAGAGAGCTGCTCACCTTGGAAACCTCCTGCCCTCGGTGTGGAGAAAGGTCAGAAACAACCCCAGGGGTCAGAAACAACCCAGGGACAGCCTGGGACTCGTTTGTGTCCAAACCCTCCTGCCCCAACCATCACCCCCTCACACAATCTCATACCAGCAAAGGCCAGAGCATCACTTGGGGTGGCAGCAAGAGGAGGAGCCCTGGCACACCAGGAACTTGCATTTGGCTCTTCCCAGGCATGCAGGATGACTCTGCTCCTTCTCCCATTGCTTCTGTCACCAGGAATGGTGACATGAGGTCCATCCCTTCCTACATCAGCCCCCAACACAATCCCTCAGCAGCGAGCTCCCAACAAAGGATCCCCTTATCAGTGACCACCCCCAACAAAGGATCCCCTTATCAGTGACCACCCCCAACAAAGGATCCCCTTATCAGTGACCCCCCATATGATCCCCTAAACCCCCACGTTCCCAAGCACTGCAGTGACACCAAATCCATTCCAGGAGAAAAACCACCACATTCCTGACCAGGTAATTTTCATCCACCTTTATTTCTGTCACAGGAGGGGGTCAGGCAGAGTCCCCCCCACACATGTGAGGTTTGGGGTTCTGCTGTCATTGCTCTGTGACAGTGCAGGGGTTGGGGGAACACCCTGCTGTGGTCTCTGCAGCTCTGGGGGTGCTGCACATCTCCTGGGTGCTGACTGGGCAGATTCCCACACACCAGGGCTCCAAGACTCCTTATTCCAGCTCAGGAACTGATTTTGCCTTCATAGAAATTGTCTGAATTTGTACTGAAATCACTGGGAGCACAATTTGGTTTCACAGTATAAAAATCTGATTCCCTGCTAGGATGGAATGGCTCCTGCTCTTCCCCTGGTGTTCCACGGCCCATGGGTGCCAGGAGCATCTGATACACATTGGAACTAGAAAATTCTGGTCATGAGAGCCTGATCAGGACATTTTCTATCAATGTTCTTCTGTGCTGAGAGCTGAGAGATACAGCAGGGATTTGCTGATATTTTCCAACCCTTGGGATCCAGGATTTGCAGCAAAAAGCAGTGGGAAGAAATCTCGTGGCCTTTGTGGGAGGACCATGAGGGTTTTTATTGTCAGGACCTGCACTGGATGGGTTTGATGTTGCTGGGAAGGGAGGCTGGTGCTTCAGGGGGTGCTGGTAACTCTGCCTTTACATCTGCAAATGCACAAGGATGGGAGAAAAGAGAGGGATTCGGGATTAACCGAGGGGAATGTTCTGGAAGGGACCCTCTGAAAACCTCAGCTACCCTGACTGCAATTAAACACCCAGCAATTAACTGCAGAAAGGAGCTGAACCGCTTTGCTCAGAGGAGGAGTTTGATTCCTCCCCCTCATACGTCCAAATGCTTGTCCTGATCTTCCTGGAGCCTCTGCTAAGTCCTGGATCCCACTGCAGGGTGGGAGCTGCTCCCTCCTCCTGCCTCTCCTGCACTTCATCAAGGCTTTAGTGAAGGGAAACACCCCTCTCCCTCCCCGTTACGGATCCAGCTGTTGCTTTAGGGGACAGGTGAAATCCTGGACATTTTTCAGACCCCCTGTGCACACAATTCCCTTTCCTCCTCTCCCACACAGCTCACGGAGGCAGCAGGGTGGGAATGCTCAGCCCTACACCTTCCCTGGAGTCTCCAGGGCAGCTCCAAGCTGCTGGCAGAGGCAGGAGACCCCAGGCACGGCCTGACCGCTGTGGGAGCTGCCCGGGAATGTGCTCCCCAGCTCCGGGAATGCTCGCACAGAGCCACCGGGAGTGACTCAGCCAGACCAGCGCCGCCAGTATCGGCGGGGCAGAGCCCTGCCCTGCTGGGGCTCCTCTGCCTGCTGCCCGACACTGAGTTCGCTTTGACAGCCAGTCTGACACCCGAACAGGGCAGTCAGGTGATGCTGGAGCAGCTCCCGCTGAATTGTCCCGCTGAATTCTCCCGCTGAATTCTCCCAGTGAATTCTCCCAGTGAATTCTCCCTGCCTCGGCTGGGGCTGGGACAGGACCCAGGATGGTCCCTCTGTACCCCCAGGGACAAATCGGGGCTGGCCGGGAGGAGCAGCTGCTTTATCTGCAAAGTCATTGTGGTTCAAATGTGTGCTTTAAATGGGCCGGAAAGGGAAGACTGGGAAACAAAGGCAGGGATCTCTCACTGCCGGCTTACGGCGCTGTAATTTGGAGTTGGGCAGGGGCCTGAACGGCAGAGAGTGTCCCAGGGACACGCAGCTCTGTGGGAGCGGGTGACACCCTCTTGTCCCTCCGCTCGCCCCCAAACCACGTCTGTCCCCCCGCCAAGGGCCGCTCCTCCCCTCTGCCAGGAGCCGGAGTGACATTAAACAACAGGACCCAGCGAGGAAAAAGAAAGCGGGGGAGGACAGAAACTTCTGCAGCTCCTGCCTGGTCCTGCGGAGCGTGCAGGTCGCCCCCGGCCCTGGCTGAGCCAGGTGAGCCCCGGCCCCATCCCAGCGGGCTCGGGATGTCCCTGTCCCCACGGGCCCACACTTGCTCTGCTGGTGCCTGCGGGGTCCCGGGGCTCCCGGCGGCACAGGGTGCTCACCTTGGCGGCCACGTAGCGGCAGGCTGGGGGCACAGGGGAAAGGGGCACCTTTGGAGCACCGGGAGACAGCAGCTACCCCAAAATCAGCCTCAGCACGGCAGCCGCAGCACGGGCAGCGGAGGGCACTGGATTTACCGGGTTAAACGGGACATTTATTTGTGCCTTGTTTCTGTGCCTGCCGTCCTACAGTGAGGTGGGGGACACCTCCTTTTGCTCCGGCAGAAGTACTGGAAGCCCGCAGCCACCTCCTCTAGCCCTGCTGCTGCCGAGCAGTCAATTCCTGGGGTTTAATACTTCCTTGTGCTCCTGCCGTCCTGGCTGTGCTCCAAACCCCTCCAGCACCAGCCTGCCTCCCCACACAGGCCAAGGCCGTGAAACACGCAGAGTATTTACCCTCTAAGCTCTCTCCTCAAACCAGAGGCTTCCTTACCGTTGATTATTACTCAAACCATTTTCTCGTGGGCTCAGCAAATCTGTCCTTCGCAGCCAGCCTGGCTCTTCCTCCCTCTGCTCTCGCAGGCAGCTCTGCAGTGTGGATTCAACAGCCCGGCTCCCTCCCTCCTTCCCTCCCTCCTGCCCTCCTTCCCTGCCTCCTTCCCTCCTTCCCTCCCTCCTTCCCTGTCTCCTTCCCTGCCTCCCTCCCACGGCGATGCTGCTCCCGGAACGCCCGGGCACATGCGGGGATGAGGCGCTGCCCCCGGCCAGGGTCCCTGCTCGGGAATGAGATCCCTGCCCAGGAACGGGATCCCTGCTCGGGAATGAGATCCCTGCTCCACCCGGGCAGGAGGAAGCACTCACAGCGTTGGCTCCGAGGTTTGAGTGAGGGGAAATGAAAGGTGACCTGCCCTGGGCTGCAGGGGCTGCCGGTGTTGCTCTGTGGCTGCTGCAGGACCTGGATTTGGGATGTGGGAGGTGAACCTTGTGCTGTGATCCCAAACCGGGCTGGAGAAGGTCCCTGCAGTGGGCACTGAGCTTGTGTGGGGCAGGGGTGGGGAAAGGGACCTTTCCTCTCCTCTGGTGCTGCTCTCTCAACACTGCAGGGACACTTTTAGGACCACAGGATGATTTGGGTGGAAAGGACCTTAAACATCATCCAGTTTCAACCCCTGTGCCATGGGCAGGGACACCTTCCACTCTCCTGTCCCCCAGTGACCTTCAAACCCTCTTACACCCATTGTATGAGGGAGAGGTGAGGGTGACATCCCTAACACGAGAGGTCAGCAGCAGATTGTCCTTGATTTTTCCAGGGTCTTTACCCCACTCCACCTCCAGGGCACTGATTTAGTCCTGACTAAAGTCAGCTACTGAAGAAATGCAGGTTTTGTGCATCCTCTGCCAGACCTTGCTGCTGTTTGTGCTTCTCTGAAAGCTCCTTAATCCCAGTCAGGTGAGTTCTGAAAGCTCCTGCTTCGCCCCTTGGCCGGGGCAATGTGCTTCCCTTCCTGTCTCTGCACTGAGCACACACTGATCCAGCTGGGCTGGACTTTGGCTTCCATGGCCTTGCTCTGGGATTGTGTGAGGCTAATTGGAGATGGGACCAATGGAGTGTGGGAATTGTCTCTGACAGTGGAATATTCCCAGGGAGGAGACTCCACAGCCTGCCTGGGCTCAGCTCAGGGCTGGGCACTGCCCAGGGCAGAAGTTCTGCCTCCTGTGCAGGGGAATTGCTGGGATTAGCCCCTGCCCGTGGCACTGGGGCCATTGGGAGCAGAGCCTGGCCCTGCTCAGACCCCTTCATGTCCACAGGGACAGACAGGGACCCCCAGGGATCCCCAAGAACCCCCAAGGCTGAGGGCCCCTCTCAGCTGGGGCTCCTCTCGGGCTCAGCAGCCCCAACTCCCTCAGCCTTTCCTGGGCACAGAGATGCTCCAGGCCCTTCCTGATCTCTGCAGCCTCCACTGGTCCCACTCCAGGAGCTCCCTGTTCCTCCTGTGCTGAGGAGCCCAAATGGACACAGCACTCCAGATGTGGCCTCTGTTGAAGCCTGCAAGATCTGTAGGTGTTAAAAAAAAATCAAGTAAAAACCCCAAACCCTGATCAAGACCCTCAAGACCTCCCTCCTGAACCTCCCAACCTCCAGCCCCTCTGGAGGACCCATTGTTCCAGCTCCAGGATGAGCTCACCAGGACAAGGGGGATGAGTGGACCTTGTGAAGGTGGCTCCACACCCCGTGTGTGGGTGTTCTCCTCCCCGCCGAGCCGCCTCGGGTGTGCAGGCACATCCCTCTAGATGGTGCTAAGATAAAGAGAAAAGATGGGTGGTGAGAGGCCTGGAGGAGAGGCTGCCCCGCTGGGCACTGCCCGAGGTCTCCTGGGCGAGCAGATCACCTCCCTCTCCTTTCCAACCACTCCTGCAGGTGCTCCCTGGTGCTGCTTCTTCTGTCTGTTGGCAGCAACCACATCCCAGATTCTTCTCCCACTCCCAATTTCCCGTGCTGGTGTGTGAGACTCCACATATCCATTGTGACTTTAATCACTGCATCTGCTCTATCCATGCACGAGACCAGACAAGTGGGTTTTTAATGGCAAAAATCCATCTTGGCTGTTTTTTTCCACTTCAGCCAGTTTTTACTGAGCAGCACAACTCATCAGCTGAGTCCTCTTCTATCTCATGCATCATTAACCAGAATCTTAACCAAATTCAAACATAGGCAATGTATGATTTATTGATGTGGGCAATCAAGAGAGAATCCAGCCAGGCTGTTGAGAACAGCAAGGATTGTTGAGGATTAATGTGAGGGAAGTCTTAGATCCACGGCTGAGCAGATTTCACTTTGGAGTCCCACACAGGCAGTAAATGTGCTGCTGAAAGAGAGCAGACTTTAAAAGGGAATAGCCCTATTCAGGCATGGTTTTTTATTTATTTTCCCCCATTAAATATAAAAAGGGGGAGAGCACTTTGTGGAGCTCTGGAGCAGGAGAACTGAGCTCCTCTCCCCATGCCTTCTGCAGAGAGAGGTGATTTCCTACACCCTGGTGGCACCAAGGCACAGCCTGCAGCTGTGGGAATGGGAATGTGGGAAGCTCCTTGGCACCAGCAGGACTGGAATTGAGGAGGCTCCAGCTGCTGTCCAGGAGTGGGACCCCAGAGCAGCCTCCAGGGGGGTTTTGGTGTCGGTGCTGCTGCTGTGCACTCAGCTCTGGCACCTGTCCTGCTGTCCCCACTTCCCTCACTCACAGACAGAGGCTGTGACATGTTTTAATTACTCCCCCATCTAGACTGGTTGGCCTGAGCTTTGCATGTGGTTTCTACTGATACAGGGGAGGAAGATTCTTTTTGCCGAGTTTTCTTTCCAAGAATGGCTCAGCTCCATTTGTGATGAACCCATAAACTGGATTAAGAGCTCAGGGACAGATTTTGTAGTATTTGAAACCCATAATCTGGGCTGGGTTTTCAGAACAGCTCAGGCCCCTTGTAAGCAGCAAATTACAGCCAGAAGTGTTCAGCACTTTGTGGTTTGTGTGGGGCTGCTCAGGGCCATGTCTCCAGTGGAGCAGCACCCAGAGCTCCAGGATCTTGGGAAAAGCAGGGCAGTTTGCCCAGTGCTGATGTGAAATCAGACTTTTACTGACAAAGAGACTCCCCAGCCTCTTGATTCTACTCCAGGTGTGCAAAAATCTCTGAATAATTACTTGTCACGTTAATCCGTGGGCTGCAAACATTCTATCATCCATTCCAATTCTTAGTGCCCATGAGCACAGAACACCACCTGAAGCTCCTGAGAGAGCTCATCTGCAGCCACCAAACAGCCTGGTGCCATTTCAGACCCTCTCCATGGCCTGTGGTTCTGCAAAGGCCTGAATTAATCCAGAGCTGTTCCAAGGGATGTTGTGGAACTAAATGATAGAATCACAGTTTTGGCTTGGAAGGGACCTTAAAGCCCATCCAGTTCTACCCCCTGCCATGGGCAGGGACACCTTCCACTGTCCCAGGGTGCTCCAAGCCCTGTCCAACCTGGCCTTGGACACTTCCAGGGATCCAGGGACAGCCACAGCTTCTCTGGGCACCCTGTGCCAGGGACACCACCCTCACAGGGAAGAAATTCTTCCTAAAATCCAACCTAGCCCTGCTCTCTGTCATTTTAGAACCATTTCCCTGTGTCCTGTCACTGCAGACCCCTGCCCAAAGTCCCTCTCCAGGGCCCTCAGAGCCCTCTTACAGAAATGCCCCAAATTTCCCCAGTTTGTTGGTGGATTTTACCCTCAGCATTGCCCTCCTCCCAGAGCTCCCAGATGACACATTTCCTGGAACACCAGCTCTCTTGGGAGGGGATAACCCAGGGGAGGTGCATTTAGGGATCCAGTGCAGCTCAGAAGAAAGCCCAGTGTCCCCACAGAGCTTCCTGCACAGGCCTGGCATGAGGGACAGAGGGGTCTCAGTGCCCAGGAGACCCTTGAGATGCCAGTCCAGGGCTGTGGATGACAAGACACAGAAAAGGATTGTGTTTTGGAGCCAAAGCTGGTACTGTGTCTTTCCAGATGCTTTGCTCTTGGCATGGACTGTGGGGAATTTCTGTTGAAGAAAACTTCCCTCAGCTGATTGTGGCTCTTGTCACCTTGGTGGCCTCTTTGTGCCACCTGCCCAGCCTGGCTCTTCCTCTGCCAGTCGTTGGAAGCAGGATATTTCTGAGTAATCCATCCCAACCTTCACAAATCCGGGAAGAGGTGAGGGAGACTCCAAGCCTTCTCTGGCAAAACCCCCAAAATAATTTCCCTGTGCCTTTCCCAGCCCTTGCTGAGAGGGAGGAGAGACACCCACCCAGCTCAGGACAGACATGGAAGATGCCCAGGCCAGGGAGGTTTCAGGAGGAGGGGGGGACGTGGCAGAGCCCCAGGATGAGCCAGCAGGTTGGTTTGTGCCCCGTGGGATCGATGCCAGCAGGGTTTGGCACTGCCCCAGGCACCGGGGCAAGGCAGGAGCTCCCTCGGAGTGAATTCCATCCCTGCTGCTTGCCAGTCACTCCAAAGGAATATGAGCCATCACCTGGCCCAGCCCCTCTGCTGTCATCCTTGGCAGGGCACCTCCAGCAGTGACTGGCACCCTCGGAAGGAAGAGTATCTGGGGATGATTTGCCTGCAGAACACGGGATAAAGATCCCAGTGCTCCTCTGGAGGGACAGAAATGGGGGAACAAACAGCTCAGAGCTTCAAGGACTTGTGTGTGTGTCCTTCAGCAGCCTGTGCCTTGTAGGGCGGCCACAAAAAGCCAGACAAACCAGGCCTGCATGGAAAACTGTGCCCCAAACCCTGATAAATCAGGATATTTCACCTTGCCTCTTATCCCCACAGGCAGCTGTGTGTCAGAAAGGTTTCTATGTTTTTGCATTGAGAAAGTTCATTTGGGTGTCTCTTGCCATTGCATCATCTGAGGGCTCGTGTACAGAGTGTTCTTTGGATGTTCCTGACCATCCCTGCTCCACTTCCCTCTGGGTCACCAGCTCTTCCTCTGCCCCTCTGCCACTGCCTGCAAGATTTTGGTGTGGGTGGTAGCCCTTGGTAGCCTTGGTTCACCCTCTAAATACCAGAGTATTCAACACCAGAGGATTTGATGCTTTTAAAAATCAATCAATCAATGAATGTATCCCAGGCAGTCTTTATTTTTAGTTTATTCTTGCCTTGTTGTTGGGCAGCTGGGGAGAATGAAGCATGGGTGTTTCTTTTCTCAGAAAACTGAAACAAGAAGGGTGTTTAATACTGTAGCTCTCCCCGTGTTTCCTTTTCTTGCTTTAGTTCAGATGAATGCAGAACCCTCTTTTTTTGGCATCTCTCACAGCCCCTTTTATCTCCATCTTAACATTTATCCCGAAATCCTCATGCCACTCTCAGATGGCATTTGCCCTGATATCCTCATTTTTGGGGCGTTTTATTTCTCATTCTGATTTTCTGAAAGTCTTCTTTTGCCTCTCTGCTGGTTCTTCCTACCACTTTCTATTTTTCTGAGTGGGGAGGTTTTGCTACTGAGCCTTTCTTTTGTCTTACAAGCTGCCCACTCTTCTCTCTGATTTCTTTCTGGTTTCAGGTTTCAGTCCATTCGGGTTATGAACAGAAACTAAAACCGACTGTTCACATGATCTGAAAGAATTTAAAAGCCCAAATTTGCCTTGTCTCTAAAAGCTGTGGTTGTGCTTTTCACTCTGTGGGCACCAGCAGAACAACACCAGTACAAACCAGTGCCCAGGCTGGCTTTAGTGGGACATGGGACAGCGAGGCAGCTGGCAAGAAATTCCCTGTGGCTCAGGCTGTTCTGTTTAAATAGTTATTAATTACATGAAATTGTGTTTAATTGCTCCTCCTTACCTCACCGAAACCATTGCTTGGGGATTAATCAGGGACTGGGGAATTTTAAGGTTTGAGCTGTGCCTTGCTGAGCCCAGCTTGTCTGCAGGGAAATCTTGCCAAAGGATTTATTAGGGGCAGGAGGAACCAGGGCTGTGCTTGGCTGTTGCTACCTTTAATTCAGGGAAAAAAGGTCTTTCCTTACTATTAAAAGTGAATATTTCCTGGTGTACCTCATGGTTTGGGCATAGCTCGAGCATTGATGCATCAGCTCCAGGGTGTGTTTTACTTAAAACTCTTTATTTTTCTGGGAGATTTCTAGAAAGCCTCAAAAATCATTTCTTGAAGGACAAAATAATTTTTCATAATTCTTTTCATTTCATAATTCAGTTCATAATTCCTGGGGAATTTTTCACTACGTGAAGTTTAGGTGAAAAATTGAAGTTGTAGGACTTGGTGGCTTCCATTCAGATTTTCTCCTGTGCCTTGAAAAGGGGATGGAGCAAAAGGTTGGTCCTCAGCCAGGGTAGTGTTTATATCCCTGTTAAGAGACAGAAATAAATGTGATTAACTGCAAGGGAACTACATCAGCCTGCAGCCACTGCTGCTGTGCTCTGTCAGCCTTGAGAGCAAATTAAATCAGAACTCTTGCTGCTAATTTAGGTGGGGCTGAGGGTTTTAAGGCAGGCCAGGGATTTAGCTGTTAATATTAATGGAACACTTACAGAGAAATTTCTCTGGGCTGCTTTACAACCCAGCCCAGCGTGGCCTCAGCCAGGCTGTTGGCTGCACACACCTGAGGTCACTTTTACTCCTGGTAGTTTTAAGTTTGGCATCAGCTGCCCCGAGTTTAATATGGTTAGCCTGGATTTACAGCATTGTAAGTGGTCCTGAAATCTAGTTTGCTGTGCCTATTAGAGGGTGAAATTGATGTCTTTGCAAAGAGCCCAGCCAGCCAAAACTTCTGCAATGCTGAAATCTCGGCGTGGGGCTTGAGAACCACCTGACAGATTTGCAGTGGGACTTGTGTGGGTTGTGAAGCTTGGAAAATCCCAAAGGCCTGGGCCACCCCTCCAAGGCAAACTGATTTCCTCAGCCCTAGCACTGGCAGGGGAAGGTCACAGAGTCCCAGAATATTCTGAGGTGGAAGAGGTCTCCAGGGGCAGGGGATGTAGGGCTGAGGGCTTTCCAGGAGTCACCCCTGGAGGGGACAGGTGACAGCTCCTCCTCTGCCCTGGGCACGGGCTGGTGCTGCTCAGGTCAGGGCAGGACCCCTGGGGCCTCCTGGCATCCCCCTGGGGCCCTCAGGATCCCTGTCAGTCCCCACTGTCCACTGGAGCCAGGTGGGAAGGATGTGAGGAAGTGTCTGGGACCTTTCCCAGGCAGGAACAAGGGGGGTGCCTGGGGAGGGACCAGAGGCACCAGCTCTGCCCCAGGCTCTGCTCTCCCTGTGCTCTCCACGTCTCCTATTCCCATCTCCTGCCCAGCCAAGGCATTTCTCGCCCATCTCAGGGCCTGCCCTTTGTCTGGGGAGAGGCTGGATGGGAGGGGATGAATCCCAGAGCTCTCCCCAGGGCATGTGGCACTGCCCCGTAACCCTGAGCCTGCAGTGGGACCCCAAACTCCGGGATTTTGGGGGGTCTGGGGTGCTGCTGCTGCTTCCTGTGCACCCTGGGTCTTGCCAGGGACAATGAGTGGGGCAGGATTTGGGTGGGAAGAGGGCTCAGCTGGGAGTTAAATGGCTGAGGGGCTTGGGCTGGTAGTTTTTTCTAAAGAGAGACCTCAAAAATTGTTAATTTCAGGTTTCTAACTCAGAAACAAAGATGCATTGATTCCAGGAAACTGTTATTTCCTCCTTGGTATAAATCTAAATAAAAAAATACCCTAAAAAGACAATTAATCATCTCCTCCCTGACTCTGGATTATTGAATATTCACCTATTAAGAATTATGGTCTCATCTGATCACCCTGGATGTTCAAACCCAGCACTGTAAGTGCCTCTTAGAAATAACCCCAGCCAGCTCCTGTTTCCCCTTGGCCACTGTTTGCTGTTGTTTCTTATTCTCCTTTTGTAAGAACCCTACAAAAAATAATTGAGAAATGGGGTAAAAAAAATGACAAAGTACCAGGGAGATTAAATGTTTTCCTGATGAATTTTGCCAGCGCTGTATTTTCCTGGAGAATGGTTTGGAATTCATTTCCTCTGATAGGCTGTGAGATAGAAGGGGTTTATGAATTAGCATTCATCCATATTTCTGTTGGCAAAAGCTCTGTCTCTAATCCATCCCAGCAGCACTGTGGTGTCACATCCATTGGCACTGCAGCACTGGCTCCTGGAGAACATGGAAAATCCGTGTTACAAATTACCGGGGCAAAAAGCTGCTGCTGGTGAGCAGAGTCCTGTGGCTCCAGGGGCTGGGATGAGCTGGGCATTATCCCAGGCTTCCCCTGGGACTGGGAGCCAGCCCTTCTCAAAACCCTTCCCATGTTTTATGGCTCTGTATCCCCCCCCCAAAGCATTTAAGGCAAAGATTCCCCTTTAATTTTTTTTTAACTATTAGCTTTATTATGAATTATTATTAACTCTTGCTGATTTATTATTAACTACTACTGATTTATTATTAACTATTTTTAACCCAAATTTGCTGTGCAGCCCCTTCCCTAAAGCTGACTGTGCTGGGCTGGGAGATGCCAGTTCAAAGGAGAGGCTGCTCCTTGGGAAGCTCAAATAATTTGTCTGGAAGGAATAAACCCAACCCAGCTCTGGACACTCTGTGCCTCCTGCAGGGGTCAGAGCCACTTCCATGGCCCAGACCTCTGAAACCTGGCAGAGCAAGAGGAGGTGACCCAGGAGCTGCTGTTGGATACAGACCCACCCTAAAGACCCTTTCTGGGGCAGGGGGAGCTCTGGGGAAGGTTTGGTGCTGTCAGGGTTGGCACAGATGTGCTGGCAGCTGGCAGGGAGGGCTGTGAGGTGTGGAGGGCTCCCAGATGTGCTCCCAGATGTGCTGGTTTGGAGGATGCTGCTGGCTGGATCCCTGTGCAGATTTTTCTTTGGTTGCCAGCTGGCAGCACCTTTGTTTACTCTGACTGGGAAAAGGGAAACAAATCCTCTGAGCAGCTCTGCTGTGGGAATAGCCAGGCTTCTTGGAAAATGCTGGAATTTGGTGATTCTCTTATATATACTATATAAAATATATTGTTGGGAAAGGCTGGAAGAGCTGGGGGTGCTCACCTGGAGAAGAGAAGGCTCCAGGGAGAGTTCAGAGCCCCTTGCAGGGCCTAAAGGGGCTCCAGGAGAGCTGGAGAGGGACTGGGGACAAGGGGTGGAGGGACAGGACACAGGGAATGGCTTCCATTGCCAGAGGGCAGGGCTGGATGGGATATTGGGAAGGAATTGTTCCCTGGGAGGGTGGGCAGGCCCTGGCACAGGGTGCCCAGAGCAGCTGTGGCTGCCCCTGGATCCCTGGAAGTGTCCCAGGCCAGGCTGGACAGGGCTGGGATCAGCCTGGGACAGTGGGAGGTGTCCCTGCCATGGCAGGGCTGGGATGGGATGACCTTTAAGGTCCCTTCCAACCCAAACCTGGGAGTCTCTGATTTAGCTCCACAACACTCCTTGGAACAGGATTACATTTGTATAGAATTACATATTATATTTTGATGTAATATATTAAATATTATACATCTAATTCCCTGTTCTTGGCATTAGCTTTTGGATTTTATTTCCTCCCACCATCCTTTTCCCTGTGCATCCCTGGCCAGGGAAGTCACCCCATTTCAGCACCCAGAGGTGCCCATTCCCTCTCCTTGGGATACTGGGAGCCAAAGAAACTGGGAGCAGCAGCAGCACAGCAGACTTTGCTGGGAGCACCCTCCTCCTGTTCCCACAGCAGGTGCCATGCCATGTGTAGGATGAGTTTCCAGCCCTATTTTTGCCCTGGGTGAGACATTTTTCCCTCACAAAGAGGTGACCTCCTCCCAGCTGCTCTGTGAGCAGGGCCAAGGCAGGACATGGCCCCAGTGACGTCGGGTCCTTCCTCCCTTGTGCCAGCAGCCAGGGCTGCAGGCAGATAACTGGATTAATTTCTGTTTATATCCCACATCCAGCACGGGGCTAGTGTGGAAACTCAGCTGCCTTGAATAAAACAAGAGACTTAAAATAGCCTGGGTTACCGGATCTGAGCTCCCCGCTCTGGGACAGCTCATTCAAGAGCCCTGCCTTTGCAGATAAGCACCTTACTGCTCAAACAGCTGCTGCCACTTGGCAGGCTGGGAAAGGAGGGTTATTTACAGGCTGGAAAAGCAAACCAGCCCTGTTTGTACAGCTCTGGAGCTTTACTGGGAATTCCCAGTGTAACAATGCAGCCAGGGGAAAGGGCTGAAGGCAAAACATTGAGGCAGCGGCTTGGAAAGGGACCTGGTCTCTGGCCAGCTGGAGCTGAGTCAGCCGTGCCCTGGAGCCAGGAGGGACATCCCTGTCCTGGGGACATCGGGACAGCGTCACTGCTCAGGCCAGGCTGGGACTGTCCCGCTCTGCCCCGGGCTGGGGCGGCCTCACCCCGAGTGCTGGGGGAGTTTGGGGCACCCCAGTAAGGAAAAGACCCAAAGGTGTGAGAGTGTCCACAGGAGGGACAGGGGATGGGGAAGGCTCTGGAGGGGCCCCTGAGGAGCAGCTGAGGGCACTGGGGGTGTTCAGCTGGAGCAGACTGAGGGCAGAGCTCCCCGGGGGCTGCAGCTCCTCCCGAGGGGCAGCTCCCAGCTCTGCTCTGGGACAGGGACAGCACCCAGGGAAGGGCTGGAGCTGGGCCAGGGCAGGCTCAGGCTGGAGCTCAGGGAAAGGTTCTTCCCCCAGAGGGTGCTGGCACTGCCCAGGCTCCCCAGGGAATGGGCACGGCCCCGAGGCTGCCAGAGCTCCAGGAGAGCTTGGACAGCGCTGCCAGGGATGGACAGGGTGGGGTTGTTGGGGGTCTGGGCAGGGACAGGGGCTGGGCTGGATGATCCTGTGGGTCCCTTCCAGCTCAGGATATTCAGTGATCCTATGAAATAAAGGAGGGGAATCACCTCCAACAGAGCTTTCCTTAGGAGGGCAGCAATTGTGCTCAGCTCTGCATCAGCTGCCTGCCCTGCCTCCCACACGAGGCACTGATCTTTCCACACATCAAGAGCAAACTCATCCTTTTATACAATTTTTTTCCTCAGGCCATGGCTCTGAAGGGTTGATGACTGGAAAGTGTCCCCAGGGACTGGTGACACTTCACTGGGTGCTCCCAGTGGCTCGGGCACTTGCTGTGGAGGAGCCACTGCTCAAACAGGGCAGCCATACTCAGTGACGGGTGACACACGTGGGGATTTAGTGCAGGCTGGGTTTACCTGAGTTGCAGCTCCTTATCAGTAGGAAGTGGGTGATAAAGGCACTCCTGGGTCCGTGCAGCCCGTGAGGGACCTGTGACAGCCTGGTCACAGCGAGGAGCAGCTCTGACACAGCCCTGCCCTGTGCTCGGCTCAGGACCTGCCGGTGAAGCTGCTCCACCCCGGGGCTGTGGAAGGGAAAAGCCCTTCCCTGGAGGAGCTGGGCCTGCAGAGAATTGTGGAATCGTCTTAAAATCATAGAGTGCCCCATCCCTGGAAGTGTCCAAGGCCAGGTCTGGTGTAGTGGAAGGTGTCCATGGTAGGGAGTGGGGTGAGACGGTTTTTAAGGTCCTTTCCAACAGCCCCAAAAGGTGCAAGGACAAAAGCAGGATGTCTTTTTGTTAGGTACAACTGCTGGGATGGACTCCAAGCATGGAAAAGCTGTTAGCAAGGAGGGTCTGCCACATCTCCAGGCCTTCAGGAGATGACCCTGATGGGGGCTCCTGGTCCTGCTTGGGCTGCCCACCTCCCATTTCCTCCTCCACTGCTCTTAGGACTAACAGGAGACAGGACTGCAACCTCGCTCCCCTGCTGCTGGTGACAATCCCAGGTGCTGTGGGGACCGTGGGCAGCCCTGCTGCACCCCAGGCAGGCCTGGGAGAGTCCCCAGTGCCCTGCCAGCAAGCAGAGGTCCCTGTCCCAGGAGGACTGAGCACATGTGAATCACCCAAGTGACAGAAACACGTCACCTCCTTCTCCCAGCCGTGGGCACAGGGAGCCAGATGTGGTTTCTGCTCGCAGATGAAGGGGGTGAGGAAAGCAGGAGCTCGGGCCTGGCCCACAGGGAACTGCAGGATTTTCAGGCATTTCTGCCCTTCAACAGCATCTTTCCAGTGGTTTCCAGATGTTTTAAGTGGATCCTGCTTGATATGGTAGCACTTGGGGATGGGGAAAAGCCCAAAATACGAAGGGCAGACATGAAGTTTCTCAAAACCTTACAGTGGATGCAAAACAGTAAAGGTAAATGGGTGAACCAGTTTTCTTGGGTGGAATTATCAGGTTAAAAATCAGGGTTAAGAAGTCTACTCAAATCCATGCTGGGTGAATGATCCTGCACTTCAGGGTGTTTGACAAGTCCCATTCACACCTAGATCTAATTATACCAACAGGAGAGTTATTTGTGAACCTGATTAGCATAATTGATTTGCTGATGGATAGAGCTGCCACTGTCAGGCAGCAGAGCACACAGGTGTGATTTATATCTGAGATCACCAACTGTTGGTGTATCCACCTTTCAGGTGTCTCCAGACACCTCTGGCTCGTGTCAAAGCAGGTGGGGGAGTGAACAATCTGAGCCAGCACTCACAGCCAGACAAAAAACTCTATCAAGTCTCTTGGGGTGATTCCAAATCTCAGCAAAATTAGGAAAATCTTGTGGGTGATGAGGTAAACCAGCAGGATCATGCTGATCAGCCCTTCCTGCTTGCAAAACTGCCTCACTGGGTGGAGGAGAGGGAAGAGACACGAGGTTTCTGGGGCTGCTGTGGGGTTTGAGGGGACAGATTTGGGGCAGGTCCCTCCCTGGGCTACGGGAGATGCTTGGAGGAAGTCAAGGTTCGAGGCAGGTTTGATCTGGTTGGTGCAGGCTGGTGGGATGTGGTGGGATATTGGTGCCCCCTTAAGGGGGGGTGACAGGGACCAGGAATGAATCTGAAATACACACTGGGAAATAGGCATTTGCCCCTGAGGAGGGATGAATTCCCTTCCCTGCCCAGGACTGGGGCAGGAGCCTCCTCCAGACATCCCTGTGCAGGCAGGGGAGGGTGGAGGGCTGGTGGGGAGGGGTCTGCAGAGCTCCTCAGGGCATGTGATCCCCCAGAGATGCTGCTGTGGGAGACAGGTTTCTCTGCTGGGCTCAGCACTGAATTCAGACAATTCCTTTAAGAGCTTAAAAGTTGAGTGAGAGGAAAATTCTGGGCTGTAGGACCGCAGAGCTGGCTCAGAGACAGCATAAATTAATTATGGTTTGTGCACAGTCTTGCCATGGGGCACCTGTGGGAGCACAACCCTTTGGATGAATCTTCAGAAATGCTTTTCAGCCACTTTGAAACCCTTCCAGCAGGAGGGTCACAGCAGTGGCAGGAGGGAAAACAAGAACCCAAAGGGAAGGTTTGGCCCTGATGATTTGGAAGGGATAATTAATTTAATGAAGCCACCATGGCTGGTTGATTGGAAACCACTGCCCATCTTCCTGGGAAAAAGGGGCCTGCTGGAAATTAAAGAGTGGGAAGGGGAAGGGAGGTGTCAGGGCCAGCAGAGCACTGAGAATCCAGAGCAAGGGCAGCACTGGGGCTCCAAGGAGAGGGGCCTTGGTGACAGGAGGCTCCTTTGTCCCTGTTGAGCAGGAGAAGCTCTGGGGCTCACAGTGCTGAGAGGAACATCCATCCAAAGCCCAGATGTGCTCAACAGCTGGCAGCTCACTCGGCTGAGGCAGGGGAACCTCCCCACAGTGTCCTGGTGGTCCTGGGCAAGGTCCATGGAGTGGTTTGGGGTCAGTGCCAAGGATGGGGTGGGATGTCTGACAAAAGGCTCATTTCTGCTCTCCCACCCCATTCCCAGCACCCAAGCCCTGGCCTTCCTTCTCTGTGCCAGGGGGACTCTTATGTCACAGAGGTGCAGAACAGACAAATTTATTGGCAGTTCTTGCAGGGCCTGTGGGTCTCTCTCCGACCAGGTGGATTTTTGGGAAAGGATGAATGCTGGGAGTTGTTAAGGATAGCCAGAAAAACAAAGCACCTTTACAAACATTCCCCAAATGAGCCAACACAGACCAGTTTGGTTGTCCTGCAGAGTTTTGGGCTCTGTCCTCTGTGTCCCCTCTGGCTGGTGTGCCCTTTGGCAGGAGCAGCACAAGGTACAGCCCCGGAGGAGCCTCCCAGTGCCTGGCAGAGAGGAGGGGAGCAGAGAAGCAGCGGAGGGACGGAGTGAGTAACTGTGCCAGCGCTGTGCCTGAGTCAGCAGTCAGCCACCTCAGCCCCGGGGTGTGAAAAGCCCTTTCTCACGCGGGGTGCTGGGAAGTGATCCCGACCTCAGCACAACCATCGGGCCGCCTTTGCTGAATTCCCCTTGCACCCCAGATTGTGTTTCCTGATCGAGCTTTGCCCCCTGTACCTGTTGTGCCAGCTCGGAACCGAGAGAGGCGAGCGGGCCGGGGACTTTCAGAGCTGCGGCTGACGCCTGAGGCCTTTGCTGGTGTGTTTGTTCCAGCCCCAGGGATCTTTGTAAATGTGTCTCTGACTGAATGGAAAGATGGGGAGGACTTTTTGTTGTTGTTGTTGTTGCTTAATATTTCCACGAGTTTTCTGAGATGATTGAAGAGGTGGCTGCTGAAGTCATTTGTGGGAATCAGGGTCAGAAACTCAAGGTCCCAGCTCTGTTGGTTTGGATCCATAAATGAAGTGCCCTTGAGCTTTTTTTTTTTTGGCTTTTTTTTCCCCTTCCCGGCTCAGAACTCTTTGGGAAAATGAGTAAAAGTTGGAGAAACCTCAGGATCTGCATGTCAATGTAACCTTATCCACTCTTTTCTTTCCCAGTGATCTGCACATCCCATCCCAAGGGAATGCTCAGCTCCACATTCCCCCTGTCACAGACACCGTAAGATATTGGAGAATCTTTTTTAATCATCTGAGGTATGAAATATAATTACTGTTGCTAGACATTGCAAGGGTTTTAAGTTATCAATTCTCATGAAATCTCTGCAGTGGGAGCTGAGCCTTATCTCCTTCCAGCCTGTGACAACACAGCCCACGGAGTCTTGTTCCCATTTAGCAGAAGGAATTCGCCTGTCACCTCCCTGCCTCAGTTGTCACCCTGCTGTCACACAGTGCAGAGCAATCACCTCCCACTGAAATGCTCATTAGAGTGAAAATCAGCCCTGTCCAGGCACATCCCTCTGGTTTGATCTGAACTTGCAGCAGCAAATCCACACCCAAAATACTCTGGGGGAACCTCAGGCTTCTGGTGCTGCTGTGATTTCTGAGCTTGGCTGTGGCTCTGGGACCAGAGGAACCATTAAATCTCTTGGCTGAAGCTCTGAGCTCTGAAGCTGGAATTTTGGTGGTTTCACCTGATTTTAAAAGCAGAAGGAAGGCAGGTGCCTGCCCCAAGCCAGATAAGATTTAGCCTGCAGTGATTAACAGCAACAGGTTGTGTTAGAAACTGTCCACAGCTGATTCCTCTTGCTCATATTAGACATTTCCATGGCCCTGGGAGAGGCTCAGCATGGAACCTCCAGGAATACAGCCAGATTCATTGCTTAAGCCTGAGCCACCCCCTCAGCTGGCCCTGGGCAGATCGAGGCTGATCTGGAGCAGGGGGAAAAGGGAAACCCAAACTTCCTCCTCTTGGCTGAACCCACCCCGCAGCTGGCAGGAGGTGGAGAGGTTTGTGTTCCAAAGAGGCTGTGCAGGGAGAGGTTTCTCTTTTGCAGTGCTCAGAGATGTCTCTGTGAGTGTGGCAGTGTCTGTGGAGGAAGCTGTGGATGTCAAACGATGCTGGAGTGTGACTTTTCCTGGGAGCAGCTTCTCCTGCGTGTGGCAAGAGCACGAGGGCTCCCAAAGGTCTGTCTTGAAGTGGCTCTGCCAGGTCTTGTGTTTGAGTGTAGCCCTGTGGCATCCCTCAGATGCACAGACCCATCCTTGCAGGGTGGGAGGTGGCGTGGGGGGAGCTGGGGAGTTCACAGGGGGCTCCAAAGGAAGAGGCACATCTGGCTCAGGGCCATGCACAAACAGTTCCTCCAAGGCACTTGGGTCTTGCTGGTTTTTAAACCCTGGACTGGGCCCTGCTCCCCTCTCCCCTCGTACCAGTGATACAGCCACCTCTCAGCACAACACAGGCTCCCTCAGGAGCCACCTCAGGTCACATCCTGTGGCTTCTGCAACATCCTCAGCTGCTGTGTGGGACAGCCAGCCCTGCCCTGTGCTGCTCAGGTCCTGTTGCCAGCAGAGCTCAGGATGGGCAGAGCTGATGTCTCCTCCCTGTCGCTGTCTGTGGACCTGCAGCTTCCCTGTGAGCGGAGAGGAGGGGCAGACACTGATGGGTGACACTGACAAGTGACAGCACTCAAGGGAACAGCTGGAGCTGGCCAGGGCAGGCTCAGGCTGGAGCTCAGGGAAAGGTTCTTCCCCCAGAGGGTGCTGGCACTGCCCAGGCTCCCCAGGGAATGGGCACGGCCCCGAGGCTGCCAGAGCTCCAGGAGAGCTTGGACAGCGCTGCCAGGGATGGACAGGGTGGGGTTGTTGGGGGGGCTGGGCAGGGACAGGAGCTGGATTGATGATCCTGTGGGTCCCTTCCAGCTCAGGATACTCTGTGACTCTGGATCCTGCCACAGCAGAATGTCCCTGTGCTGTGGGCTTTGCCCCTCCCCTGAGCTCAGCTGGGGGGTGATGCTGGGATGGGCATTCAGGTGCAAAAAATACCCCCTGTGGGAGCTCACTGCATTGGAATGGGGAAATAACTGGAAAAAGTGTCCAGCCAGAAGCCCAGTGCCCTGGCTGTATCCCATATTCCTGTCTCCTGGCACCTCATGGGGATGGTCAGGAACACCATGAACAGCACTCACTCCCACACCTGCAGCTACAACTCTGCTGGGGTGGAAGCACAGGCAGTTCATCCATTGGCTTGATCAACGCTGCCTCTCACCCTTGAGGAAACAGCAAATTTTCTTCCCCACTCTTCATGGGACTCCCAGGACAACTGCATCATCTCCAAGCAAACAAAGCCAAAATTAGGTGCCCATTTTGTGAAAGATGGGGAAGAACAAAGCTATAGAAGCTTCAAACCTCCTTAAGCTGCATCCAGCCTAAACACAAAGGCTGGACTGTACAGGAGTGGGATTGAGCTGAGTCTTGCCCCAGTTCCCTGCAGCTAAAAGCTGCCTTGCAGACCCTTGGTGCTGGTGCTGAGCAGAAGGTGAGGTGGGTTTTGGGGAGCTGCTGGTAGTGAGGAGCCCAGGGCAGCAGTGCTGGGCTGGCTCACCCACCGCTGGTTTCCGTTTCCCTGCTCTGGCTGTGACTGGAAGTTGCAGTGCTGAAAAACAACAGGGTAAAGGCCCATGCTCACCCCCATTAACTCAGCAGCTGAGATGAGTGTGGTTGCAGCAGAAATGAGCCTGGCACAAGGGGTTTATTTTATTTTTAGCCTGACTGGAAGGAGAAAGAATAGAAGTTTTGTCATTGAGCAATTTCCGGCCTGGTTTTGCAAACTCCAGAAGGTTCTGGTGCTCAGGTAAACAGCACAGTGCTCAGAGCTCTGCACCTCTTCATCACTTCCCATTGCCTCTGCCAACCTCTGGCCATGGCAAGCAGAGATAGAAGGCTGAGGGTGTGGGATGGAGGTGGCTGGAGTGAAAAGAACCAGTTTTCCGTGGTCCCTCCATCCTTGGTGGAGATGCAGGGACAGCCTGGGGCTGGGAGGGCAGTGGGCACTCCAAGGTGTGAAATGCCAGCTGTAAATCCTGCTGTGGGCACTGCAGAGCTGAGCCCTCACGGGGAGCACGGGGCTGTGGCTTGACAGTAAAGCTGACACGCTGAGAAATCGCCTTCCCAGTTACGTCAGAGCCAGGAAACTCTCAGTGAGAGAAATGTCCCTTCCATTACAAGGTGCACCCACTGTTCCTTTGCCTCAGCACTCTCCTCATCCAGTGGTTGTGCAAATATCCCTGAGGGAAGGTTTCCTTGGGGAGCAGAGCTGTCCCGAGGCTGTGGGAGGTGAAATGTCACTGGGAGGTTGTTTGGAGGCTTTGCAGGCTGGGGTGGGTGTTTGCTGCCTCACTGAGCATCCCTGGCAGCCACTGCTGCTTTTGCTGTGGTGGCCCAGGTGCTACCACGGGGCAGGATGCAAGGGAAGAGGCCCATCCTAATAAATCTCAGAACTTAATTAGTTCTGTCTCATTGTTTCTGCTTGCTGGGTGCTCTGTCTCTCTACAATATGAGGAAATATATCTTCCAGTTTTCTTCTGTGGGAAGGAGAACCCCTCAAACAGCACTGGATAGTTCCCACTTGGCTATGCCCAAGCTGCAGGACAGGAGGGTGGAGGGAAAATTTTAAAATTTTTTTTTTAACTTTCTCTTTTCTTTAAAATCTCTTTAAAATCTCTTTAAAATCTCTTTAAAATCTCTTTAAAATCTCTTTAAAATCTCTTTAAAATCTCTTTAAAATTTCTCTTTTCCACAGAGAATAGCACAAAGTGAACTTTTGGGGGGCACACCAGCCTCCTCTCCATGCCTAGAAACAACATGGAATCATCTCAAACTGCACAAACTCTCCCTGCCCTGTTCCAGAGGGAAGCAGCTGTTTCCTGTGGTGGGATCCATGGATTCTGGGAGCTCCTGTGGTTTGGAAATGCTTTACAAATATTAACACAAGGAACTGTTTCAGTGCAGCTCTCTTTTGTGCTTCAGTCATTCCTTCAGGGAGACAAAGCTCTTGCTCACACTGCCATCCACAGCACACAAAGCACGAAGTCTAGACAGGTTTGCTCTGCGTTATTAACCCCACAGGGAAAATTAAACCTGATTTCAGCACTCTGCCCACCTGCCAGGGCTGGCTCTGGCAGGCAGTGAGTGCAGAACTCTCCCCCCAGTGGAAATGCTGCAGTGCTTGTGTTTCACACTGGTTTTGCACAGGTCCATTCCTCCAAAGGTATTTTCAGCCTCAGTGAGTGACAGGAAGAAGCTGAACTCCCACAAACCCACCTGTGAAATGGGCACAGGGATGTCACTGCAGTGTCCCCCCAGTGTCCCCTGGCAGGCACAGGGAGCCCTTCAGGACTGGTCTCTGTTCTCTCATCACCCCTCTGGCACTTTGCCTTCCTTTCTGGAGCTGTTTCTTCCCAGCTTTCTCCCTCCAGGCTGCTCGGGCAGAGCTGTTTCCCCCCGGGGTGTCCCAGCAGCTCCTCCCTCCCTGGGGATGAAGGGAGCAGGAATCCAGCGAGGCTCAGCTCGGGAGCTCCTTGCAGGGAGGATTTCGGCTCCGTGCTCAGGAGGGAGCAGATGTGGGAGCTCCCGAAGCCCCTGCAGGGAACGGGCACCAGCTCTGCTTTCCCTTCTCACCTACAGACACGAGAGTGAGAGCCAGTTCTTTCACTTTTAAGTGTCTGGCTTTGTCAGCTGGAACGAAACCCAGGTGTGAAGCAGATTTTCCCAGGGTGAGACTCACCTCAGTCAGCATTTTAGGTGTTCTGTGTCCATGGGTTGGACTTTGCACCCCAAATTCTGGCTTCCTTTTACACTTTTACTTTTTAAAATGCACTGCAAACCACACTGGTTTGATTGTTTAAGCAGGAAAGGTGTTTTTTTTCCCCACCAGGGAACAGGACAGCTGAGCAAATAATGGATTTATTATTTTTAACAAAAGAATTTTCGAGGTGGGTGTGTGAGAGGTGTGTGCCCACCTCTCTGGGAAGATATTGTAAGGATTGGCAAGACTAAAGAGATTCCATTTCTGGTAAGATATGGA
Source organism: Notiomystis cincta (assembly GCA_013398075.1). Lineage (NCBI taxonomy): Eukaryota > Metazoa > Chordata > Aves > Passeriformes > Notiomystidae > Notiomystis > Notiomystis cincta. The sequence goes on from VZRX01014066.1 coordinate 38,345, forward strand.
AGTTCTAATCATCAAGAACAAGGATTTATTCTCCCAGCATTAGGTGACAATTAGCTGAGGTTATTCCTTGTTACATTATCTCTTTAATTTCTATTATAAATAAATATGAGATCAAAAGCTAAATTTGCCAGAGGTCACTCAGGGCAAACACTGTGCCATGAATGGCTGGCAAGGAGTGCTGGGGGTTTCCTTCCCTTGGCACATCCCTGCTCAGGAACATGCCTGGCACGTTTGCAGAGAGTGAAAATTCAGGAATATTTCACCTGAACAGCTCCCTCATGTCTGCACACATCTCCTCAGCAGCCTGCAGTGTGGATGGGATGGGTCCATGCATTCCCTGGCATTTGAGGAATGAAAGGAAATATCTCCAGGACTGCCTGCCTTCAATTCTTCCCTTTCATTCCCAGGCATCCCCAGCACTTTTTCCTGGAGGAAATCCAAGTTGGCTCGTGGCCCATCTGTTCCCAGATGTCCTGGGATAAGGGTCAGCCTTTGATCTGAGAGCAGCCTCTCACAGGAGGCTGATGAGGCACAGCTTGGAGGGCTCCCTGCTGCAGGAGGGGTTGGAAAGAGCCTGGAAGAACCACGGGGGGACTTTTGGGGCTGGCACAGGGCTGAGCTGAATCTCCTCATCTCCTGTGCAACAGGGCAGAGCATGTGGGGAAAGGGCTCCACGTGTTAATTTGTGCCCAGGTTAATTAGTTTGGAGGGAAGATGGAACTGGAGAGCTTTGCTTTGGGAAGAAAAATCTCCTCTTTGTCCTTGGGGATGATCCCTGCTTGTCCTTTCCATCCAGGGGGTTTCTCTCAGGAGCTGCTTTCTCATGATGCCCCCCTTGGCACATCCCTCCTCAGTGTGAATCTGTTTTAATTAGTCAGGTTCATTAAGCAGCCCCCACAGGTGTAAATATATGAGTTTCTGGACTCTGAGTGGTTCCAGACAGCTGCAATTTTTCAGCAGAGTCAGCTCCCCACCCCATTTCTATGGCTTGCTTGGCTTTCACTAATTTAGTTTAGGTTTAACTAAATTTACTTAAATTAAGTGACATAAGACTGATTAAATTCAAAGAGCAAGCATCACACTGGGTGGTGGGAACACTTTCCTTGGCCAGGGGCTCTGCTCTCATCCTGCTCCCTCCCTCCGTGGGTAAAGTGGGAACAGCCAGAGGATGTGTGTCCTTCCTTGTGTCTTCATTAAGTCTGGGAAATTCTGTTGCTCTTTGCTGCTGCAGCTTTTTCTCCTACTCTGGAAATGCAAAAAATGATGGAGAATTATGGAAACTGCAGCATCCTGGCAAGGAGACTGTAAAGTTTTTTGCATTAGCAGTTATTTCACTCATATTTTATTCAGAGCCCAAGGCCATGGTTATGGCCCCTGGCTGATGGTGATGGTTCTAATTAGAACTGGACAAGATATTTTTATCAATAGCTTATCCATCGAAATGCCAAATTTAGGACAACCAAGACAATCTGTCAAATTCTGCATTGATTTTCTTTTTTTTTTTTTTTTTTTAAGCCCAGAGTGCTGCATTTCAGCATTTTTCAGTATGGAATGTTTCAATGCTACATTTCAAAATGAGGCTCTGCTGTTAAATTTAGATACCTTTTGATTAAAAAAAAGGGAAAAAAAAAGTTTAATCTCCATGAGAAGATTTAATTTGACACCACGACCTCACCCTGCCATTTTTTACTCTGTTTAAGAAGGACAAAAAGTTTATAATGAGTTTGACCTTAATTTTACAACAGATGGAAAATAGAAATTTATTCAGCGAGTGACAAATGCAGTTGTTTCTCAGTGCCACCATCCAAGGCTGCAAAATAAAGGTGCAAATCCAGAGGCTTCTCATGGATTTTTATAATTCTGGCTAAACCAGAGGGGCAGGGAAAGGAGGGGACCCTGGCACAGTCCTGGCAGGGACAGGAGTGACCCCATGTTCCTGCTGCTGTCAGGGATGGGAGGGAAGGAGCTGGTTCTGGAGCAGGAGGAGTGGATCCAGCCTGGAGGAGGAGGAGGAGGAGGAGGTGCCCCAAACGTGCAGGGCAGGGAGCAGAGCCATGGTCAGGGGCCCAAAGTGGCTTTGCCAGGGGGAAAAATAGGGAAGAGCAAATGGATCCTCAGTTCCTCGGTCTGAGACACCTCAGCGCCAGCCTGCAGGAGAGCTCGTCCTGCCCAGCCACCCCAGCTCGGCAGAGCACACCCCAGTTCTTCCACCAGGACATTCTCCAAGGCCCAGCTCACACCTCCTGAGGAGTTCAACCCTGCTACCCTGAGGTGCATCCCAGGGGGATGTGGTGAACGAGGCCTGGGTGCCAAAGGACAGGTTTTACTTGGTGTTAATTGGCAAAACTTGCAGGAACAGCAGCAAAGCCCATCCAGGGAGGGAGCAGAGCAGGGGAATCACACAGAGGAGGGAGAGCTGAGGTTATCTACTGTGCTGGGTGCACAAATTTGGGTTGATTTGTCCTTCCCCAGGGCTCTCAGCACGGTCCCTCACTGCTGCTGGCACTGCTGCAGCCCTGGGGAGAACTCAGCCCTTGCACCTCACTGACCCAAAGAGGAGCTCATTTTCAAGCCTTGGCAGCCTCTTTTATTATCTCAGTCCCTTTTCAGGTGCCTGAGGAGGGGCTGACCCCCAGAATCCCCCCAAAATTCTTCCCTGGATCACTGTTTCCCCCTCCCTTTCCTCCCCTCTCTCTTCATTTCTCCTACAGCCCTATGAAGATTCATTTCCAGCCTCTCCACCTCCCATCCTTCCCCACTCCTGAATCCTTCCCATGCAGGAGTCTGCTGGCCCAATTTCTATCAACATTAATGGCTTGAGGCTCCTTTTTCTCAGGCCTGGAACTTTGCTTTTATCACCAAAATTTATCTTCATCAGAAATATCGACATTGAGAGCGTCATCCAGGCCTCTCTTGTGATTGTTTTTCCCTTTTTCTCAGTGGCAGGCTTAAGCAAAACTCAGTTCACTGCTTAGAAAAACAGTGCTGAAATCAATGGCAAAGCTTTATTTTCACTTTTTTTTTTTTTTTTTTTTTTTTTTTTTTTTTTTTTTTTTTTTTTTTTTTTTTTTTTTTTTTTTTTTTTTTTTTTTTTTTTTTTTTTTTTTTTTTTTTTTTTTTTTTTTTTTTTTTTTTTTTTTTTTTTTTTTTTTTTTTTTTTTTTTTTTTTTTTTTTTTTTTTTTTTTTTTTTTTTTTTTTTTTTTTTTTTTTTTTTTTTTTTTTTTTTTTTTTTTTTTTTTTTTTTTTTTTTTTTTTTTTTTTTTTTTTTTTTTTTTTTTTTTTTTTTTTTTTTTTTTTTTTTTTTTTTTTTTTTTTTTTTTTTTTTTTTTTTTTTTTTTTTTTTTTTTTTTTTTTTTTTTTTTTTTTTTTTTTTTTTTTTTTTTTTTTTTTTTTTTTTTTTTTTTTTTTTTTTTTTTTTTTTTTTTTTTTTTTTTTTTTTTTTTTTTTTTTTTTTTTTTTTTTTTTTTTTTTTTTTTTTTTTTTTTTTTTTTTTTTTTTTTTTTTTTTTTTTTTTTTTTTTTTTTTTTTTTTTTTTTTTTTTTTTTTTTTTTTTTTTTTTTTTTTTTTTTTTTTTTTTTTTTTTTTTTTTGTTTTTTTTTTTGTTTTTTTTTTTTGTAACTGAAATATTGCAGCCGATCTGTGAGCTGAGCATCAGGAGCAGGAGAAGGATTTGCAGCAGCCCCTGTTCTTCTCTGGCCACCTGAATTGTTCCAGAGGTTTGTGCTGGTGTTAAATCAGGGAAGAGAAGAAATAAAATACTTCACCAGCTGTGAGGGATGTGCCCCACGCTGAGCTGGGAGCTTGGCTGGAGCACCACAAATGTCTGGGAAGAGGGAGGGAGGGATAAAGGCCTCCAGGATTTATAGGATCCAGAGAGAGGATAGATGCCAGGATTTATATGGTCCAGAGAAAAAGAGGGAGATAAAAGGCTCCAGGATTTATATGATCCAGAGAGGGACAGATAAAAGACTCCAGGATTTATATGGTCAGAGAGAGGGAGGGATATAAAAGGTTCCAGGATTTATATGATCCAGAGAGGGGGTAAATAAAGGGTTCTAGGATTTATATGGTCCAGAGAAAAAGGGAGAGATAAAAAACTCCAGTATTTATATGGTCCAGAGAGGGATAGATAAAAGGCTCCAGTATTTAGATAATCCAGACAGGGAGTCAATAAAGGGCTCCAGGATTTATATGGTCAGAGACAGAGGCATAGATAAAGGGTTTGAGGATTTCTATGGTCCAGAGAGGAAGGAATATAAAAGACTCCAGGGTTTACATGGACCAGAGAAAAAGAGAGAGATAAAAGTCTCCAGGATTTATATGATCCAGTGAGGGAGTAAATAAAGGGCTCCAGGATTTATATGGTCCAGAGAGGGATAGATAAAGGGCTTGAGGATTTATATGATCCAGAGATGGAGGGATATAAAAGGTTCCAGGATTTATTTGATCCACACAGGGAGTAAATAAAGGGCTCCAGGAGTTATATGGTCAGAGACAGAGGGATAGATAAAGGGCTCGAGGATTTATGTGGTCCAGAGTGCTTCACTGTGGCTCTCCCTGCAGTTTGCCTGGAAACCACGGAGGAAGCTCCAGGAGGGTCCCTGAGCTCTGTCACCTGCCCGGAGGTGACAAACACAGAGAACACCGAGCAACATCCTTGCCATCAACATTCCCAACATTCCACAGCCCAGCTGGAAAGCCACTGCCTGAAAATGCCTGACCCGGGGCTGGTTTTACTCAGCCTTTTCCTGGCAGATTCCTCTTCCTGGCAACACCTCCTGGGTCAGACCAACACTGCTGGAATGCCCAGCCTGTCCTATTACCTCAGGAAATCATTTCACGTGTAAAAAGATGACTGAATTTAACTTTCCTTAGTCTGCAGAACACCCAGCTCCATCAGCTTCCTGAGCCTTGGAGCTGATGGGTGGCCGATGGCATCTCCTGCTGAGCCTCCCCCTCTGCAGTGACTCCTCTGCTGTGGGTCACTGCAGGGCACCACATTTTCCACACTTCCATCACGTGTTGGGCCGGCCCAGTAAAGCTCAGCTCAGTCCTGGGCTAACCCCTTCCTTGGCTGCAAACCCTTCCAGCTGTGCTGTTCCTCCTGTGCAGGGGCAGGACACTTACAGTAAGGGTGGCTGTGGCTCAGCTTCACCTCCTCCCCCTCTCCGTGGCATTTCTGCCTTTGCCAGGCTCCTGCTGTCTCCAGGTTCCCCTTTCTGCGCCAGCTGCCAGGGGGACACTCTCAGGAAAAGAGCAGTTCCCCTTCAGGGGTTTTGCAACCCCTCAGGGCTGTTCCTTCCTGCAGACAGGGACGAGGTGCAGCTGCTGTGACATGAGTGTGGCTGCCACCCCTCCTTGTCTGGGGGCTCTCACACTGCAGCTCTCACCCACCAGTCCTGCCTGGCTCGGGCTGCAGGGAATTTCTGTGGCAGGAGGTGGGACAGGCCGGTGCTCAGAGGGTTAAAGCCACTGAAAGTCACCGAGATGATGGTGACGTGTCAGGGCCAGCCACGGCTCAGCAGGGTCTGTGAGGCCCAAAGAGAACTGCCTCAAATGGAGAAGGAGGGCAACAAAGCCCCCCTGCTGTGTGCTGAGGATGCCTGTGACAAGGCAGTGCCACTGTCACCTCTCACTTGTGGGACATTCCTGCCCACGGCAATCTCTGGGCCCGCTCCAGCATCGGTTACTGTGCAAGGCTGGTGTCTGGTAAACACACTCAAGTTCCCCAGTCAGAGATGATTTCTGAGCATGGCTGGGCTGCCTGGGTTTGCCACACATCCCAGCTTCAGGATGCTGCTGGATCACCTGATCTGACACTTCCAGGGCAAAGTGATGTGACCATGCTGGGAAGGAATCACACCACAGGCCGAGGACCTCTCCAGTCTCCTCCTTCCATCCTCGTGAGGAGGACAGTGAGAGCCACTGGCAGCTGTGTCAGACAGGAGCAACTCATCCTCTTTTACCCCAGGGTGTGCAGGTGTTGCACACAGGTGAAACCTTACAGAATGAAGGCCTTGTAAGCTCCTGGCTCAGTCCTGTTCCTTTGGCTAAGCAGGCAGCTGGCCTGAGGGCCTCACACGGGAAAGTAGCTCTGACCTTGGAGAAGCCATGGATGCCTCCTGTGCTGGCAGAGCCATGGGAGAGGAGGGTGTGAGAGTCTCAGAGGAGAGAGCTGGCTAGCTTTGTAGCAATGTTGCGTGCAGGGTGTGTGCAGCTAATGAGCCCTGTGATAGTTAATGCTCTAATGAGTGTTTGTAAGGCACCACGGGATGTAAACCAGACATGTGTTCATATATGCTGAATAAAGGAGTGGGAGAAATCGATCCCAGTTTGTACCTGCTCCTTCAGTATCCTGTCTCCACACCCCAGGATTGCCTCATGCCCTGAGGTGGATTCCAGGCTGGGATCCCTGGGTCTGGGGGAGAGCTGTGGCCAGCCCTGCTCACCCACCATGCCTCTTCCCAGATGTCAGGGCACAAGCCCAGAGCGTGCACAGCTCCTGGCAAAGCCCACGGTCTGCCTTCCTCCTCCAGCTGGGATTAAAGGTTAAGGACCAGCTGGGCTGTTTTGTAATCTTGTTACAGTAATGACCCCATCACAAGATTTATCACTCCTATCGTGCTGTGCTTCCTCCTTTCCTGAGGTCCTGCAGGAAAAGCTCTGTTGTATCTGGATGCTCTGTCTGGAACACACAAAATTAGACCTTTATTACTCAGAGCCATCACAGCAGCTGGATCCCCATTAAAGCCTTCCCACCTCAGCTCCAAAGGCAGCCCTTGGCCAGAAGGATTAATGGGAGAGCAGACAGGAACAGGCCATGGCCTGGATCTGCAGCACAGATTCCCAGCTGTCCAAACTCCCTGTGCCCTGGGTCTCCCAGAACTGTTTTTCCTGGGACACCTGAGAGGTCTCTGATCAATGGCTCACCCCATGTTCTTCTGCTAACTCAAAAGGCCAGAAACCACACAATGATCTGGAGTGAAAGGGAAGGAAAATGTGACTTTTTTTGGGAAGTGCTGATTCCTTAAATTTACTGGAAGCTCTTTGGTGGTGTTTCCTTCAAGCATCACTTCATGGAGGGCAGGCAGCTCAGGATCCTGGGCTTTGCTGGCAGCTCAGGGCATGTCTGAGGATTGGGAACACAGCCTTGGGGAAGGACCAGCTGCTGGGCAGTGCAGAGAGCAGCAGGCACGTGGCCATGGTGCCTGGAACTCCTGGCTCCCCAGGATCTGTGTGGCAGTGGGTGCTGGCCGAGCTGAGATGGAGCTGGTGTCACACACCCGGCACGGAGCACAGGGAAATGCTTTGGAGGCTCTGGGGCTGAGGGGGCTGAGCAGCTCGGGCTTGCTCAGAGATCTGTGCAGTCACCTGGGCACTCACAGCCGCAGAGAGGTCCTTATCTCCCGTCTCTTTTCCCGTGGTTTTTTGCCTTTTCCTCTGTGGTGCTTGTGCAGCTGGGGCAGGAGGGGCTGGCTGTGGCTGAGGGGGTCACACCCAGCCAACCCTTCCCACCCTACACAGAAATCTGGGTGCAAAGGGGTCGTTCCAGAGAGAGGGGCTGTGGATGTGGCCCTGCAGCACCCTGTCTGTGATTACTGTGCTGTGGAACACACCAATTTTGCATCCTCTCCGAGCCTTCCTATCTCTGCATCATCTTCAGTAATGGGCTCTGACTCTGCTTGGCAGCAGAGGGTGTCGCCCTGAAAAACACGATTTCCTCATCACAGAAGGAACAAACCACGTCATTTCTGACTTACATCAGAAATAATTCAAAGAGCGTACTAGAAAGCCACTTCATTTCAAATATATAATTTTCTTTCCAATCTTCTCCTGCTTCTCCTGTTTGAGAAGCTCCCCATATTTGTCTCTGCATATCCTCTTTATCATTCATTGCTTAGGGCAGACCTATCTGCCTCCCACCTCTCATCCCTAAACGAGTCTGCTTTCTTCCCTGGGGGCAAGAAACTCGGATTTTCCGTGAACTTTCTCTTGCAGACTCAACCCTAGGGATGTAAATCCCAGCTTGGTCTGTGAGGAGTATGGAAATTACACCACGGGATGTGGATGTCACTGGGGCAAGGCAAAGGGTAAGGCAGCTTTTGGGTTACAACATCTGCAGCTCTGGTGCTGATGCAGCTTCTCTGGGCACCCTTTGAGTCTCTCTCTCCTCCCTGGACCCACCTCCCCTTCCCTCTGTGGGTTCTGGGAAGGGGAATCTGACTCCTCTCAGCCCAAAGTCACATATTCCTCGTCCCTTCCTGCATTTCTCTGCTGGGGAAGCGCCACTGAGCTGCCTCTGATATGGGGATTCCCAGCACTGATCTCATGCCCAAATTCCTCCCAGAAGGAGCTGTTTACAAAGAGGACCTGCAGGAAGGATCTGAAAAGATTTGCATTGGCATCTGTTGGCATTTGTGAGGCATTTAGAGAACAAAATCTGAGTGGAGCTTGGCTTCCTTTCCACTCCAGGACTGAAACAGGAACATCTGTCAATGCCAAAGGAACAGATACGAGACACATGTTTGGTGATTTAGTGCTGCTCTTCATTTAATTACGGAAAAGTCCCCTGAGGAGGGGGAGAAATGTGATTTTTCACTTCTGCTAAAGCAGAACCGAGCTCTTATCCAGCATAGGGGGAGCATCCACAGGGAATGGGGTCCATGAGCCAGGGTTCTGTGCCTGCTCCATCCTGGGGTGGGTGCTGGACTCTTCTGGAGTGAATTTCATTTACTACTGCACACAGAATTTCCCTTGTTAAAGAAAACCCACTGCCTACATGCAGATATCAACAGGAAAAGCAAATTTATTTGAGATTCTCCAGCAGGATGGAGTTGCAGGATTTACAGAATCACAGAATCATGGAAGGGTTTGGGTTGCAAGGGACCTCAAAGTTCATCTCATCCCACCCCTGCCATGGCAGGGACACCTCCCACTGTCCCAGGCTGATCCCAGCCCTGTCCAGCCTGGCCTTGGACATTGCCAGAGATCCAGGGGCAGCCACAGCTGCTCTGGGCACCCTGTGCCAGGGCCTGCCCACCCTCCCAGGGAACAATTCCTTCCCAAGATCCCATCTAAACCTCCTCTGGGTCAGTTTGAACTCATTTCCCCTTGTTTATCACTACAGTTCCTGAAGAGTAACAAACAATGAACAAAGAAAACAACATTAAATCAGCACTTAATCCATTGGATTTTGAAAGCTGAATAAGTTTTTAGGAGAGGATAGAATTATTGCAGTTCTGGCATCTGCCCCTGGAAATTTTTCCCACTTTAAAGGCTCAGTGCAGGTCTTTAGTGATGTGGGAAAAGTGAGGATGTATATTTTAGTTGCTCATTTCTTGAAGTCCATCATCATTGTAAGATATTTTAAATCTATGCAATTGAGTTGAACAGAGTTATGAAAATAAAATGTGCCCTCAACACTGAATTTCAGATGCAATGTGTCCCACAGAGCATGAGATGGGAGACCACAGGTAGAAATGCTCTGCTCCCATAACTGACATTGTTTTATTTGGTTATTACACGTGTGAAAAAAGCCTGGTTTGGGTGATGTAGTTAAAGAAACCACAAAATATCTCAGCTTGGGATCAGAAAGCTGTGTTTAGTGATGTTCTGAGACATCCCTCCCCCGAAGCTGGCTCGGGCAGTGCTGCAGGGCTCTGCTGGAATCCCTGAGCTGAGCACTTGGCAGGACCTTGTGCAGTCAGGAGCAGATGGAAATCCTGGTGAGACCATCAGTGCTGCTGAAATGGCTTTCAGGGCCTGATACTCTTAGAGAGAAGTCTTTATTACTTCCAAATGAGCTTTATTTGAGGTGTTCTAGGGAAGGACACAAGGAATTTTCCACACTCCTTGGAAACATATTCAAGTTCATCAAGAGTTTCTTTAGCCCATCTCCCTCTCTAACTTTCAGTGAAGAACTTCAAGTTCCTGCAGGTATAATAAAGACTAAATCCTTTGTTTCAGTGCTGATAGAGGTTTCATTATCCACAGCTTTATATAATTTCAGCTGGAAGTGATCCAAGCTGTTGCCTCATGAATAATTGCAGCAATGCCAGAGCCAGGCCAAGCCAAGGGAAAATGCTCATTTCATTCAATTAATGCTGGGGATGAGCAGACACAAACTTATTTTGAGAAATTCTGGCTTGTATAAGGCAGCTTTAAAATTCCCCACCACTCTTGGAAGTAAAAAGTGCCACCAGAAAGATTCTTCGTGGTAGATCCTGATTTAGGTCATGGATGTGAGCACAACTTTGAGCCCCTGAGCTGAATCCCTGTTTCTGCCTTCCCTGAGAACAGCCCTCAAATTCATTTCTCACATTAATTCATGACCACAACTGCTCTGTATCTGATTTCAGCTGTGCAGTTGTTGTCCCCTCACCCTGAAGGAAAAGTCCCACGTGTTTTGTTTCAGTCCCATTGATCTGGAGACTTTCATGGGAATTTATCTGGCTCCAAGATAAACAAGGAACATCCAGCTTGTGTAAGGCTGAGGGACAAATCAGTGAGAAAAGATAAGTTCATCTGCTCAACCACCTTGATTTCTGTGATAGAACAGATATTTGGGTTCAGATCTCAGTTCCTGGTTTGATTCTGCACAGAAAAGTGTTTTTTTTTTTAATTAATATTTTGTTTAACATCAGATGGCTCCATATGCTGCTGAAACCCTAATCCATTATTCCTCCCTTTTGTTGGGTTGTGTTTCCCTCTTTTTTTGCCCCTTGCTAGGATGCAAGTAAACCCCCAATTTTGCATCAGAAAAAAAGAAAATAGGTGGTGAATTTATGCCCTTTTCATTGGAAATGTGGTATTTTGGAAACAATTTTTGGCCTGACCTGCTCTGCACCTGAGCAGCTTCGAGTGCAGTTCCTGAGCAAGCACCAGGGCAGTGCTGCTGCTTCAGGAGTGTTTTGCCACTTGTCTCCTTGCAAGTTCATATCCAAATTGGTCAGAGAGGCCAGAAAATTATTTTATTTAATAGAGGAGTTCTTAGAAAGGAGATTTTTGGCTAAAAAAGGAGTATGAGTTCAACTCTGATGTAATTTTGTTGTTTGTTTGGTTTTTTTTTTTCATTTTTATTTTGTTTTGTTCTTTGTTTTTTTTTTTTTTTTCTGCTTTTACTTTTGGTATTCTTACTCTTAAATGCTGAAGAATATCCCTAAACTCCAGAGAATGGGAGAACAAACCAAATTTCCTATTACAGCAAAAAGGAGCAAATGGATTTCTTCTGCTGTGCCCTGATCAGCTGTGCTGCTTGGGGTGGGGTGAGGCTCACACTCCACCACTGCCAGAGGTTTTCCTCCTCTTCAGGACCGTTGATTTGGCCCAGACTGGAAAAGTGAAAGTGCTGTGAGCTGAAAATCAAAAGTCTGCTCACCTGGGAGGTGATGAGTACAGGCTTGAGGAGAGCTCCTGGGAAGGTGACTCAAGCTGTGCTGCTCCGGAGGAGGTGGGAGAGGTGCCAACAACCCAAACCCAGCTGTGCTATTCCTGAGGAATGAATAATCCCTGTGTGGGCTGCTGTTTGCACAGGAAGGGAGAGGCTGTGGAGCTCTCTGGCTGCAGATGTTGTGCTCTTGGATGGGGAAGTGTTTCATTTCAAGGTTTCTGTGTGTAATTGCTCTGCAGTCGTTTGTACTGTTGAGGAAACAGAAGGGCCCTGGGGCAAGGTGTGCTTGGGGCTCCCCACACCTCAGCATTCAGAGAAGGGCATGGAAAAAATTAACAAAGGATGATGAACTCCCTGTTTGTGAACTCATGGAGGTTGGTTCTCCAGGGGAATAGAGCCATGGAATCACTGAGGTTGGAAAAGACCTCCAGGATCATCGAGTCCAGCCTGTGCCAGATCCCCACCTTGTCCCCAGCCCAGAGCTCTGAGTGCCACATCCAGGCCTTCCTGGGACACCTCCAGGGATGGGGACTCCAAACCTCCCTGGGAAGTTCTTTCCAAAGCCTGAGCACCCTTTCCATGGAGAAATTCCTCCTGATGTCCAATCTGAGCCTCCCCTGGCCCAGGTTGGGGCCGTTTCCTCTCCTCCTGTAACTTCAGCACCTGGCAGTGCAAGCTGGGCATTTTGGAGTTAGGTGAGACCTCTGAATCAAAAGGAAAAATTGGAAATGGAATTAGATTTGTTAATCATCAGAACACTGGGACAGCTGCTGCCACCCAGCTCTAACAGAACACTCGAGGGAATGCCAGTCTGTTCCTGGACCTGGTGAAAGAACACTGGGCATCATCCTCCCGAGGTGAGAACAATCTCTGCTGATCCCTTGCTGACATCTGTGAGACACAGAAGGCCATTTGCTATCCAGGAAAGGTTTTGTACCTATGTCACGGGCAGTCACAGCTCTTTGGGGTGGTTTTCTCACAAGCTGAACTCCCCAGGCAGATTCAGCTCAGCCTTTAAGTCAGGTTGCACTGAGCAAGTGTCCAGCTCTTTGCAAACCTCATTCTGTGCCTTTTTGCTCTCAGCAGACGTGGGATGACATCAGGGCTGTCACATCAGGGCTTTGCTGTGTCCAGCTCTGGGCCCCTCGGCCCAGGGAGGACCCTGAGATTCCTGAATGTGTCCAGAGGAGGGAGGAGGCTGGTGAAGGGCCTGGGTCACAGCCCTGTGAGGAATGGCTGAGGGAACTGGGGTGGAGAGGAGGAGGAGGAGGCTCAGGGGTGACATCCCTGTGCACCCAGGGCCCCGCCTGGGCCACAGGACAGTGGGAACTCCTGGCTCTGGTGTCCTGCAGCAGCCCCACTCGAAGGCTCTGTGATGTCATTTCACGACCCAGCTTTGTTCTAGGAAGATTTTTCCCTAGAAATTTGCATCCAAAAGAGTCAGCAGGGAGGGAATCCTCTCTTTGTTCCCTGTAAACCACAGCCACCCTCGTCCTGCTTTCCTTCTAAGCGCTGTCAGTTCCCAGGCAGGTTTGCATCACTCCCTTAACAGAGTTATAAACTCTTCTGGAAGGGCTGTGGGAGAGCTGCTTTGGCTTCTTCTAGCAAAGAAAACATTTGGGTTTGTTTCCTTCCCTCCTGAGGGAGAGCCAGTGCTTTTATGTGTTCTCATGTTTCCATGTGTGGGGTCCTTATTCCCTCTCTCCACGCTCTAGGCCAAAGTCATTCGTAGTTTGTAACACTCCTGAAGCTGCTCAAAACTTCTCTCCCAGGTCTTCTTGGGAGCCTTTTGCACTGCAATTTCTTCATGGCAGCATGAAGGGGGTTCATCCTCACTGCTGAGGATATGGGTCCAGGACCAGCTGCAGAAAGGCACAAAAAAGGGATATTTTAAAAAGTGCAGAACTGCGAAGGGGCACTGGAAATCGAACCTGCAAATCAGGAGCTCTCTGCCAACCCAGCTTTGGCACAGGTGAGTTCCATGAATTGGTCATTTCTCACCTCTTTGGCTTCTCAGGCTGTGAACAGTCATTGGCAATTAGGGAAGGGGCTCAGCAGGCCCTGAAGATGTGAGGGCAAGCAGGGGTTGGGTGTTTATTTTCTTAAAACCAGATGTCTCCAGAGGTGCCACAGATTCGATGTGCAGCACTGGCTGAATCTGAAATCAAGGATTTGTTTTTCCAAGGTCTTAAGGGTAATCATAGAATGGGATTTTTTGAATTGGAAGGGACCTTAAAGATCACCCAGTGCCACCCCTGCCATGGCAGGGACACCTCCCACTGTCCCAGGCTGATCCCAGCCCTGTCCAGCCTGGCCTTGGGCACTGCCAGGGATCCAGGGGCAGCCACAGCTGCTCTGGGCACCCTGTGCCAGGGCCTCCCCACCCTCCCAGGGAACAATTCCTTCCCAATATCCCAGCTAGCCCTGCCCTCTGGCAGTGGGAGCCATTCCCTGTGTCCTGTCCCTCCATCCCTTGTCCCCAGTCCCTCTCCAGCTCTCCTGGAGCCCCTGGAAGGGGCCCTGAGATCTCCCTGGACACTTCTCTGGACACCCTGTGCCAGGGCTCTCCACCCTCCCAGCCAGGGATTCCCTCCCAATACATAACTTCAATTTCCTCTCTTTCCATCTGAACCCATTCCCCCTTGCCCTGTCACTCTGGTTCCTGATGAAGAATCCCTCTCTGGTTCCCTCACAGCCCCTGGCAGGTGCTGTGAGGTCTCCGTGGAACCTTCTCCAGGCTGAACACCCCCAGATCCTCTCCCTGCTCTGAGATCCCCTGGCTGTGCCCCCTGAGATCTGCCTGGCACATGTCCTGGCACCTCTCCTGTGAGCGCCCCTGGGCTCAGACCCTGCCTCTGGTGCCACCAGAGCTCTGTGTCACTGCCCAAAGGTGCCAAAGCCAAGCTGAGGGTGTGTCCAAGGCTGTGCCCAGCTCCCTGTGCCACAGCTCCATCCTGCCCAGGGAGGCACAGCAGGGCAAGGGACACTTGTCCTTGGCAGCTCTCAGGTCACATCCTGACTGCCTCAGTCTCTGCTTTCTGGGATAGAGGAGAAAAAGATAATAGTAATAGTAATAATAATAATAATAATAATAATAATAATAATAATAATAATAATAATAATAATAATAATAGTACAGCTCCATGTGTCCCCTCTGCTGAAGCCCCAGTCTGAGGTGACTCCATCTCCTGCCCACTGCTGGCTGGCACACCCCACTTTTCAGCGTGCCCCAAAACTTGGCTCCTGCTGCTGCAGGACTGCCCTGGTGTGTCCTGGCAGGGTGTGACACCACCAGTGCCTGCAGGGCTCTGCCAGACTCCCGTGTGTGTCCCCTGCTGGAAACCACCCCAGGGATGTGCTCTTATCTCCAGGTGCTATAAATACACACCCCTGCCCCATCTCATCGATGAGATAAGAGGAGGAGAGGAGTAAACAGCAGAAAACCCCCGATTTTCCCAGCTTTTCCCTAAGGTCCTGTTACCTCCAGCAATCCTTCCACAGAAACATCTCATTGAACCAAAAAAACCCTTCAGTCAGGAGGAATGGAATGAGCATCGTGTCCTTTGTGAGCCAAAGGCAATTAGGGTTGGAAAATGCAACATGAGACAAGACAATGATTTATGGTACTGTGGAGGCTTCAATCTAGGGAGCAGCTCTGGTTTACAGGCTTTAGAAGAACCCAAAAAAGGAAGAAAATAAATCTGGTGGTGACACTGGGTGGTCCCTGCAGGTTGGGAGGCTGTTGGAGATGTTTTCTGATAAAGGTCAAAGAAAACATTAATTTTGCTGTTCAAAAAGGGGGAGGAAAAGCTCCTGATTTTACAGCCAGTGTCAATAATTTGCTGTGCTTGGAGTCAATCCAGTTGTCACTATTTGCAAGTCTTGGCTTGGTTTGTGTCATTTTTTTTAAAGCAAAATTTCACCCTGTGGTCCATTTACAGCTGTGAGTTGTGATGTTGCTTTATGCAAATCCAGCAGAAAGACAAAACAAGGAATTTTGTGGGTGACTTTCCCCTCTGCCCATTCATCTTTCTTTTTTTTTTTTCCTTTCTGATGACCTAAGAGATATTCTAGGGGAAAGCACCTTGTAAAATCTGGGGGGTTTTCTGAGTTTTTAATTTATTCCTTTGCTTGCTGCTACATTTCCCAATTCTCTCTCATTCTCTCATTTCATATTTCATGTGTTCAAGGCTCTCAGCTGCGAATTTTCTCCTCTGATAAACTGTCTGAATCATTTTCTGGCTTCTTGTCAGTGACAAAAGTATGTGCAAAGCTCACAAATATTTCCTGCACGATGCAATGCCTTTGCCTTCGAGGGTTGTAGTGCTCATTCCTTGTCCTTTCACTGAGGTACTAAAATAAAAACACATTTTGATGGGATCAAAATAATTAGAATTCCAGATTTTCTTCCTCTAAGGTGCTTCTGTGCAGTGGTTTGAAAATGTTTATTAAAAGAAAGCCATTAATTAGGGTTCAGGATCTGCTGTTGAACTGGAGATTGGAGAAAACCTTTTCACTTAAAACAATCATTCTATGAGTGATAGGCTGAATTGGGTATGTTTAATGGGAATTGGATATTTTTAATGGGAATTGGTCATTTTTTATGGGAATTGGGCAGTTTTTAATGAGAATTGGGTATTTTTAATGAGAACTTCATGTTTTAGAGGAAAACTTCATTTGGAGACAGGGAAATAATAGCAGAGGAGGCATTTTCAGACATTGGAGAAGAAATACATTTCTTTAGAAATTACAAAAGTTTGTGTTTCACCTTTTTCCCAAGAAAATAAATCTTGGGTGTCTTTATTCAGCAAATTTCTGTATTTCTGGTTTTCATCTCACTTTAAGGTAAAGAAAACCCAACCCAAATGTCAGAAATTGCCCTGGGGTGCAAGTTCTGTTTTTGGCTGTGGTAGACCAGGACTTTAAAGCCACAAATCTCTCCGTGTTCCCATATTCAAATTTGCTTAGGGAAACACCTTAAACTTCATGAGAAATCAACCTTTCATTCCCTCCCTGCTTAAAGAGCTTCCTGTGTTTGAAGGTTAAAGGCTCCAAAGATTTTTACCTGAGCAGTAAATTCAGAAAGATTGGGCTAATTTGATTTTTTTTTTTCCCTCTGATATTTTTCAGAGTTGGGTTTGGAAAAGGATCAGCAAACTCTGGGAGCTCCACAGGACTTTTAGAGGTGGGGAAGGATGTGGGGTCCCTGAGCTCAGCACAGTGAGATTTGCAGTCTCTGTTCATGAACAGCACATTTTCCTGAGCCTCAACATCCAAAACGTCAGGTTTGGACTCAAACCACCCCAGAACCAGCCCTGAGCACAACAGGGATGTTCAGAGGTGACTTCCAGGGAGGAAAANGTTTTTCCAAGGTCTTAAGGGTAATCATAGAATGGGATTTTTTGAATTGGAAGGGACCTTAAAGATCACCCAGTGCCACCCCTGCCATGGCAGGGACACCTCCCACTGTCCCAGGCTGATCCCAGCCCTGTCCAGCCTGGCCTTGGGCACTGCCAGGGATCCAGGGGCAGCCACAGCTGCTCTGGGCACCCTGTGCCAGGGCCTCCCCACCCTCCCAGGGAACAATTCCTTCCCAATATCCCAGCTAGCCCTGCCCTCTGGCAGTGGGAGCCATTCCCTGTGTCCTGTCCCTCCATCCCTTGTCCCCAGTCCCTCTCCAGCTCTCCTGGAGCCCCTGGAAGGGGCCCTGAGATCTCCCTGGACACTTCTCTGGACACCCTGTGCCAGGGCTCTCCACCCTCCCAGCCAGGGATTCCCTCCCAATACATAACTTCAATTTCCTCTCTTTCCATCTGAACCCATTCCCCCTTGCCCTGTCACTCTGGTTCCTGATGAAGAATCCCTCTCTGGTTCCCTCACAGCCCCTGGCAGGTGCTGTGAGGTCTCCGTGGAACCTTCTCCAGGCTGAACACCCCCAGATCCTCTCCCTGCTCTGAGATCCCCTGGCTGTGCCCCCTGAGATCTGCCTGGCACATGTCCTGGCACCTCTCCTGTGAGCGCCCCTGGGCTCAGACCCTGCCTCTGGTGCCACCAGAGCTCTGTGTCACTGCCCAAAGGTGCCAAAGCCAAGCTGAGGGTGTGTCCAAGGCTGTGCCCAGCTCCCTGTGCCACAGCTCCATCCTGCCCAGGGAGGCACAGCAGGGCAAGGGACACTTGTCCTTGGCAGCTCTCAGGTCACATCCTGACTGCCTCAGTCTCTGCTTTCTGGGATAGAGGAGAAAAAGATAATAGTAATAGTAATAATAATAATAATAATAATAATAATAATAATAATAATAATAATAGTACAGCTCCATGTGTCCCCTCTGCTGAAGCCCCAGTCTGAGGTGACTCCATCTCCTGCCCACTGCTGGCTGGCACACCCCACTTTTCAGCGTGCCCCAAAACTTGGCTCCTGCTGCTGCAGGACTGCCCTGGTGTGTCCTGGCAGGGTGTGACACCACCAGTGCCTGCAGGGCTCTGCCAGACTCCCGTGTGTGTCCCCTGCTGGAAACCACCCCAGGGATGTGCTCTTATCTCCAGGTGCTATAAATACACACCCCTGCCCCATCTCATCGATGAGATAAGAGGAGGAGAGGAGTAAACAGCAGAAAACCCCCGATTTTCCCAGCTTTTCCCTAAGGTCCTGTTACCTCCAGCAATCCTTCCACAGAAACATCTCATTGAACCAAAAAAACCCTTCAGTCAGGAGGAATGGAATGAGCATCGTGTCCTTTGTGAGCCAAAGGCAATTAGGGTTGGAAAATGCAACATGAGACAAGACAATGATTTATGGTACTGTGGAGGCTTCAATCTAGGGAGCAGCTCTGGTTTACAGGCTTTAGAAGAACCCAAAAAAGGAAGAAAATAAATCTGGTGGTGACACTGGGTGGTCCCTGCAGGTTGGGAGGCTGTTGGAGATGTTTTCTGATAAAGGTCAAAGAAAACATTAATTTTGCTGTTCAAAAAGGGGGAGGAAAAGCTCCTGATTTTACAGCCAGTGTCAATAATTTGCTGTGCTTGGAGTCAATCCAGTTGTCACTATTTGCAAGTCTTGGCTTGGTTTGTGTCATTTTTTTTAAAGCAAAATTTCACCCTGTGGTCCATTTACAGCTGTGAGTTGTGATGTTGCTTTATGCAAATCCAGCAGAAAGACAAAACAAGGAATTTTGTGGGTGACTTTCCCCTCTGCCCATTCATCTTTCTTTTTTTTTTTTCCTTTCTGATGACCTAAGAGATATTCTAGGGGAAAGCACCTTGTAAAATCTGGAGGGTTTTCTGAGTTTTTAATTTATTCCTTTGCTTGCTGCTACATTTCCCAATTCTCTCTCATTCTCTCATTTCATATTTCATGTGTTCAAGGCTCTCAGCTGCGAATTTTCTCCTCTGATAAACTGTCTGAATCATTTTCTGGCTTCTTGTCAGTGACAAAAGTATGTGCAAAGCTCACAAATATTTCCTGCACGATGCAATGCCTTTGCCTTCGAGGGTTGTAGTGCTCATTCCTTGTCCTTTCACTGAGGTACTAAAATAAAAACACATTTTGATGGGATCAAAATAATTAGAATTCCAGATTTTCTTCCTCTAAGGTGCTTCTGTGCAGTGGTTTGAAAATGTTTATTAAAAGAAAGCCATTAATTAGGGTTCAGGATCTGCTGTTGAACTGGAGATTGGAGAAAACCTTTTCACTTAAAACAATCATTCTATGAGTGATAGGCTGAATTGGGTATGTTTAATGGGAATTGGATATTTTTAATGGGAATTGGTCATTTTTTATGGGAATTGGGCAGTTTTTAATGAGAATTGGGTATTTTTAATGAGAACTTCATGTTTTAGAGGAAAACTTCATTTGGAGACAGGGAAATAATAGCAGAGGAGGCATTTTCAGACATTGGAGAAGAAATACATTTCTTTAGAAATTACAAAAGTTTGTGTTTCACCTTTTTCCCAAGAAAATAAATCTTGGGTGTCTTTATTCAGCAAATTTCTGTATTTCTGGTTTTCATCTCACTTTAAGGTAAAGAAAACCCAACCCAAATGTCAGAAATTGCCCTGGGGTGCAAGTTCTGTTTTTGGCTGTGGTAGACCAGGACTTTAAAGCCACAAATCTCTCCGTGTTCCCATATTCAAATTTGCTTAGGGAAACACCTTAAACTTCATGAGAAATCAACCTTTCATTCCCTCCCTGCTTAAAGAGCTTCCTGTGTTTGAAGGTTAAAGGCTCCAAAGATTTTTACCTGAGCAGTAAATTCAGAAAGATTGGGCTAATTTGATTTTTTTTTTTCCCTCTGATATTTTTCAGAGTTGGGTTTGGAAAAGGATCAGCAAACTCTGGGAGCTCCACAGGACTTTTAGAGGTGGGGAAGGATGTGGGGTCCCTGAGCTCAGCACAGTGAGATTTGCAGTCTCTGTTCATGAACAGCACATTTTCCTGAGCCTCAACATCCAAAACGTCAGGTTTGGACTCAAACCACCCCAGAACCAGCCCTGAGCACAACAGGGATGTTCAGAGGTGACTTCCAGGGAGGAAAATCTGTTCTGGAGCTCTGGCTACAGAAATCACCAGGACTCAGCTGCTCCTGCCTCCAGGGATGGGGGATCCAGGATCCAGGATCCTGCCTGGCAGGTCCCTGCCCTGCCTCGAGCTGCTCCAGCCACAAAGGGATCCCAAAATCTGCCCCCACACAGGTTTCCAGAGGTTTAGCTGATCAGGACCCTCAGGATTTGGGCTTTCTGCAGCTCAGTGGCCCCAGGAGTGTCAGAGGTGGCTGCTGCCCTCTCCAAGGCTGACACAAGTGCTCACCACGTGTGTGGAGCTGGATGAAGTTGCCCATTTTGAAGAACTGGAAGAAAATCCCCAACAAACCCCCAAACAAACAGGAAAATGACAGTTTGCTCAGGGACACTGGTCTGGAAGGAGAAGTCTGAACTCAGATTCAACTTTTGCTTTTGGTTTGTGTTTGTTTTGTGGAGCAGAAGCAGCTTCAATCTCCAGCTCCTTCCTGCTGGGTGCTCCAGTCCTTTTCCACCCATCTCCACCTTTCTGTGCTGGGCTCAGCCTGTCTCTCCTCCTCCTTTGCTTGTCTTCACTCCAAATTTCACCAACTCCTTAATTTTGCCCTAGGGAGCAAAAGGACACTCTGAGATCCTGGTGGGAGAGGCCCTAGTGATGTCTGCAGTGTTCAGGGAATCCATTTCTCTGTCTGTCTGTCTGGACAGACACAGCCCAGGAGCTTTCATGTCCCTGGGTTTTTTGAGTGTCCTCAACACAATTTGTTTATTTAGTGGCTGAGTTAAAACTCAGACATCCTAGGGATATGTTTTATCCTTTGAAAAAACACATTTGAGGACAAAACTGAGAGGAAGGAGCTGCTCAGAGAGAGAATTTATGTAACAGGAGAAGGCTCCAAGGAGACCTGGTTGTGTTTAAAATATTTAAAGGGGATTTGTAAGAAAGAAGGGGACAGGGAGCAGGGCCAACTGTGAGAGGACAAGGGGTGATGGATTTTAGCTTTTAAGCTAAAATAGGAGCAACTTAGATTAGATCTAACGAGGTTTTTACAATGAGGGTGGGGAGGCCCTGGCACAGGGTGCCCAGGGAAGTTGTGGCTGCCCCTGGATCCCTGGAAGTGTCCAAGGCCAGTGGAAGGTGTCCCTGCCCATGCTTTAAGTGATCCCTCCCAACCCAAACCATTCCAAATGACCCTCTGTGAGTGAACTCTTGGAGGGTTTAGGCTAAATCTAGGAGGAAAACAGGGATCCTCCCCACACTCCCCCCTGTCTAACAGCACCAGCAGTGTCCTGCTGAGCCAGCCCATCACCTGACAGCTTTTACAGTCATTTTTACCTCAGCAAGGCTCTCTTTAGAGCAATATTTGCTGGATGGATCTTCTCTGTTGGTCCATTTTGCATCTCCCCCAGCATCAGGGCAGATGCTGAAGTGCAGAGGTTTTTTGGATGGCCCAGGGCTCCCAGCTGTGCTGTCACACCCCCATCCTCCAGCAATCAGTGATCCAGGCTTTACTCACAGCACTCCAGTCTGTCCTGGTGCAAATCTTGCCCAAAACAGAGCTTCAGCCTGACCTCCCAAACTCCCCAAAGTACAACACCCTTACACTGCTGATGATATGCAGGATTTATGGCTTTGTCTGATAATGTTCAGGTAGTTTCTGTTTTAACAGAGGTTGGGCAAATAAAAGAAGATCAACAAAAAAATACTTTGGACACTTGATCCTGAAGCTTCCTATGAAAAAAATTAATCACTTGGAAAATTCAGAGCACAGTGTGAATAAAACTCCCAGGAGACAGGGGGTGAGTGCATCCTGCCACAAGCTCAGCCCTGCAGTCAGGCTCTCTGCAGTGATTTCCCCTCTCCTCTCCTTGCTTGGAGAAAGCAAATCCTCCTCCTGGCCATGGTGAATCAGCAGCAGAGTGGCTGCAGGGGCTGCTCTCCTGGGAGAGTTCATGACAGAGTCATGGGATGGTTTGGGTTAGAAGGGACCTTAAAATGACCTCTTCCCAGCCCCTCTTTATGAGCAAGAACAGCCAAACATGGATTTTCCTGCTCGGTTTGGCAGGCTGCAGGAGCTGGGGAGCTCAGTCATATCCTCTCCCTTCCCTTGCCCCCAGAGCCTGACAGGAGCTGACCTTTTGCCACATGATAGCATTTCTTGTCCCATCAGCTTTGTCTAATTAATGTGTCCAAGGGTGTAACCCAGTCACACCTTGAGCTCATCCCCAGCTGAGTCCAGCTGGGAATCAACACTCCTGTGTGTAACAAAACCACGGTGCTTCCCTCAGATGGGGCTGAGGACACAGGGCAGCAGCTCCTGGGGTTGGTATTTCCCAGCTGAGGGGAAAAGTGGGATGTTGTGGAGTGTCCCACTAAACCCACAGGGACACCAGCGGCTTGTTCAGGTCTGGGAGGGGATTTGGGCTCTGGGTGAGGGTGGGTGACCTGCAGGAGCTCAGAATACCCACAGGAATGACATTGAGGGGACTTCA
This sequence comes from Notiomystis cincta, assembly GCA_013398075.1. NCBI lineage: Eukaryota > Metazoa > Chordata > Aves > Passeriformes > Notiomystidae > Notiomystis > Notiomystis cincta. The sequence continues at coordinate 60,739 of VZRX01014066.1, forward strand.
CTGGGCTTTCCTGAGCAGCCCTTGGTGTTTATCCACTGGCACCCATCTCCCCTGCTCCTTACAGAGAGCTGGGGATGGTTCCCACCAGAGACCTTGTCCTTGGAGCTCTGCTGTCCCCTGGCTCTGTGCTGCTCCCAGGACACCCCCTGGCCAGCCATGGATAACCAGGAGAGGATGTGGACTCCTAAAAGCAAACCAAGCCACTTTGCTAGACAATAAACACTTCTAAAATTCCCTCCCCTCACAAGCAGAGTCACGCCAGGGACAGATAATTATTACTAAGAAACTGCAAGTGGGATTTATTGCCTGAGTAACCACTAACCACTGAGTCCAGTGGTTTGTAGGAACCGCTGGGGAAAGGCTGGGGAAGCCCTGACCTCGGCAGGGCTCACCCTCCCTGCAGGTTTGGGGCTCCACAGTCCCTCCACCTGCAGGCTCCCACGTGCTGCTGCTCCCTGGCAGTGGTAGCTGGCATCTGGTGGCACCTCCCTGATGGCTCTCTGGAGTGAGGCCATAAATTAGAGCCTTTCACCCTGCATGGGTGATAATCAGTCCCAGAACAAAGACAGATAACAGTAATCAAGGGCTCGATCAATAACTTTAATCCTAGAGCACAGACAGCCTGTATTAATTCCAAGTAAAACCCTCCAGACTGAGAATTTAGTGGTTAGAAACAAATTGGTTTTGAAAACTCGTTTGTTTTCTTTTTTTCCCCACCCCTTCTCTAATTCAGGAAATGCAGCAGGGATGGGTTTCTTCCTCCAAGGAGGAACACTGCCAGCCTTGTCTCCAGTTTCCCTCTGGAGACAGCCAGCAGAATGGGCAGGAGTGTGGGGAGAGGCAGGACAGCTTTGCTGAGCACAGAGCATTCCCCCAGCAGAGCCTTTTCCAGGGACAACTGACAATTCCAGGGTGTGTGGCCTAAGGACCACGAGAGCTGCAGAGCCAGCTGGTCCATCCCAGAGCCTGGGAGCTGGGCTGGACCTTTCCCTGTCCCAGGGGAATATTCCATATCCCACTGGCTGGCTGTGAGGAGACCCAAGGCACAGCCCAGGCTCTGTGCTGACCCCAGAGGAGCCTGGGGCTGCTCTTCCTGGGCTCCTCCACCTCCTGCTCCTGTGTCCTGCTCAGGGGATGCTGTTGGTGGCCACAGGAGGTGGATGGGCAGCCAGGGCAGGGTGACAGCAGTGTCCACCTGACTCAGGCTCTGGAGGAGGGGGAATTCCACAGAGGCTCTGGGAAGCCAGGGGCTCTCACTGTGCCCTGACCAACAACCATGGCAGGGGATGGGCACAGGGCAGGGGGGCCCTTGGGAGACCTCTCTGGTTCCCTTTTCTTTCCCCACCACAAGTTTCCTGTGTGACTCCAGCGAGTCATTTAATGTCTCCAAGGTTCCCCATGTGCAAAAATGGACTTTCCCAATCTCCCAGGAATGCTACAGGGATAAATACACCAAGGAGCCTTGAACACCCCTTTGAGGCAGCCTGGCTGAGGGCTGGGTCAATCATGACCTCCCCTGAGCAAACAGGCAGGAAAGGCCCTGATTTTCTGGGAACACATCAGTTATTTCTAAGAAAAGCAGGAGGATTTAGTGTGGCTGCATCAAAGCATGCAGGGATGTTTGGAAGTTGTTTTCAATAATTAATTCCATTTGTCATGGATGAGACACTGAGGTTTGGCCCTATTAGAGGCTGCTGCTTGAATAGCTAAAGGGAAGGCTGGAAAGGCAGAGAAAACGAGGAGTAAATTCCAATATGTTCTTCAGTGTCAGCAGTGAGTATTCCTGGTGAGGTCAGTGGTGCAGGGAGAGCCTTTTGCCCTCTGTGGATGGGATCAGGCATCGTTCCCAAGGACTGCAGAGGTCTCCTGGCAGCCTCCTCCTCACCTCACCCAAATCAGAGCCAGAGTGGAGGCACAAAAGCAATGACAGGAATGGGAATGATAATGTGGCTTGGAGGCTGAGCTCCTGGAGTGGGAGAGATCGATCCTGGGTCCTCAGGAGGATGTGGAGAGGTCAAGGCTGTGTCTAAGCCCTTCATCCCTCATGTTTTCCTGAAGAGGAGGGTGCAGAGCAGAGATGTGCTGAGCTGGGGAAATCCTGCCAGGGCTGGGACACCCCCGGGGAGCTGGCAGGGGGTGACACCTGCTCTGGTGAAGAAGGTGTTAATGACAGCTAATTGACTCCATTACTGAGAGCTAATTGACCCTATTAGTCTTGCTCTGCTCCTGCAGGTGCAATGGAGAGGAATATGAAGGGCAGGGTGTGTTTGGGGAGGGGGTGTTGCAGTCCAGGAGGTGTTTTGGGGTGGAGAGTGGCTCTGGATGTGCTGGTCCCTGAAGGTCCAGAGGGAAACTGAGGCAGAACCCTGTGCTCTGGAGCCAGACTGGGAGAGTTGGGAGTGTTCATCTGGAGAGGGCTCCAGGGAGAGCTCAGATCCTCTTCCAGGGCCTAAAGGGGCTCCAGGAGAGCTGGAGAGGGACTGGGGACAAGGGATGGAGGGACAGGACACAGGGAATGGCTTCCACTGCCAGAGGGCAGGGCTGGAGGGGATATTGGGAAGGAATTGTTCCCTGTGAGGGTGGGGAGGCCCTGGCACAGAGTGCCCAGAGAAGCTGTGGCTGCCCCTGGATCCCTGGCAGTGTCCAAGGCCAGGCTGGACAGGGCTGAGATCAGCCTGGGACAGTGGGAGGTGTCCCTGCCCATGGCAGGGGTGGGATGGGATTTAAGGTCTCTTCCCACCCAAACCAATGTGTGTTAATGTCCTATTTGGGGTGGTTCTGAGGGACTCTGAGTCCTTGTGGTCATCTATTTTTACATTTTTTGAAGCTGCTTAGTCAATTCTGGCTCCTTCAGGCAGCCAGAAAAACCCATTCAAGCCACACAGCAGCTGAGGCTCATGGTTGGGCCGTTCCCTGTCTCCTGTGCCTCTGGCTGCAGGGAGGGCTTTGCTGCTGCAGCCAAAGACTTCCCCTGGTCCCTTTCCAGTTAAATACCACTCGAGTGAGGAGTTGGGGCTCTGTTCTTTGAGCCAGCTGCTGGCATTTGTGGAGTTCCTTGTAAATAATCCCTGCTGTGGGAAGCTGTGCTGGGAGCAAACTCCTGCCACTCTGCTCCTTGGAGCTGGCTCTCCAGGAACTGGGTGGGCTCCCAGCTCTCCCTGGCTCTGTGACTGCCTGGCCCGAAGAAAAAAGGGAAAGCAAGGAAGGAATATTTGTTTTTGCTGCAGAGCCAGCTGGGGAAGCCACCAAAGGGGAAAACAGTGCTGGGGGAGAAGTGTCCTGGCTGCTCTCTCTTTTGTCTGTCCCACAGAGCAGAGATTAATGACCCAACGATGGAGGGATGGCAGGGTAAGAGGAAATACCTTGTTCAGTGTCATCTGTCTGAGTCTGGACCTGGCTGATGCCGTCCCTTACTCATCCCTAAGTCCAAGGGTGTTCCAGAATCTCCCTTTGACCCAGGGCTGCTCGCTGGGGAATGGCCTCAGGAACTGCAGGGAGCCAGGCCTGTGGGTTCTTGGCATCCCTGCTGATTCCTGTGGCTCCAGGATGGATCTGGTAGCCAAGAACACAAACAGGTTGGCCTCAGTATCTGTATGGGAGGGAGAGAAGGTTCGCTGTGGCTCTGCTGAGGTTTCTGTCATGTGGTCCAGGCTGCTGAGTGGTGACAACTGGGAACACGAGTGGTGACACACAAATGTCATGTTCCAGAGCTCCAGCCAAGAGGGAAAACCTGTCCCAGACTGATCCCAAGCCTCCTGTGCTCCAGGTGAGGGCTGCAGCCCCAGGCTCCAGGGCTCTTCCCATCTTCAGGTTGAAACAGGTGAGAGTGTTCTCATGCAGTGGGTAAAGAATTCAAGGAATCTCTCAGAGGAAGCTGGAGGAACAAATAATGCCAGCTTGTTTGGAAAGTGATGAGGCTGTTACCTGTGAGTTCAGGTATGGCTGCACCCTCTGGAATCACTGCAGGTGTGAGGAGGGAGGTGAAGCAAACCATCCTCAGACCTTCCTGTTCTCCTTAAACAGCATCTCCTGCCACTGTTGTTCAAGTCCTGGCCCAGTGTTCCACTGGCCTGGTTTTTAGGATGTTTCTTTAGTCTTCAAGGGTCTCCAGCCTTTGATTTGCTGGGGGAACACTCAGGCTGGCAGCAGGGCTGGTGTTGATCCCAGCAGGCTGACTGGGGAGCACAGGACACATCCAGACTGCCTGGCAAAGGGCACCCAGTACCCCCTTTGGTGTCTCTTTGGTGCCCCAGGGTCCCTTGTGCCAGAGCAAGCAGCTCTGTGAGATCCCTGTCTCAGGGATGGTGAAACCAGCCCTGGGTTTGAGTGGAAAAACATCTCCCAGGTAAGATTCTTCCACTGAATCTGCTGTGTCCTCACTCCAGGCTGTGATTTGGAGCTGAATCCTGAGCTGAATGTGCTGCCCACTGAACTGCACCTGTAGGAGACTGAAATCTTCTTGGAGGTTTTTTGGCTCGGAGTGACAGAAAGTTGCTTGCTCACAAACTGGGAAAAGCCCCTGGAGGTGGAATACTCCCAGACAGAGATTCCTGGGGCTGGTGAAGGCTCTCAGAGCCCCTCAGAGAGGACTGAGTGTGTTTAGTGAAGCTGGAGCTGAGGTTCTTTGTCTTGTGCTGATTTCCAAGCTGTGTAAAAATTAACCTAAATGAATGAGCCTTGATTAGTTTCCACCAGCTCTGACATTGGATGGGCCCTAATGTAAAATGAAGGTGGAATAGTTTAATTTTTATCTTCTGCTGCAAAGGGAAAGGTGTCCTGTGTGGGAACAGAGGGGCCTCAGGAACCTGGGGATGCAGGTCCTTGTGCAGGGAGAGCAGAGGGAGAACTGAGCAGAGATTACCTTGAGGAGCCACAGTTCCAACACAGGGATTATTGGTCTTATCCTACCAGAGGATGGCCATAAACCCCTTAATTATGACATAAAGATGCTGAGCTTTGGTGTTTGGAGCTTTGCTTGTGCCTTGTAAAGGGAAGGGGGAGAAGTGGCACAGCTCAGAACTGCCTGGAGGGGGGCCTGGAACCTTCTGGTGTCTCCTTCCTTTTCTTTGGGTGGGTGGGGATCTGACCTGGGTTTTGGACATGATGAAAAGGGAGAGGGGTGGGGACAGCCCCTGGTGGCACTGCTGCCATGCAGCCCCCTCAGCCCACGTCAGCTCCTCTGGGAGCTGGGGAGGCAGGACATTTACCTCATGCCCTGGGAGATCCACCCAGTGATGCTGTCACACTTCTCTGGGAGGGAAGGATGTGGAAATTCCCCGCTGCCACTGTGTCTTTACTCAACAGTTTTCCTAAAAGTAGTGGTGCTTTGCTCAGCTGCACTTTGGGAAGCTGCCACGGGCACAAAGAGAGTCAGACCTCTTTGAGTAACTGTGGTGTCATTGCTGCAATTACAGCCTGAAAGCCTGACTCTGTGGGACCCCACTGAGGCAGGAAAATCCTCCCAGAGCAAGCTGTGCTTGCCAAAGAAATGGTTTGTGGTTGCACACGTGGCTTTGGATGGGTGCATTAATGTCTTCTGGAAAAACTGGGATTGTGATTTAGAAACCAGGGTAAGGAAGTACAGATTTGCTCAACAGAACCTGACTCATGAATAAATATTGACCTCTGGCTTATGACCATAGAGGGTCAGTAACCACAGAATTATTGAGGTTGGAAGAGACCTCCAAGATGATCGAGTCCAACCTGGGCCTGATCCCCACCTTGTCCCCAGCCCAGAGCTCTGAGTGCCACCTCCAGCCCTTCCTGGGACACCTCCAGGGGTTGTGACTTCATCACTGCTCTGGGCAGCCCCTGCCAAGGCCTGATCATCCTTTCCATGGAGAAATTCCTGCTCTGTCCCCCTGCCCCTGCCCTGGCCCAGCCTGAGGCCGTTCCCTCTCCTCCTGTCCCTGTTCCCTGGCANAGAGTGGGGTGCTGGATTTCTTTTCCTGCTCTGTCCAGTGCCAGAGAACAACACCTGTAAATACCTGGGGCTCCAGCCCCTTCCCCAGCTCCATTCCCTGGACATGCTCCAACCTCTCAGTGTCCCCCTTGCCACGAGGGCCCAGAACTGGACACAGCGCCCGCGGTGCCCCAGCAGTGCCCAGGAGGGGGGCAATGACTCTCCTGGTCCTGCCGGCCACTCCACTCTTGGTTCAGGCAGGACTGACCAGCACTGAGAGACAGTGATGGCTCCAGGGCCTTTAACTCAGGTGAGAACGGCTGCAGCCAATGGCTGAGGGAAAGATCCTTTCCCACCCTCCCTACCCCCTCTCCTCTGTTAAGGAATTGTAAAGGGAAAAATTCCCAAGTGAGATCTCAGCAGGTGTGAGGTGGTGAGAGCTGCAGGCACCGCGTGGCTCCCGCGGAGCTCCAGGTTTGCCCAGATCCTGGAGTTCTGCCCGTGCTGAAACACCTTCCCTGCTCCCACTGGGGGATCTGGCAGCAGGCAGGAGCAGCTCCTGGAACGGAGAGCTCTTTCACATGCCCTGGTTTGTGCTCCAGAGGTGCCCCCTTCCCCTCCAGTGGAGCCATCCTGCTGAAGGCCACAGCGGTGCCCCTGAGGGTTTCAGTCCGGGGTGGCCCTGGCGGAGCCGAGCCGGTGCCTCCACATCCCTGCAGGGAGAGCTCAGTCCTGGGAGACGCTGTGGGGTCTGGGCCACCACAGGGAATGCTGAGCCTCTTCCCCTCCTGCCGGCGCTCTCGTATGGAATTAATGAGTTTATTCTCATTAACGGGGCAGGAAGGGAGGGTCTTTGTGCCAGCTGTGGAAAGGGGACAGCCCTGAGGGCTGGTGCAGGGGCCAAGCTCAGGCTCTGCTCCTGGAAAGTGCCGAGCTGATGTTTCTGGGAGCTACAAACACCTTCCCCCCCAGCCAGGGTTGGCTCAGCTCAGAAATGAGGGGCAGGGAGGGTTCCCTGTGAGCTCTGGAATTCAATGAGGAAGGATGATGGTCCCTGGCAGAGCCAACCTTCACTGCCAGGCTCTGGAAGAGTCCAGACTAACACCCAAATCCCAGACTGCAGGTTGGAACCACCCCTGCTCCTTCAGCTGACACCCATCAGCCAAATCTGTAGCTGTAGAAAACAGAATTAATTTTCCCCTTTGTTATTTTGTTTCTGTTGACAGAAATAGCAGTTTATGGTGTTGGTCAAATGGAGCCTATTGTGAAAATTAGCAATGTGGTTAATCCCCATAAAGGCCTATTTTCTGAATCATAAATCCTGTTCTGTTCCAGTGTTCTGAAATTCTGAAGAAATCCCAAAACACAGCAAGGTTTTACTAAATAATCTCCTTATTGTTGAGTTAAAAGCAGTTAAATGGGAGTTTTTCATTCAAAAGTAGGGTATTTATTAGGGTATAATTGTTTATTTTTTTGTTTTTTTTTTTTTTTTATTCTGGAGGGGTTATCAGTGAGACTTGGGCACCCTTAGAAAGGAAGGTGAGATTCAGTTGTGTCTAGAGACTAAAAAAACCTGTGGAATTGAAAATTACTCAGTCAGATGAGACTGGAACAAAATTCTCTAAAGCCCTTAAAAGCTCATGGAAATGTCTGAACCTTTTCCTCACATGAATAGGGTTTAATTTCACTGCTCCAGAAATGCCAGGATTAATAATTGTGTGTATTCTGAATGGAGTTATTAGTTTATATAAACCCCCTCAACTCTACACACTTATAACACACAATAAACTCGGACATGGGGAAATGTCTGCCCTTCCCAGCTGTGAATAGAGCACTTGGTGGGTGCTTATTAGAATAAAAAACCACTCAGGAATAAATATGAATCCAATTAATTTTATTTTTTTTTCGCTTTAAGACATGAAGCACATTTTAAAGAACTATCCATAAACTTAATTTCCCAAAGAAATAGCATCAAGTATAATAGATCGAAACTTTATACCGTGAATATTACAATTTCTCTTCCATAAAATTGAGACATCTCTATGTACAGTACCAATAAATATGCAGCAAACATTTTCAGTGCCTTTTTTTGACGTTTTAATATAAAACTCTACAATCAATGGCAGAACATAAGGAGGTTTGTGCAAGAATGAGAGCAGCTGGAAAGCTATTTTAGTTCATAATTCAGCAAAAATCCCTAACACTGCTGACTTATGTTGCTTAATAAACTGGGTTATGATCTCCCAGGCAATGCCTTTCATGTCATTCCAAGGGATTTAACAATTAGGAAACAGGAATTTGGAGGTGTCACTGCAAAGTTCACACTCTGGGAGAGAATTGTGCCCAGTGCTGGCTCCAGGACTCCCAAAGAAATGGAAGTGGAGCTCTCATTTCCTGGGGGAACCTGGCTGGATGCTGAGGGGGGTGGGAAACACATCCCTGTCCATCACCTGGAATTTTTATGGCATTGGACCTTCCTGGTAGGGAAAATCGCTTCCAATTCATATCAGCTCAGTCTGCATCCTCTCAGGGGACCAAAGCCCTGCCAGAGGAAACCCCAGAACTGGAGTTTTCCCTGGGAAAAGGGGGCTTTGTGCAAGGACAGGGCTGAGAGGGATCAGCCCAGCTGTGGTTGGGCACCACAGCTGGCAGGGAGAGCTGGCAGTGGCGAGCTCCCGTGGGGAAGGAACTTCCCAGGACGGCAGCAGGGCTCACCCTCCCCTCAGGATTCACATCCAAGTCTGTATTTAACGTCAGCCAGTGGGAATTCTCCCCATACCGACTCACCCTCCCAGCCCAGGGTGAGAGCAGCAGGCTCTCCCTTCCACCAGCTGCCTGGGGCATCCTCACCCAGAGCAACACCTCGAAATCCCCTGTGCAGCCTGTGGGAGGAGCCCCCCGCTTATCCCCACCTTCCCCAGGGCTGCAGCCTTCCAGGGATGTGCCTCTCTGCCCCTCCACTCTCGGGAGGGAGCCTGCAGATTTATTGGCAGCAGACACCTTTTATATGATTCAAGGGAGCCAAAATGCAGCTCGATGCTCACACTCGGTGTTTAGACCACACAGAATCTCAAGTTGTTACCCCAAATAAATGGCAGCAAAACTGAATTCTGCTCTGCTCAAGTTAAAATAGAAAATAATA